>CM028132.1:337417500-337667500 GCA_016271365.2 Neoceratodus forsteri
GGAGCTGGCAGAGGTCCTTGTAGGACCTTTGGCAGACCTACTTAATGCATCACTACATTCGGGGGGTGTACCTCAGGACTGGAGGATGGCTCATGTGGTGCCCCTCATCAAGAGTAGCCCCATGGATGAACCGGGAAACTACAGACCAGTGAGCCTCACATCCATCGTGGGTAAGCTAATGGAGACTATCCTGAAGGAGAGGCTGGTGGTCCTCCTAGAGGCCAAAGGACTACAGGACAGCAGACAGCATGGTTCTATGGGGCAGATCCTGCCAAACCAACCTGGTGGAGTTCTATGACTGGGTAACTAGGCAACTGGACAGGGCCATGCAGTGGATGTCCTGTATCTGGACTTCAGTAAGGCATTCGACTTGGTGCTGCATGGAAGGCTGGGAAGTAAGTAGTAGGCACAGGGGCGGGCGAAAGCTGGTGAGATGGGTAGGAAACTGGCTTCAGGAAGGCAACAGAGGGTGGTGGGTGGGGAGCTCACACCCAAGGGTAGTGATGAGCGTGTTCCACAGGACTCGGTGTTGGGACCAGTGTTTGGGATATTCATTGCAGACATATCATGGGACATCAAGAGCAAGATCAGTCTGTTTGCTGATGATACCAAGGTAGGAGCGGTGGTGGAAGACCTAGGGGGATGGCAGGGGTTGCAGGATGATCTGGCAAAGCTTGAAACCTGGTCAGATACCTGGCAACTGGGGTTTAATGCCAAAAAGTGCAAGGTGCTGCATTCTGTGATGAAGAACCCAAGGAGGAGTTACCAGCTGGGGGGAGTGCAGCTAGCCCAGACAGAGGAGGAGAAGGATCTGGGGGTGCTCATTACAGGGTCAATGAACAACTCGGCACAATGTAGGAAGGCAGCTGCAAAGGCCAACAAAATGCTGGGTTGCATTGCAAGGGGTATATCTTCGAGGAGGGAGGAGGTGATTCTGCCACTGTATAGGTCATTAGTAAGACCACACCTGGAGTACTGCATGCAGTGTTGGCACCCGTATCTGAAGAAGGACATTAAGTTACTGGAGGGGGTGCAGAGCAGGGCGACAAAGATGATCAAGGGGCTGGGCGACTTATCATACGAGAGGAGGTTGAGGGAGTTGAACATGTACTCACTGGAGGACAGGAGGGACATGATTGAAACCTTTAAATACATGAAAGGAATAAACAAGACAGGTACAGAGGGGCTGTTCAAAGTAAGGGAGGGGAGGGACACCACGGGCCATGATATGAGACTGGAGGGAGGAAGATTCAGGAGGGAGATGAGGAGACACTTTTTTTACAGAGAGGGTGGTGGCTAGGTGGAATGCGTTACCTGCAGAAGTGGTATCCAGTAGAACAGTGGACTACTTCAAAAATGGATGGGACAGGACAAGGGGGATGCTTAATGAAGGGGAAGGGAGGGGCAGCTGCAGAATAAGGGGTGCTAGCTGCACATTCAAGCAGACTTGATAGACCTCTAGGCCTTTATCTGCTGGCAAATTTCATATGTTCGTAGACTGGCTTCAAAATCCCCAACGTTCTACTCTAACCTTCAACTGCAACATTCCAGTGTGGCTTATGCAGCTCAACAGTTCTAAAATAATGTCATCCCTCAGTCTCAGCTGAGACTGAGAACAGAGTGAAACAGTGTGAAATCCATTTAACTGGAGTTTCACAAGCTGCCTTCCCTGCCTACCACTAGGTCTTACTGGGATTCTAGTAACTCCGGGTAACGGGGGGGGGGTTACAGTCGGTTTCCCCTCGGTTAGGGAACCGGGGAGAAAAACGACTACTTCCCCTTTTTTAACTAGAATCTAAACAATTACTACCTGAAAACCAAGGAGAGTGAAAAGAATACCAAAATAACTAAAATACTAGGTAAATAACCGAGAAAAGCAAAGTTTCTTCAAGCGATGAAGGAGAGCTCTCCGGAAACGTCTTACTGAGGCAAGTGGAGTGATGAATCTGATGGTTTAGAACTGTTTACCTGGGACAATAGTTTGAAAACTGAGCTTGAGCCTAGCATTCCATCATTTGCATAGGTTCTATTAACCATTTCGCCTTCAAGGCAGTCCTATGGTGAGACCATACTGCATAAGTCAGAATACAGTAAGATTTCCTGGGACTTGAATAGTTTATTTTGTGGGCACTATCAAAATTATGTACAGTATATTGCATGTGTAATTTTTGTGATATCTGCCCCTGTTAGAAGGCCTGTTGTAGGGCCGAGGCACTAGGGGCTTGTTGGTCTTCCTTCCAGGCTCTCCTGACAATAAACCAAGCATTTTTGTTCTTTGAAAAGCAACCACAAGTGCAGAGTTTTCTTTCTTTTTTTTATCATTTTTGTACTTGTCAGGATCACACCTCTAAATGGCTTTTCCCCTTGAGTGGACTACCAGGTGAAAAAAGTCTAAAATAAAACAAAATATATGTTCACAGACCTATCAATATGAAAAGTTTACATAAAATCTTGTGGTCAGGATTTGTAAAGGAATCTGCCCACTGCCATTTTTTAGAAAGGGAAATTCATCCAAACTGCATCTGAATTTAAAAGCAACAACAGGACTACTTGGATGTAAACAGGTGGATGCATATGCAGGCACAACAAGCATGTGCATCCCCATATGACCCTTTTGAAAATCTTGCCCTTCCATCCCCCAGCCCCCCCAAAACAAACAAGCAAACAAAACAAATGTTGGCAGCTGGTATATGAATCACAGTGCGGTTAATAAACCAGGTTAGTCATGCCAGCTGTTATTTCAAATGTTGGATATTTTTATTTTTGCACAACTAGGAAAAATATTCTTACATGGTGAAAATAACATCTGAGTGTACAGAAGCTATCACAACAATTTAATGAAAATGATGGTATAATTACAGTCTTAGAAATGCTACAATACATAGGTTTTGAAGCATAATTTTATTGCACTGTTGTTGACACTGCTCAAATTGTGTACATAATCTTGTTTGCCTTAAGGATCAGAACCCTGTAAGGACTTGAGATGGTGAAAATTCCATTTCTTAACAAATAAAAAAATTAAAAAATAATCCCGAGTTCATTCTTCTCAAAACCTCAACTGCATATTTGGCACCTTGGGCCTGATGATGCTCGTACCCAGCCACTCTGAAACACAACGGTAGTTTACTTGCAGCAATCTGTTGATGAACTGCTTTATTAGAAAGGTACTTTTTGTTTTGGAGTTGTGAAATAGACTCTCATCGAATAAGGTGAAAAGTCAGCCAATAAATAATGAGTGGCTGGAATCCAGCAGCTGCCACAGTGATATACATTCGCATACGGTTTTTGGCATTGTGGCCAACAAGTCCATCAGATGAGAGTGTGGACAAGATCTTCATTTTTAGGGATCGAACCTGAAGGGAAAACCAAAAAAGAAAAGAAAATAAGTCCAACTCTTCGTACTTTGCTTTTGTTAAGTTCGAACGTCATTGGATTTACTCATAATTCTGAGTATGAGGTCATTCTCTACCACAGAGAAGCGGACTTCTGCAGCTGTACCATCATCACAGAACCTTCCCTCCTCGGTACTGTGATTGACAGCTGTGAGTACAGTTGCCACCTTTCCAGGGTTCTACAGGATCATCTTTTTAGGGATCTTATCTAGTCCCGTTTTAAACAGAAATACTCCAGTACTGACCTATGTTAAAGTGGCCACATGCTGTTAAAAAGAACAGTTACATACTTACTGTAACAGCAGATCCAGTGACAGAATCTCTTTTGTCAGGCCACACCTATTGAACTATAAGCTGCCAGGTGCTAGGAGCACATGGAAACTTTGCAAAGATGTCAGCTCTAATACAAACGTGGGTGGTCCCTCCTCTGTTCAGTTCCCTGCTGGAAATCATACTCAAAGGACCTCTCTGTAGGGAACCAGGACAGAACCCAGTACACTGCAAACCCAGGCGAGACAGAGGGCCAAGCGTAGACTAAAATGAAGACAGGAACAACACAGGCTAGAGTTTTAGACCCAACGGAGCAAAGGAGGGTGGGATGGCATGGACTGATGAAAGAGGTTCACTTGAAGATCTACTGTTACGGTAAGTATGTAACTGTTCTATCCTCTTCAAGGATATCTCTTTCATCAGGCCCCACCTATGGAACGAGTACCAAGCAGTACTGAGAGTGAGCAGTCTGGGTGACTGGAGCCTACAGGCTTAAGAAAGTAGGCCTTGTAGCACAGCTAGGCCAAAACCAGCCCTTCTCTATAGTGTTTAGTGAAGATATGGACAGTACTCCAGGTGGCAGCTGCACAGATGTCTGCAGCAGACACATTTTTAAAATGAACAACAGAGGGTGGCCATGCCTCTTGTGGAATGACCATGAACCACCCCGGAAGTTCCTTGCCACACTTTCTGTAATAAAAAGTAATACCAGGGGCCTGGTTACCTGCAAGAACTCCTGTGCTCGCGACACTCTGTCCGCCCCCTCTGATCCACTGAAGAAGGGTTGCTGGAAGTTCCCAGGGTTTGCTTGATGACATCTGGCACCAGGGCTTTCTTCTTTTGTGCCCCAACCTTGTGGAATTCCTTACCTCGCTACACTAGGGATTTCCAATCTGTAGAAATTTTTAAAAGGGAATTTAAAACACACTTGTTTAGTCAGGCTTTTTCCTTTACTAGTTTATACCCTTTCACGTATTTTTAGAGTTTGTACACTGCAGGTATTATATTTTATGTTTTATGTATGTATGTAAAGTGCCTTGAGTTGCAATTAAGAAAGAGCGGTCAATAAATAAAGTTGATGATGATACAGTTAGCGAACCACTTGGACATGCACTGTTTGGAAACTACGGTGCCCTCTTTTCCAGGGGCGAATGATTACAAAAAGCTGAGAGGACTTTCTGCAGTCCTTCGTGCAGTGTCTACAGTACCTGAATATTCTATATACAGTACATCTAGAGTATGACGCACTGCTTCTTCTGGATTGGCATGCTCAGGACAATAAACTGACAGGTGGATGGTTTGATTTTAAGTAAACTCCGACACCAACTTTGGTAAAAACTTAGGACTGGCATGTAGAGACACCCTTTGTGGAAAATAAAATAATGAGGCTCACACAGAGCCTGTAGCTCTGAAATCCTCTGAGCAGAAACGACTGCAACCAAAAGGAACACTTTCCAAGAAAGAAAGCGTAAACCACAAAGTTGTGGCTGGCTCAAAAGGAGCCAAAGTAAGCTTTTCCAAAACAAAATTCAGGTCCCAAGCTGGGACTGGATCATGAATGAGAGGCTTCAGATGTAAAGTGCCTCTCAAAAACGTACAGGCCACCTCCAGCTGGACAGCCCTATAACCCTCTAAAGGCACGTGGAAAGCTGATACAGCAGCTAGGTGCAGCATGACAGAGGAATACTGCAGGCCTGAATTCGATAAGAACAGCAGATACTCTAGAACCTGACTGACTGAACAGATCCAGGTGGCAGAAGTGGCACATACAGCAACCCCCCCCCCCCTTTCACTTCACAGAATAAGTGGATTTGGAGAAAGACTTTCTAGCAGCCACTAGAACAGCAACCACTTTTGGGAAACCCCAAAACGAGCAATGGCTATGTCTTCAGGAGCCATGCACAGAGAAGGAGAGATCGGAGGTCTGGATGGACCAGAGTTTCCTGTTCCTGAGACAGTAGACCCTTGTACAGGGCAGAGGCACTGAGGGTTCCACTGTTAGTTGTTGCAGTAAGGGAACCAGATCTGTTGAGTCAAAGGGAGCAACAAGTATCACAGTTGCCCCAATGTGTAGTTTGAGCTGCACTCTCTGAATTAGAGAAAAGTATACAGAAACCTCCCTCTCCAAGACAGGGACAATGCGTCTTGCCGGAAAACTCCAGGCTCTGGAGTGAGCATAAAGGCATAAGTTTTGCATTGTGGGGGGATGCAAAAAGGTCCAACTCTGGACGACCCCATCTGTTGAATAGGTCCTCGACTACTGAGGTCAGCAGTTCCCATTTGTGCATTCTGGACTGGGACCTGCTTAACCTTTCTGCTAAGACATTTTGGATGCCTGGAACATGTAATGCTGACAGTTCTAGAGCACAATATCAAACCCTCATTGCTTCCCCATACAAGGTATAGAAATGAGTCCCCCCCCCCCACTTACTGATGTAATGCATCACACCGACATTTTCCATCTGTACCAACAGAGGGCCTTGGGGCAGCTCGCATTTCTAGAACATTTATATGCTAGGTACTCTCTTCTGGGAACCATATATCCTGTTGTCTGATGGGAGCCCAGGTGGGCACCCAAACCCATCTCTGAGGCATCTGTCATGAGAAGCTGGAGAGGAGAGGAGATCAGGAAGGAACCCCCTTTAATAGGCTGCTGGGTTCCAATTACCACTTGACGCATAGGGGACGTGACTAGAACCAGTTGTTCTAGGTCATCTGTGGGCTGATCCCACTGGACTCTCAGGGTCCACTGCGAAATGCGCATGTGCAGACTGGTCAAGGGTACTGTTCACCATGGCAGCTGCCATGAGACCCAGCACACGCAGGAATGTCCTGGCTGAGACAAACCTGCTGTCGTGCACTAACTGTGTCTGAGCAACCAGGTTTGGGGGGGGGGGACCTGTCCAGAGGCAGGAAGGCTGAGCCTTTGGCCGTGTCCAATACAGCTCCTATATACTACAGCCATTGGCAAGGGGCCAACATTGATTTTGATATGTTGACAGTCACCCCCACAGCATCGAACAGCTGTCTGATTCAAGCTAAGTCTACAGGAGCTGATCCCTGGAGTGGGCTTTCAATAGCCCGTCATCCAGGTAAGAGAAAAGGTAAAGACCTTCCCTGTGAAGGCTGCTGCCACTACTGTCAAGCATCTGGTAAAGACCCATGGTCCAGAAGACAAGCCAAAGGGCAACACCCTGAATCAGTAAGGTTCCCCTTGAAACAGGAATCTCAGATATTTTCTGTGAGGCTTTCGGATTTTGATATGGAGGTAAGCATCCTTCATATCAAGGGAACAGATCCAGGACTTGCAAGGTGACTATTCTGAACTTCATGCCGCATCGAGGGGGATTAGTAGTAGCCCCTGTTGATAGACCTCCTGGAACTGGGAGGTTAGGTAGCAAGTGTAGAGTCATATCCAAAAGGGAGGATGGGATCACCTGAGCGTCAATGCCTGTATGGTCGATGGGTGCGACTGGAAGAATCGACAGGGGAAGCTGAGTCCCCAACGTCGACAGCGATAATAATAATAAAACTTTATTAAGCGCCTTTCAGGTACCAAGGCATTGTACAATATTAACAACACAATTCCAAAGAAATGCAGTTAAAATAAACCATTAAAATCATAATATCAATTCATAAAACGCTTGTCTCCACAGGTAGGTCTTAAGTTCCTACTTAAAGCTCCCCACGGTCGTACATTCCCGAAGCTGACGGAGCAGAGAATTCCAGAGGGTTGGGGCCATAAACATAAGCGTGGGCCCCAAAGATTTTGATGATGTAAGCTTGGTGGTGCCTGTGCCAAATCCTGACCTTGGTGTTGGGTCACGGTCGGGGTGGCGGTAAGCACAGTCACCACCGGAGTGGATGATGGTGCTGAGAAGGTCGTACCTGCTGTGTGGAGGGGCGACCTGCAATGTACCGGGCAGGGTCTCTCCTTATCCTTGTTCCTGTGCTTGCGTTTATGACTCCCTGATGCCTTGTCCCAGGAGTTAGAGGATCTGAACTCAGTAGACTGGGCCAGCGACTCAGCAGTGCTCTTTTGCTGGAGCTCCTTCTCTATTCTAGCCACCTTCTTCTTGAGAAGGTGTTTTTCTTAAGTCTCTTTACAGTGCTGCTTGGTCACAGAATTAAAAGCCCTGGCAAATTCTGCAGGCTTTCACATTGTGATCCAGGCCTAGGCAGCAGATGAAGACGTTGAGGGAGTCACTGGTGTAGCTCTTCTCACCAGTCACAATACTGGAACAATTTTTACGGTTCCTTTGATGACATACAGGTCGTCGAAAATCACTATAAAAGTGATTACTTTTTAATAAAATAAATAAAACAGCAGCTACTGCAGCAGCACGTCCTTCATCGGTCCAATGAGTATGGTCAACGGCGGGAAAACAACCGAGAGGAGGGGCTGCCCATGTTTATATGAGAGCTGACGTCTAATGTCTTTGTGGGTGGCCCCTGGTTGACTGCTTGAAAAGTTTCCATGTGGTCCTAGTGCCTGGCCGCTTATAGTTCCATAGGTGTGACCTGATGAAAGAGATCCTTGAACAAGATCATATGCTGTTTAGTCATTTATATTTTAGCTGCACTTAAGTGTCTGATGTCATACGGATGTCTGCTTGCTAAACTAGCAATTTAGGGGAAGTGAAACGTATAACTGCTCTTACCTTTAAAACTATATTACTCTAAGCTTTTCCATTCTGCATCTTAGGTATGGTGCTTTACTACTCTGTGAATGTCTTCTCTGATGTAACAAAATGTATTAGATGCAGAGTGTACAGCATGTCCATCAGTAACAAAAAGGAGTGAGGCTAATGTGGGTTAAGGGTCAAATTTATTACCCAGTTTTTCCCTGTTCCAAAAGGTGGAATCCACAGTTGGGGAGAACCTATGGCCCCTGTTTTGTAATATAATACAGTGAAAAGTTGGTTAAACACATTAGTAAATTCTTACCCAAGGACACAGATATTTCTTTGCCCTTTTTATGGCTGTGGGCAGAGCCTACAGCCATCTTGCTGTCTGTAGCTGGCAAAATGGAATATTGTGGAACACACATTTTGGAGTTTTCAATGTATCCTTCCACATCTACAAATCACTATGCCAATTGAAAATACACTCTTCTTTCTGTTTAGAATGTTGGAGACATAACTCCACGCTGCTTATCAGATGGCCATTAGGAAACTGAAACAGACTGTTAAATATTGGTTGCCTATTAAACTGGATATTTGTTCACCCCCTTCAAAATGCAACAATTTGCACAGTTAAATACTTTGCATTTAAATATTTTCTTGCTGCTAGCTTCAGTTGGGCAAGCACTGAAAGATTCATATCTCATAAATGTCAACCTTTCCCAGCAACACTGTTTTGTTAACTTCTTAAGACACTATCTGATGAGCACGGTCTCAGACATATGCCAGGTCTTCTATGAACTATCCAGGATAAATATATAGCAATTAGCAGGCATTTTTTTACTATGCTTTTTGGGAAAAAAATATATTGAGCTGCAGCAAACACACACACACACACACACACACACACACACACACACACACACACACTGTACACACCTTCCTCACAGCCACAACATTCAAAATAAATATACTGCAATCAAATATGTAATAAAACAAACTGTTTATGTCAGTGAACACAGTGAAGTTTATTTTATAGTAGATTTCCGTTAAATATTTCTTATCCTATATTTTGTATCCTGGATAGCGCTGGGGAGATGCTACTTTTCATTGTCATAGGGATCTTCATTTACACATTTTTGCACTGTATTTACTCAGGATGTCCTAGATTAGATGCAATATCTTGTTTTCAGTGGGGTCATGATTTTACCATTTTTATAATGTATTTATTCAGGGTAGCCTAGTCCAGAAGTAAAATATTGTTTTCAGTGTGTTCTGATTTTAAGCAATGCAGCATAATATTGTGTAGATGTAGAGCCGCACTGAAATAAGATGCCATGTCTTCTGTGAACAATCCAGGCTAAATATATAGCAATCAGCAGGCATATTCTAGGAAAACACATTATAAAAATGTGTAAAAGGAAGACCACTTTGAAACTGCCTCTCAGCAGATCTGCATTGTCCAACGTCATTAGAAATAATGGGTAAAAGCATCCCAAAAGCTCTCCACAGCCATTTCAGCTCTGACTAGACTTTGTTTAATATAACTAGAGCACGTGTATGGCCTCATTAAGAGGCACCAACACCTCCAGTAGAACACTGAAAAACATAATATTTAGAGGCAATGCAGCTTATATTTCTCACTGAGCTCTGTATTTCTTCTCCCAATTATTTAATACTAAGGGCAAATGGATGAAAACAGGATCTCTGTTTATTGAGGGTTCATTTGCTCCTATTGCTTATACCCAAACTGTTGTCACAATATTCTGTGACATCACAGTTATTCCCATGGAAACGGGCTGTGATGTCACCGAACAGCATTATGATTTCAAGCAGGGAATAAACTGTAGGAGCAGATGAACTCTAAGAGATTAATGTCCTGTTTTTGTGGAAACTTTCTCAGCACCAAATAAGGAGGAGGAGGAGGACAAATCTATAGAAGGTAAATGAAACATAAAATGAATTGTGTCTAAACGTTATGTCTTTGAAAGTTTCACCAGAGGTGTCAGCAGTTCTTTAATTTGTCTTCTGTGCCTCTTCTTTTGTTCACTTTGAAATTTTCTTTTGTTCACTTTGAAATAGTCTTTGTTTTCCCTTTTTTAGAATCCCTTGTTGATACTATCCCCCCTCCCCAACAGATGGCTGGGGGGGAGAGCAACCCGAGAGACTGTTCTCTCCTAGGAAGGGAGGACTGCTTGCTCCATTAAATCAAGTTCCAAAAAATGAAAAACGCATTACAGTGTAGCCAACGGGGGTGCAGCTAAAGGATGGCTAACTTCAAAACTTTGAACCCAATGGCTACACTCCAACCAATTAAACGTTGCACAAAACAAACTTGTAAAGAAGTGGATAACTTTATTGAACAATATCTAAAGTACAGTTACGTAAGAACTTACTGTAATGGTAGATCTTCGAGAAGAGGTCCTGCAGCAGGCTACACTTTAAGGACTATGCTGTCAGGCACTAGGACTCCACAGCCAACTTCTAGCCAGCAGTACCCAGCTGGGACCTGCCCCTTACCGCCCACCAACATCACCCTCAGTATAAAGGGGCATTCCCCAGCCCCACCTCAGTTCACCTGCTGGAGACCTGGAGGTTGATCAGCAGGAGGAATCTGAGGCAGGTGCCGAAAATTCCCAGAAGGAGAAATATAATAGAGGGAGGGATGGAGGAAGGGAAAACAGCACCTGCTGCAGGAGCTCTTCTCAAAGATCTACTGTTACAGTAGGTTCTTACTTAACTGTACTATCTTACTTCGAGTAAGAGCTCCTGCAGCAGGCTACACGTTAAGGACCGAGTCCCAAGCAGTGTCCCAAAGGGAAATACAGGCTGGAAGGTAAACTCCTATTACATGATTAGGAAATTAGGCCTTGAAGCACAGCTAGGCCTAACCCTGCTCTTTTTCTGGAGGCAATGTCTAGAGTGTATTGCTTAAAGGTGTGTACAGAATTCCATGTTGCGGTGGCGCAGATGTCTGCCGCCAAAATCTTTTTCAAAGCTGCAGCCATCCCCCTTGTGGAATGTGCAATGTGCCTTGACCAGTCCCAGCAAGGGTTTTTCATACTTGTCGTAAATGAAGACAATACAATTCTTTAACCATTTCGACATGGTTTGTTTTGCCACAGGTTTTCCCCAGAGTCCTGTGAGCAAAGGACGCAAACAACTGATCCGATTTTTGGACCGATTTAGTACGGCTCAGGTACTAACGAAGGATTCTATGAACGTCTAGAGTGTGAAGAGGGGCTTCCCCCCGATTTGAATACCCAGGATAGTAAACTGGAAGGCAGACATCTTGATTCAGCATCAGCTCAAACACTACCTTCAGGAGAAACTTAGGATTAGTTCGAAGAGACATCCAGTCTCTGTGAAAAATTAAAAAAAGGTTCTTTACACATCAGTGCTTGCAGCTCTGAAATCCTTCGAGCTGAAGTGATGGCAAATAAAAATTACGCTTTCCAAGACAGAAAGCAGAGGTTGCAGTCCAAGGCCGGTTCAAATGGAGGCATGGTCAATGTCTCCAGAACGAATAGAAGGTTCCTTAGGGGATGGGATCCCTGACTGGAACCTTTATGTGAGGCATACCCCATAGGAATGTGCAGGTAAGGTCCAACTGAGCAATATTCCCACCCTCCGCCGGTGCATGATGAGCTGAAATAGTGCAGAGGTGCGCCTTAATGGTACAGTATCGCAGCCCCGCGTCCAAAAGCGATAGACATTCCAATATTTATTTCACCGAGCACGTTAAAGGGTCCACGGAATGTGAGGCTGCCCCATATGCAGAAGCATTTCCACCTCATGGCATATGTAGCTCTTGTAGACGGCTTTCTTGCCTCTACTAGGGCTCTGGCCACCCTCTGTGACACTCCATGCCTGGAGAAAGCTAAGTCAGCAGGAGCCATGCATGAAGGTGTAGGGACTGAAGATCTGGGTGAAACAGTGTGCCCCAGTCTTGGGACAGCAAGCTGGATGACAGAGGTAGTTAAGGTGGTTCCATGCCAACCGCTGCAAGAGACGGAACCTTATTTGTCGCGGCCAAAGTGGAGCCACTAAGATCATCGCTGTTCCTTCTGCCTATAGCTTGAGCAACACCCTCTGTAGCAGGGAAAAGGGAGGGAACACATATAGAAACCTCCCTGTTCAACAGAGGGACAACGCGTCTCGCCAGAAGACACCAGGCCCTGGATCTAGCAAACAGAAATCTGGCAGTTTTGTATTGCACGGGGACGCAAGGAGGTCCAGCTCTGGACGTCCCCATCTTTCGAAGAGGTCATCAACCACTTCTTGAAGAGCTCCCACTTGTGGTTACTGAACCTGGAGCAGCTGAGCTCATCTGTCAGGACATTTTGGACGCCTGGGGCATAAACCACTGTCAGCGTGATTCCATGTTCCAGGGCCCAGTATCACACTATCGTGGACTTCTCTGCACAGAGGGTAAGTGCCCAGCTTGTTGATATAAAGACCGACATGTTGTTGGTCAGTAGAAGCAGGGATCCTGGGAAAGCAGAGTCTGGAAGTCCTGCATGGCATACAGAATCGCCCTCATCTCCAAAATGTTGATGTGCAGGAACACTTCTACGTCTGACCATGTGCCCAGAGTATGGTGTTTCTGAAAATGAGCTCCCTATCCTAGACCCGATGCGTCCGTGGTCAGGATTTGGCTCAGTGAATCCAACTGGAATGGGATTCCCGCTTCCAAATTGGGAGAAGTCAGCCACCATGATAGTATCTGTTGGACAGCCCGCAACACACTTATGAGATGTTTGAGGTCATCAGACCTCTGGTCCCATTGGACACGTAGGTTCCATTGTGGAACTCTCACATGCAAGCATGCCAGTACGTGCCCTAGTAGCTACAGCATAGTCCTTGCCATAGCATGGTTGGACACAGCTATTCCGTAGGCCCAGTCTCTCAGCCAACTGGTTCTGTTGGGTGGGAGAAAAGCTCTTCCTTGCTGTGTGTAAGGAATGGCCCTATATACTGCAGACGTTGGCAGAGCCAAGGACAGGACTTTGGTAGGTCGTTGGTTATCCCCAGCTGCTGGAACATCAGGAATGTATTCGAGAGAGTGTGAATTAACTGCGACCTGGAGAGAGTAGTTAGGAGGCAATCATCCAGGCAAGGATAAACAAAATGACCCAGTCTCCTTAAAGCGGCAGCCACCACCGTGAGAAACTTGGTGAACACTCTTGGCGCTGAGGAGAGAGACCGAAAGGTAGAGCTTAGAATTAGTAGTGGTTCCCCTGAAAGGCGAACCGCAGTTACCTCCAGTGAGCTGGAAACACTGGTATGTAAAGGTATGCGTCTTGCATATCCAGGGAACATAACCAATCCCCCTGACTTAGCATGGGGATCAGACTGGGTAAGGTCACCTTCCTGAACCTCTTGTATTCGATGTGCTGGTTCAACTGGCTTAAGTCCAGAATGGACCTTAGGTCTCCTGTCTTCTTGGGAACTAAGAAGAAGTGGGAGTAATACCCAGTTCCCTGTTGGGAGGTAGGAACAGGCTTGATGGCTTGTTTTAAGAGCAAGGCCTGGATCTCTTCCTTAATGAGGGCTGTACGGGTCGGGGCATAATAAGAGGGGACTGGAATAGCCATTTTCTATGATGTCCCGAACCCAAACGTCTGTTATAATGTTGGTCCACCCGTCTAGGTAGAAGGAGAACTGACATCCTTCTGCCTCCCCCATCGTCTCCGCTGGAGGAGGGGGGAGGCTGGCAGGGAGTCATGCATGGAGGGCTGAGGCGGGAAGCGAGGGCTGGGAGGATCTGGCATTCCTAGGCCAGCTGTTCCCAGATGGTTGTGAGGGAGCCTTGCATTTGAAGGGATCTTGGGGCTGTTGCCTCTCTGTCTGTTGGCACCCAGGCGCCGAAATGGCTTACGCTTGGACTGCTGAGGGTCTGCCTGGTACATGTGGTAGACGGACTGTGCCGCTTTTCCAGAGTCTTGCAGATCTGTAATGATTTTTTTGTACCTCCTCTCCAAAGAGGATGGACCCATGGAAAGGAGCATTCAGGATGGAATCCTGGAGGTCCTGTCTAAACCCAGATACCCTCACAGCCAGGAGTGACGATGGAGGCAGATCCTGGTAGCCATGGCTCAAGTGTCTGTGTCCGCTGAATCATAAGATGCCTTCAGCACATGCTTCCCTATGTCCAGTCTGGACTGAAGGACGTCCAAGAGTTCCGTATGGGATAGGCTTTCAGGCTGCATTTGGGCTAGCTCCAGGGCTTTCTTCCAAAGAGATTTTTTGTAAGCATCATGTGTGCTAGAAAACTTAGAGACCGCATAGAACAGGTGGAAGAAGCGTAGACTCTCCGCCTAAACTGGTACAATTTCTTAGACTCCTTGTCGGGGGCCGGGGGCTATGAGCTCATATGTTTTGGCTGTTTGGTCCTACCATGTGCTGCAGTTAGGACCATGGAATCTGCCCTTGGAATTTCACCCAGGAAAGGCTCGGCCTTAGGGAGCTTATAGAGCCTGTCCACTGCTTCTTGAGAACAGCTGAGAAAGAGGAAGGGTGCTCCCAAGCCAATGTGGTTAAATTCTGGAAGGGGGAACCAGAGAGGGAATAAATACAGGTTACTCACCTGTAACAGGAGTTCTAGGAGTGGTATATGTTGTTCATCCACACTGTCTGGCAGGTTCCTTGCCGTTTTAATTCTTGCCGGAAGGTCTTCAAGCTGGCTCCGGGTGGTAAAACCCTTGGCTCCGCCCCATGATGCCAGATCTAGACTGCTGGAAGCCAGGTTGTGCGAAGCAGGGGAGGCCGGGTGGGACGTGTGGATGAACAACATATACCACTCCTAGAACTCCTGTTACAGGTGAATAACCTGTATTTCTAGGGACATGGATATGTTGTTCAATCCACACAGTCTGGCAGACTCCTAGCAGTTCTCCGGGAGGAGGGAGGCAAGGCACGCACCCCCTACTTGGGAAATAAGGACTGGAGAACCGAGGTCTCAAAACCAGCGTCCCGGCGTGACTCAAGGTCAATGTGGTAATGGGAAATAAAGGTGTGTGCTGACTTCCAGGTAGCAACCCTGCAGATTTCCTGGATAGGGACGTCCCTAGAAGCAACCACCGAAGCAGTGGTATGGCGGGCTGAATGAGTTCTTATCCCTTTGGGAGGCTCCATGCCCGCCAACCTATATCAGAGATCTAGGCAGGAGGTGACCCACCTGCTTATCGTCCGCTTGGCTGCAGGTCTGCCAGGTGTGGCTTCAGTGTAGGTGACAAACAGCTGGTGAACCTCTCCACGAACTTCAGCCATCTGCTCCTTATAATAAACGAGCGCCCTTCTAGAGTCTAAAGTATGGAGCCTATGTTCGGCCTCCGAGGTATGACTGGGGTAGAACACCGGCAGAGTCAACACCTGGTTAAGGTGAAACTCCCGACACCACCTTCGGAAGGAGCTTCGGGTGGAGGCGAAGGACAACTCTGTCCCTGTGGAAGACCAGGTAGGGAGACTCGATAGAAAGCACCTGGAGCTCTCCCATCCTTCTGGTTGATGTGATAGCCACCAAGAAGGTGGTCTTCCATGGCAGGTGAGAGATGTCACACCTGTGCATCGGTTCAAATGGCTTGCCCATGAGCTTAGCCAATACCAACAGTAGATCCCACGGAGGTGGAGGTTCTTGCACCGGAGGGGATATGTGGTCCAGGCCTTTGAAAAACCACCCAACCACCTACTCCTGCGCCACCGACTGCTTGTCGGCCTGCGCCTGGTAGACAGAGATGGCTGCCAGGTGCACCTTAAGGGTCGTCGACCGAAGCCCTAGCTGAGAAGGGACCACAGGTAGTCCAAAATACTAGCCAATGGACAGGAAGAGGGGGTCCAACCCCTTGTCCTGGCACCAAATGGAGAATCTCTTCCATCTGAAGGCACAGCATTTTCTGGTCGACTCCTTACAGGATGCCTCCACGACGGTGAAGGACCTCATCGGAAAGATCCAAGGCCTGGAACTCTAGCCGCTCAGGAACCAGGCCATCAGGTGCAGGGACTGAAGGTCCGGATGGAGAACCTTCCCCTTGTCAACTGAGATCGGTTCCGGGCTGACTGGAAGCCACCTCGGGAGCCTGGAGCCGAGGATGAGGAGATCTGGGTACCAGAACTGGTGAGGCCAGTCTGGGGCTACCAGAATCACCTGCACCTTGTCCCTCTTCACCTTGAGAAGCACCTTGTGGATCAAGGGAAATGGAGGGAAGGCGTAGAAGAGGCTCGGGGTCCACGGCCTCGAGAAGGCATCCCCCTGCAGCGAGCCCTGCTAAGGGGGGCGGGCATGAAACAACCTCAGCTTCGCATTCTCCCTGGAGGCGAACAGGTCCACCTGAGGGGTGCCCCAATGGGAGAACAGGTCTTGCACTACCTCCAGCAGGACAGACCACTCGTGAGATGCAGCATCTATCTGGCTGAGGGCATCGGCCAGACTGTTTGAGGTTCCTGCCACATGGATGGCTAGGAGATCCGCCTCCAAGCTGATCACGAGAGACCAAATGCAGAGAGCTTCATTGCACAGAAGCAAGGAGTGCATCCCGCCCTGACGGTTGAGACAGTACATGGTCGTGGTGTTGTCTGTCTGAACCCGAATCACCTGACCCCATACAAACGGAGTGAAGGCGGTGAGGGCTAGCCGAACCGCTCGAAGCTCCAGCAGACTGATGTGGCATCGAGACTCCGGAGGGGACCAGAGGCTGTGGGCCTGGAGTTCCCCCAGATGGGCACCCCAGCTCATCAAAGAGTCGTTGGTCAGAACAGTGACCGTCGGCTCGGGACGGAAAAACGGGATACCCTCCTGCAGATGAGCTGGGACGAGCCACCACTGCAGGTCGTCCTACATCTTCTGGGTCACGGTCACTGGCTGGTCCAAAGGACCAGAGCGATGTGACCAGTGGTGGGCCAGCCCCCACTGCAGGGAGCGCATATGCCAGCGGGCCCAACGGACCACGCTGGTGCAGGCCGCCATGAGGCCCAGAAGGCGCAGGAAGTTCCGGGCAGTGCGCAATTGCCCAACCAGAAATGACTGGGCAAAGGAGGAAAGGACCTTGGCCCTGTCCGACGGGAGCCGGGCTCTGGCTCGAAGAGAGTTGAGCTCTGCCCTGATGAACTGAATCACCTGCAATGGTACGAGTTCCGATCTGGCCTCGTGGATCAGGAGGCCAATCTGAAAGCAGACCTGGAGGGGCCAGATCCCTGGACCGCTCCACCTCCAACCTGGAGAGGGCTGCAATCAGCCAGTCGTCAAGGTAAGGGCACACCCAGACTCCTCGGTGCCGCAAGAATGCTGTCACCACCGTCATGCATTTGGTGAAGACCCTGGGAGCTGGAGATAGTACAAAGGGCATGGCCCGGAATTCGTAGAGGGATCCCTCTGCCCTGAAGTGGAGGAACTGCTCATGAGACAGACAGATTGGGACGTGAAAAAACGCGTCCTGGAGATACAGGGCGCAAAACCACACGCCGAGTTCCAAGGATAGAATGATATGTGCCAGAGTGACCATCCTGCAGGTGCGCGGCCTTAGGAACTTGTTTAGGTTATGCAGATCGAAAATGGGGCGCCAACCCCCCCCCCCAATCCGCTTTAGGACCAGGAAGTACCTGGACACAAACCCTGGGTTTGGAGAAGGATCCGCCACCTTGCTGATTACCTCCTTCTGGAAGAGCAGAGCAATATCGGCTTAATGAGCCGACAGAGAGGCTGCGAAGCCCATAGCCACCCGTGGGGCGACGGCTCATTAGGGAGGGGACTGCTCGAATTCCAGAGGCAGAACCCTGCCGACCACTTCCAGTACCCAACAGTCCGTGGTGATAGCGGACCAGGCAGAAAGGAAATGGCGGAGACGTCCCCCCCATGGGGGGAACCTGGGGAGGAATGACGAGGTTGGGGGCGACACCCCTCAACCCCTCACTGGGCAGGCTTGGAGGAAGGGCTGGCCGAGAGGCTGCCTGAACCCTTCCCTGCAGGCTTCCTACTAGAGGAAGCAGCAGACTTGGCCTTAGGGCACCAAGTGTGAGTCTGCTGGCCCTGTTGCTGGTGCTGCTGGGCCAGATGTGCCACAGGGGCAGAAGGGCCTAAGCTGCTGCTGGCAGCCTTTGTCCTCCTGGGCAGATGTGACCAAGTCCAAGGTGGCACTGGACTTTTCAATCCTCTGGAGATGGCCTTCAACCCCCCCTGGCCCAAACAAGTCGGTGCCAGGAAGGGAACGTCTGCCAGCTTGTGCTGGGTATCTGCCATGAAGGTGGACATCCGCAGCCAAGCTAAGCGGTGCATGGCTACTGTGGCCGCTACTGACTAGGCACAAGTCTCCAATGTCCAAGGCAGTTTGGAGCTGTTTGGCCACTGCCGTTCCCTGATCCCGCACCTGCTTGACCGTCGTCTGAAGTTCAGCCGGGAGATTAGGAATCACCTCATCCAGGGAACCCATATGGGTGTGTGAAAAATGTGCCATCAGCACGGCCGAGCTAGCCTGTCGAAGACCTAGGGAAGAAGCAGCTTAAACTTTTCACCCTGAGTAGTCCAGCTTTTTGGACTCCTTAGGTGTTTTTTCCACGTCCCTAGCATTTCCAGAACACCAGAAGAAGCTATCGGTTACCAGCCCCTCCGCAGAAGGGTTCTCTGAAAAACCCGAGCAGGAACCAGTGGGGACTGCGTACTTGCGAGCCATCCTGGCCGAAGGCACTGGGACAGGATGCAGGCCGCTGCCCAACTCAGGGCCAGGCCAAAAATAGGCCGGCCACAGGGAAGAGAGCTTCCGTGGGGAATCCCCTTGGTCCAGAATCTCCGTAAGGGGATATCTGGCCCGTTTCTGCTCGGGTTCGAGCTGCATCCCAGTGAACTCAGATGAGCCGAAGGATTCCTAGGAACGAGGATGGGCTCTCGTCCACCGACTGATCCCTGGTAGATTCCAGGTCAAGGGGCCTGGAGTACAAGGAGGAGTCGTCTGACTCCGAGGAGTACGCGAACAGCTGCTGAGTGCCTGAGCCACCCTCCACTCACCAAGGCCGATCGGGAGTGAGGGTGACTGACAACCTGTGAAGCAAGCCTTGACCCGACAGAGAATCCTTGGTCGGGGCCCCAGTCTTAGGTTGTGGAGGCGGTGGTTCCACCACAACGAGTGGAGCAGCCAGTTTGGGCCGAGCAATCGGTGCCGGAGTCGGCTCCTTGACTATGACGAGGGGTTGCTTCGGTCGTTCGGGCGACAACCACTTAATGGCTAGTGAAGGCAACGGAGTCTGCTTATTACCAGCTAACAAGAGTTGCTGCCACATCATGTCCTCACAGCGCCGGCACAACTTGCGTTGGAGCCTATGCTCCGAAGAGGACGAGCGGTGATGCTGCTTTCTGTGATGCCGGGACCGAGACGGCCGAAGTCGGTGGGACCCACCTGATATGGAAGGACCGAGACCTTGAGGTCGCCCGATGAGTAGAGTCGAAGGCGGCGACCCGCTCATCCTTTGGTTCAGGGTCCTTAACCGGGGACTTCGGCACAGGAGGCACGAACAAGTCCTCAGTAACCACCGGGGGAACCGGTGAAGGGTTGTCGCTTCTCCAGTCAACAACCCGTCCAACAGGTCAAGAAAAATCTCGACCACATCGACGGGTGTCTCAGCCGGCTGACCTGATGAGGACAGTGTGAAGCCAGTGGCCTTAGCCGCTACCTCGACCAAAGTCGAGAGCCGACGGTCTGGGGAAGGAGATCTCTCCCAGTCCCACGAATGTCGATGGTGGGACTTACCTTTCGGTTCCTTTTCCTTCGACCTACTCGTGTGAGTCCCTGAGAGTCCTTCTCCTTTGGTGGAGAGGGACTAACAAAGCTCCTTGAAAGAAGCAGTGTAGGAGGAGCCCAAGGAGAGCGGGATAAACGCAGAGGCTGAGGAGGAAGAAGATGCGGCCTGGGCTGCCTCCTCCTCGAGGGCGATCAACTGCTCCAGCTGCTGTGCGGAGCCTGCAGCCATGGACACCACCCAACAGACCTCCTTCGACTTCACCGGCGGATACTGATTCTCGGGGCGCCCCAGTCGAAGTCAGGCAGTGCGGTCTTCCAGAACTGAAGCCATGAAGGATTTGCAGAGATCGCAGGCCTGCGGACTGTGTGCAAGACCCAGGTAGTAGACGCACGTGGAGTGTGGGTCAGTCAGAGACATCTTCTGCCCGCAAGGGCACTGACAGAAGCTGGGAGTAGATTTATCCATCGCAGTTGCGAGGGATGATAAAGATGCAAGTCTAGTAAACTTTAAAATCATTTTCGGCAATTCCGAAGGGTTAGGATCCAGGCCTACAATGCAGAGCGCTAAGGAGGGAACCTGAGCTTTCAAGCAGTAAGGAAGATCTGGCATCATGGGGCAGAGCCAAGGGTTTTACCACCCGGGTGGGTGGGAAGAGCCAGCTTGAAGACCTTCCAGCAAGAATTAAAGCATCAAGGAACCTGACAGATAGTGTGGATTGAACAACATATCCATGTCCCTAGAACCAGAGGCTTTGGGTCACTCATGCCCAAAAAGAAAAGATTACTCACCATAGTAATCTTGTTTCTTCAAAGGGATCGCTCATTATGATTAAACCTAATGCAGTCAGCCTCCTGTGTTGAACTACCTGGAGAGATGGAATTTTATGCAAATTATGGAACTCTCTATTGGCTCATGCAACTTTCAAACTGCTGCCCTAGCAACTGTTGCACTCTGAGTGCTTCAGATCCTTATGGAGCCTAACTGGGTAAAAGACCCACTAGCTAAAAATTAACAACATTAAAATAACATTTTTGCCCTTTCAGATCAAAACATCCTAAACCAACAAACCTAAGAAACTTTAAGACCACCTGAACACCAACCGGTTAAACAAAGCAAGTCTCTACCTTAACCTATATATGACAAAGAGAAAAAACCCTAATGCAGGGATGCAGAGCAACTTCTATAGGTTCTAGTAGGGGAGGTAGGGAGGGTCTTTAATCATAATGAGTGATCCCTTTGAAGAAACAAGATTACTATGGTGGGTAATTTTTTCTTCTAACCCCAGGAATCACTCATTATGATTAAACGTACTGCAGACTACCAAGCAGTACCTTTGGAGGTTGGGCAGAGAACCTATTTCAGAAACGAGCTCTGCAGTACTGCTGTACCAAACCTAGCATCACCTCTGGATTGCAAATCCAGGCTGTAATGCTTTGTGAAGGTGTGTACTGTTTTCCATGTAGCTGCTTCACAGAGTTCCAGTAGCGGAATTTCTCTTGAAGCTGCCACTGAAGCAGCTGTGCCCCGGTGGAGTGTGCTCTCAGGCCCAGAGGTTCCTGTTTACCCGCCTTACTATAACAAAACTGTATACATGCCACTATCCAGCAAGCAATTGTACGTTTTGTTGCAGCTCTGCCCTTACCAACTTCACCATATGTGAGAAAGAGCTGTGACTGACTTGTCCTGTAAGACTTGGTTCTGTCAATGTAGTGGCTAAGTGCCCTTTTGACATCAAGGGAATGAAGTCTCCTTTTTGGAGAACTGGAATTGTCTGTAAAGAAGACAGGTAGAGTGATAGACTGATTCAAGTGAAAATCAGATACCACCTTGGGAAGGAATTTTCTATTAGTCCTAAGGACCACCTTGTCCCTGTGGAATGAGATGTAGTCCACATCTGTGAACAGGGCTTGTAATTCACTGAATCTTCTGGCTGAAGTAATGGAAACCAGGTAAACAGTTTTCCAAGTGACATACTTCAACTCTGCGGTTGCCATAGGTTCGAATGGTGCATCCATGAGTTTAGCAATGCAAACATTTAGGTTCCAGGCCGGAACTGGTTCCCTTAGGGAAGGGTGCAGAAGATTAAGGCCTTTAAAATACAGGATGAGAGGCCATAGACCTCTCCTTACCAACTGACAGGTAAGCAGAGACTGAAGCTAAGTGGACCTTGAGGGTGGAAGGCTTCAGACCTAAGGAATGTAAATGTGTAAGGTAATCTAGAAGAATAGCCAAATCAGCCCTGAAAGGGCTCACACCCTTACCTGTACACCATATAGTAAATATTTTCCACATAGAGGAATACGTTTTCATAGTAGAAGGCTTCCTGGAACCCCTAAGCACTGTCAGCACCTGTTCTGATAGGTTAAGGTTAGCAAATTCTAAGTCCTCAAGAGCCACGCCTTGAGCCTCAGTGATTAGAGATTGGGGTACAGGATCCTGCCCTGAGAGGAGGTTAACAGGTTGTGCCTCCTGGGCAGGTGGATTTGGGAAACCACTGACAGAGACAGTAGAAGAGAAAACCAGTGCTGTCTCGTCCAATCCGGAGCCACCAGTATCATTTTTGCTGGTTGGGACCTCAGTTTCAGTAGGGTCCTGAATATCACAGGAAGGGGTGGGGGGGGTGGGAGAATGCATACAGGAATTTCCCTGTCCAATCCAGTGCCATGGCGTCCAGGGGAATTGTGCCCCTTAGAGGAGGCCTGCAACAGTACATTGAAAGCTGGTGGTTTTCTGTGGAAGCAGAGAGATCCACCTCTAGAATATTCCATTTCCTGAAAATTGTACTGAGTGCCTGAGTATTCAGGCACCACTCGTGGTGGTCTTGACTTATCCTGCTTAGAGAGTCTGCCAGCACATTGTCCTTCCTTGGAAGGTGTATGGCTGACAGGGATACTCCCATGGAGTATACCAGGGACCACAGTCTCATTGCTTCTGTGCACAGCAGATCTGACCTGGTACCTCCTTGCTTGTTGATGTAATACATGGTTGTGGTGTTGTCTGTTCTGACTTGCACCACCTTGTTTTGCAGGTAAGGAGCAAATGTTTTTAGAGCCAGGTAAACAGCCCTGAGCGCCAAGAGATGTATGTGCAAAAGAGACTCCTGGGGGGACCATGTGTCACTTGTGTGCTCCAACATGTGTGCCCCTCAACCTGGAAGAGAGGCATCTGCTGTGAGGATTACTGAGGGTCGCTCCCTTATAAAAGGTACACCCACCCTTAGGTTGTGCTTGTCCAGCCACCACTGTAAAGCCTGGACCAAGCTTTTTGTGACTGGAACCAGTTCGGACACAGGATCCGTCCTTTGAGACCAGTACTGTCTGAGATGGAACTGAATCTCTCTCATTTGAAACCTGGATCCCATTACCACTGCAGTGGCAGATGCCTTGTGGTCCAGTAGCCTGAGAAATTCTCTGGCTGATTTGGGTCTCCTGGACACATAGGATTTTGCAATCTGCAGAATGCTTGTCACCCTGTCTTGTGGCAGGAGGGCTCTGCCCTGTCTGGTGTTTAGTTCTGCTCCAATAAACTCCAGCACCTGAGTGGTACCTGCTAAGATTTCTCTTTGTTTATGAGAAATCCCAAGGACTCTAGTGTAGATTTTGTTAGTGCCAGTGACTGTACTGCATGTTGCAGAGACTGTCCTACTACTAACCAATCGTCCAGGTAGGGGAAGACTGTTACACCTTGTTTTCTCAAAAAATCTAAAACCACAGATAGGCACTTTGTAAAAACCCTTGGTGCCGAAGTTAGTCCAAAAGGGAGAGCTCCAAACTGATAATAGCCTGAAGCCAGCCTGAATCTCAAGAGTTTTCTTTGACATGGTGATAGGAATGTGGAAATAAGCATCCCTTAGATCTAGGGAGGCTAGCCAATCTCCCTTTTGCAATAAGGGAATGATTACTGCAAGAGTGACCACTTTGAACCTTGGTTTCAAAATGTGCTTGTTCAGAAGTCTTAGATCCAAAACTGGTCGCCAATTCCCATTTTTCTTCCTTATGAGAAAGTACCCGGAATAAAAACCTTTGCCCCTGCTTATTAGAAGCACTACCTCTACTGCTTTGATTGCTAGCAGATGCTTTACCACTGCCTCCAACAGAATCCTGTCTGCAGCTGTTGTTGGAGCAAAGGTTCTTGTTCTCAGCTTTGGAAATGACTTGAAACTGAGTGCCAGGCCCTGGCTCACTACCTCCAACACCCACTTGTCCGTGGTAATGGAATGCCAAGCGTGAAAGCAATGAGCCAGTCTGCCACCTACTGGTGGTCCTGTAATAGGGGATGCGACCTGCACTAATCCGTCAGGGATTCTGTGTGGGCTGTGCCTGAACCTATGGTGCAGGAGCTGCTCTTCACATGGCTCTCCTGCCCCTTCCTCTAAAATAACCTCTGGCCTGCTGCTGAGGCTGAGAGGCCTGAGCCTGAAAGAAGGGTTTGGGGTAAAAAACCCTACCCCTACCTCCCCTACTCTGGGATCTATAAGAGGTGGAGGGCCTATCCTTGGAATTGCTCAGATAGGTGGATTTATATTCCTCCACCTTCTTCATGTATGCCTCTGTTTTATCCCCAAACAAGGAGTTGTTCTCCAGGCGGAAATCCACTGCTTTGGCCTGGGTATCTAACGTCAGGTTGGTGGCTCTAAGCCACACAAACCTCCTGAGTGAAACAGACAAAGCCATTAACCTGGATGCAGTATCATTGGCATCCACTGCCATATGAAATTGGTACTTGGTAGCATCAAGTGCAGCCCTTGCTGTATCCTGCAAGTCTACAGCCACTTCACCTGGGACCTTATCAGCCAAAGCTAGAAGAGTGTTCCACAGAGCTTTTTAGTAATGCACTGAATATGCCATGCAATTGGCTTGCCTAACTAATAAAGAGGCAGCCATGTACCCTTTCTTTCACATAGCGTCCATTTTTCTTGAATCTTTGTCTGGTGGATGGGTAGCCAAGAGGATCCTGGCCTTGTCACAGGCAGCAGCTTGTACTACACCCTCAGGATCAGGATGAGTAAACAGAAAATCAGCTGTGGTTCTGTCCAGCTGATATTTCTTGTCAGCTTACTGATCCACACCAGGGATAGAGGTTGCAGTTTTAAAAATCTGCACTGCAACCTTTTTTAAGGATTTATGCACGGGCAGAAGCAGACGTTTTGTGGGGGTTAACCCCATCAACTCCAGAAAGTCTGCCTCCTCCATATCCTCTTCTGTTTCCTGAAAAGGAAGGTTCAGGGTTTCCACCATGCTCTTAACAAAAGCATAGTGGGAGGAATATTCCTCAGGACCCCTAGAAGGGGAGCCAAATTCTTTCTCAGGGGAAACCTCTGGATCTATAATTCCTCTTCAAAAACATCCTCCTCCTCCCATACACTTCCAGCACTTCTTGCCTTGCTGGGGCTGTAGGAGGAACTGAGGCAGCCGGTGTAGGAACTGGGATTGCACCCTGTACGGCTTGTAACACTTGTAGTGCCTTAGCAATGTCCTCAGCCGAGGGCATAATATGCTTGTCTGCTGGGAGCTCCCTAGCCTTCTCGGCCGGAGGCACAGCGACATGTTTTTCTTTACACTTTTTCTTTAATGGGACAGGTTCAGAGCTCATTTCCACAGCCCTTTTTGTTTTACCTTATTCAGATTTATCTGAACTCCTGTCAGGATTCTTGGCTTTACCTCCATCCTTTTTGTGGGAAGAGGAATAAGCAGAATTATCCACACTAGAAGAAGAAGCAGAAGCCATCTCTTAAAATTTTAGACCTTTTCTTTAAAGTTTTAGGGCAAAAGGTCTTACAAATATCACAACTGGCAAATATATGACGTGTACCTAAACAAGAAATACACAGAGGGTGGGATATTCAAAAGGGTTGTGCATGCTCAAGTCCTACATTGCGCCATTCTGCGATATTCAGCAGGAGGCAGTTACGCCACTGAAAACAGGTTGAGCAACAGCGCAATGCAAATGAATGCATGCTCAACAGGAGGGGGAGGAACCATGCATAAACTGCACAGCCCGATATTCAGTCGGGTTGTGCAGAGTTGTGCAGGCGCAACCCCCAACCTGCGCCTGCACAACTTTGAGCCAAAAAAAAAGGATCAAGTTGAGGGCCACCCACAGGTGAGCTGCTGTATTGCAGGGCGCAACACAGCAGCTGCCACCCGTGGCTGGCCTCCAACTCAGTCCCTGTGCCCCCCACAAGCCCGATTACGGGCATCAATGGCCCCCTCCGTTCCATCCCTGGTGGTCCAGTGACCGTAATGCCCGATCGCGGGCAGAATGTGTATAATGACAACCCCCCGCCCAAACATCTCCCTAATGCCCGATCGCAGGCAGAATGTATACTGACAACCTCTAGTGCCCGATCGCCGGGCAGAATGTATACTGACAACCCCCAGTGCCCGATCGCGGGCAGAATGTAAAGACCCCCACCCGAATATCTCCCTGGTGGTCCAGTGGACCGTAATGCCGATCGCGGGCAGAATGTATAATAACCCCAAACATCTCCCTGGTGTCTAGTGTCCCCCCACCCACCCACGGCCTTACCACCGCCTCCCCCGCAGTCGGGCAGCATCCCACTCGCTGCCGCTCGCTTCGCCGAGTGATCTCAGAAGACTGCAGGCAGGGAGAGCCAGAGCCATGGGCGTAGCTCCATACAGACATGACAGTTCAGATTTGTGAATGATGTTCATTCACAAATCTGGACTGTCATGTACTGCATGGGCTGCATGCCCATTGGCTCTAGCTCTGCACCAATGGCTGCAGCCCACCGGACAGTCAGTCATGGGTGGCAGGCGGTGGATGCTGGGGAGCGGGTGGGGGGTACCAGACACCAGGGAGATGTTTGGGGGTTGTCATTATACATTCTGCCCGCGATCAGGCATTACGTCCACTGGACCACCAGGGAGATATTCGGTTTGGGGGAGGGGTCTTTTACATTCTGCCCACGCATCAGGCACTGGGGAGGGGTTGTCAGTATACTACTCTGCCCGCGATCAGGCATTAGGGAGATGTTTGGGCGGGGGTTGTCATTATACGCCTGCCCGCGATCGGGCATTGGGAGATGTTTGGGGGTTGTTTTCACGTTCTGCCCGCGATCGGGCATTGGGAGATGTTTGGGGTTGTTTTCACGTTCTGCCCGCGGTCGGGCTGCAGGGTGCATCGGTCCCCAACGGCTGCTGCCTGGCAGGGCGGCCAGGCGCAAGTCCTCTGGGATCAGCGCACCTACATGCTAATGGCATGCAAATGGGGCCATAATCAGATGCAAATGGCCCCCCCTGTGCCTTGCATGAATTACGCCCCATTTGCATGTCACCTTTGAATATCGAATTATGATGGCGCATCGGTATTCGCCACGCAAGTTGAATGTCCACTCTGACAACTTGGCGGTGGCGCAAGTTCCACTGGCGCGATGCACAGTGGTTGTGGCGTGGGTGATATTCAAAGGAGTTGCTCAATAGCGCAACTCCTTTGAATATCGCCTCGGCCACACCCCTGCTCAACTATTTTGAGCAGCGCAAGGGCCTGCGCCTCAGAATGGCGCAGTTTGAATATCCGGGCCCGAGTGTCTATCTGCTTTTGCTGTAAGTTGCCCACAAGACTCACAACATTTAAAACCTGTGGGTCCTGTGAGTTTTTTAGGTTTATCTAAATGGACCTCTGACACTCATAGACAAAAAGATTACTTTACAAAAAAACGTTATTTAAAGTACTTCGGAACCGGAGGTTCTTTAAAGTAACTACCGCTAACGGTTCCTGGAACCGACTGCTATTCAGTTCCTGAAGAAAAAGGGAACCGACAAAATACAGTAATAAACAAAAATAAAGCGGTTCAAGGAACCGATAGCAAAATTTATAAAATAAAGAAAACTGAGGTAAAAACCTCCCAAATAGACGGAGAACTCTCGGTTCCAAGGAACCATGAGGGAACTGCAAATGAGACAAAAAACTACTATAATACTAATAAACTATACTAAACAATGTTTCTGTGGCAGCAATTTTAAATTTAAACTAAATGAGTACTTATCCACAGATAACCTTTATTCTGAAGACAGTTCAAGGAGAGCTCTCCGGGACGTCCTTACTAGGCAGGTGGAGTAAAGAATCTGAAGCACTCAGAGTGCAACAGTTGCTAGGGCAGCAGTTTGAAAGTGGCATGAGCCAATTGAGAGTTCCATAATTTGCATAAAATTCCATCTCTCTGGGCAGTCCCACACAGGAGGCTGACTGCATTAAGTTTAATCATAATGAGTGATTCCTGGGGTTAAAAGGTGTGGAGCCTCTTCCTCTCCAGATCCAATTCCTCTGTATCCCATTGGTTCAGGAAATGGATTTGGCGCATAACATTTGGGGCACCTGGGGGAAACCTGGGTGAACTGTGGGGACCTTCTGGCTCCGGGGAGTAACCCCATGGAAGAGGAATCCGAGTAAGGGCGGCCTGTGGAGGAGGAAGAGGAGGTTGACCTTGAACGCTTGCGCCTGTGCCGGCATCTGCTCCTGTCATCCAAGGAAGACGACCTTGGATGAGGAGCGGTGACGTCTGCCCCTGCACTTGTGATGTTCCGCATCTAAACCTGGCGGAGTTGGACTCCTGAATAAGAGCGAAGACAGTGGTCAAGGGTTCGGAATCTTGTCTGGGACCGGGGTGAGAGGCTGAGGTAGTGGAGGAAGTTGGGGGGGGGGGTCACCTTTTTTGAGCAAATCCCCCTTAACTGTGTTCCACCAGAACGTGAACAGCTGTCCGACGTCCGCCAGGAATGCCATGGGTACATGCGGGGGTGGTGTACCCTTAGGTTCTGTGGGGGCCTTTGGTAGTTTGCGGGGCCCTGGCTTCTCCTGCGGGCATTCGTCAATGTTCGATGGTGCATTAGGGCCGGTTGTCTGGTCGCCCGTCGACTGGTCCCCTGATGCCTGGTCATCTGGCACCGGAAGAGGGGGCGTATGACCTGTCGCTGTGTCAGCAGGTACCCGATCGTCAGGCTGAAGATCCGTCAGAGACTGCTGTCCTGTCGTCAGGTTCTGAGACAGTAGACCCAGGGGCATCTGGGCAGGGGTAGCTGCCACAGACATCTGATCACTTGGCGCCTTATCCTGTGGTGTCTGCCTCTGATCCTTCCACCTGTTGGAAGGCCGATCTTCCGATATCTGCATCAGGGTCTTTGCTTTTGCAGCCCACGTCTTGGGCAGAGCGTTCCCTTGAGCTGGAGTGCTCTCGGCGTCTATGCCTGTCTGCTGTCAACGATGAGCTGGAGTTGGAGGACGATACCACAGCTTTATCAGCTGAAGTCCTGGTCTTAGGCTCCGAAGGTTCCTGGAAGGGCCTAAGTCTTAGGGAGGGACCCGAAGGCCCTTGCCCCGAAGAGCTGCTGACCGCTGAGAGGGTAAGAGCAGGAGCCTTCATCAATGGCAGGCCGGAAGATGTAAGGCCTGACAGGGGGATAGAGTCCGCTCTCTTACCAGAGTGCGAATTGGAAGATTTGTCCTTACTGTGAGGAGACTTTGAGCGGGATTCCAATCTACTGTGCTCCTTGTGGTGGTGCATCCCTCTTGAGTGTTTCTTCTTGTGGGAAGTCGGCGACTTGGAGGCTGAAGAGCCGGCATCTGATGGACGCTGAAGGGTGGCGAGCTACTTCTCCATAATGTAGGCCTGCAGTGTCTTGCGGCGACTGATGCAGGTCCTCTGGTTACATTTTCCGCAGTGCAAGCAGGCGTCCACATTGTGGTCAGGCCCCAAGCAGAAGAGGCACTAGGAGTGCAGGTCTTTGGCTGGAATCTGCCACCTGCACGGACATTTAGATGTCCATCGCTTTGCCGGAGAAGACTAAATATACTGAAATAAAAACGGAATATCGAGAAAATAAACAGGTACTTCTTGAACTAGAAGACTAAAAATGGCGGTCGACTGATGCAACGAGGTGTCCGAGGAGCCGAAGTGTATGGGTCGCCGGCGGGAAAAGAACGGAGGTGGGGCTGGGAACCGCCCCCTTTATACTGACGGTGACGTCGGTGGGCGGACCGACATAAGGGGCGGGCCCCAGCTGGGTACTGCTGGCTAGAAGTTTGCCGTGGAAGTTCTAGTGCCTGATGGTATAGCCCTTAAGGTGTAGCCTGCTGCAGGAGCTCTTATTCCAAAGTAAGATCTGTAAAAACTGGTCACCAGCCAGTCGCAATGTAATGCTCACACCCCAGCGCTTCACCCATAATGCCTCTGTCAGGTGGTGGGGAAAGAGGGACCTGACCACACTTTAATAATCCCACACACATGACATCATAGTGACGTCATAGTGAGTAACATTTACAACAGGTGAATCAAATCACATAAATGAAAATAGTATTAAAACACATACAGTGCAACATATCAATAGAAAACAGTCACTTTTGGGACCCCTTATGAGAGTTTAACCTTACTCTGGTACATTTACAATTTCCATTACAAAAAAATATTTCACTAAAAATTTCCCCTCCCATGGAGTAATTACATGATCACCCTGCTATTTTCAAGCTAGTTCCATGAGGATAGGATGTAAACAAAACCCAGGGTGGAAGGAATGTGACAGCAGGTAGCTTCTTTCGAAGGAGATACAGCTACAGGAGGAAAAGTACAGAAAACGCTATACTATTTTAATTTTAACTCCCATACAACTTATTTAACGTGAAAACTATTTTTCAAAGAATTGAACAGCCTAATGTTAACAGAAAAGTCATAAAATTTATGCAAGGAGATAGGAAAAGGGGGGAAGAGGGATAAAAGAGAAGAAGGCAAGGATGAATAGCATTATGTACACATTTATAAACAGAAAGTACAGTATTTAGTGCACTCCACAGAGAAGGATACAGCATAAGAAGGAAAGGGGACACATCGGAGGGGAGTGGTTACCCAATATTTTAATATCAAGGAATGGTTTCAAATCCCACATCTCATTTAGTCTGTTCGGATTCACTGTATCCAAATGGAAAATCCAAAAGCTCTCCCTTTTAAGAATAATTTAAGGCTATCCCTGCCCCTTTTAGGAGGCTTTGCACATTCAATCCCCACTGCACTTAAAGAGTGTTTGGGGTCAGAGCCCTGGTGCTCTAAACAGTGTCTCCCTACTGTTTTATCTGCTCCTTTATTAATGACGGAGCATGTTCTTGTATACACTCAGGGCTAGAAATATTATTTTTGTGGATGGCTGTCGCAAGGCACAGGTGCAATATTCCATTTTGACTGTCCCATAGAATTTGTTCCTGCCCTATTAATTTGTTCACTAATTTTACCTTTCTGTTTCTCAATCAGAGTAAATAACTAGAGTATGCCCCCTGGCTGTACAGTGCCCTGAAAAGGACTTCATATCCAATGGTGCCCATTGTAAGATGCCCTATAAAGGGCTACTACATATTACCCATTGGCTGGTACACAGCTCTGGAAAGGACTTTGTGCCACAGTGCACTGCCTTGATAAGGGCTTTTAATTTACTTCCCTCACCTGCTCAGCAGTAGTCCTGGCAAGGGCCCTTTATTAAGGCCCTGTCCACACTACCCCTCTGTAACGTTACAGAGTGCCCAAACCGTTACTGCAATGGTTTGTGTTTACACCTGTAACGTTACAGAAGGCATTTTCGTAACCGTTGTTGAAACCACATATGAGGTGGTTTCAACAACGTGCTATAAACAGTTATACCTCGATCAACGTTACCGGGCGTAGAGTGTGACACATGGCACCGTCCCCTAGCACAGCGCCGAACCGCATTGTTGGATCGGTGCCAGTAACGGCTGTCTGCCTGGCGTGGACCGCGGTGCCGTTCCAGAACGGACACCACGGAGTGTGGACACACTGCACTGCTCCCCGGTTGTAACGGTTTCTATCTGTTACGGGGTCTGAGCGGTGCAGTGTGGATGGGGCATAACTCCCTTCTACTCCTCACTGACAAGCCGATCGGCTTCCTCTGCTCTTGTGTATAGCTCAGACATTAAATGTCTCCCCCTACTTGCTAACTCTGACAAGGGTTTCTAACCAGCATCCCCATCTCCTGTCAGGGGGTTTTAACTTGTTATCTCAGCCCTTTAAATTCCTATCCTAATCTCCAAATATAGAGTTCCCACCTCTTCCTGCCTTGACTGTCTGCCCTGAAAAGGACTTTGAAATACGGTTTTCTAGCCCTTTCAATGGCTTTTAATTAACCTTAACCAGGCCCCTCAGTTAGCAGTCAGCCCTGAAAAGGGTTTTTAAATTGCACCTCCAAAACTACGCTGCCTGTAAACAAGAGCTAGTCTTGGGGTGTTACTGCAAGCAGAGCACACAGAGAAATGAGGTATGAAGTGCAGAAAGCATAAGACCAGCAGCTACACATGCACGATGACAAGGAACAGATGCATAGTCTAATCCTACTGCAGCACTGTTTTTATCTCTGCTTCCTGATGGAACCACCAGCAGCACGGAAGAGCCCATCACGGGATGTTGGGTTGAGTGGACATCTCAATCTGTGACACCATGATGTTGGGACATCCAAGCCAAACCTTAGAGGTGGCAGCATCCCTTGGGTCCTAGTGCCTGCTAATGCTTTTTCACTTGGTGCCTGTCCCAGGGAAAGACACAGAAATGAAATCAGCTGCCCCTGGGGAAAACTGGATCTCTGAGACAGGCATACAGGCAGTAATTTCGACCCCTGTATACTATCCTTCAGTGATCTTACTGTTCTGCCCACATACCCAAAGATACAGGTGCACCAAATCAGGTACACCACATATGTGGTATTGCAAAGACAAAAATCACTGATACCAATTTAATTATTCCCAGTAAAAGCTCCCAGATCTTTGTCAATCTTCATATATTGGCAAATATTACAGTTAAAACACTTTTAACAACCAGTTTTCTTTACGGGCAGCCAGCTATTGCGGGACATTATCTTTTGGCAGAGTTGACTTTGAACAACATGGTGCCTGATATTAAGTCCCCCTCCTAAACATCATCCTGGGGTTAGCCCCCACAGCTTCCTCCACTATCCTATCCCCTAGAAGGATTGGCCAATTTCTCCAAATAATGCTTCCGATTTTCCCAGCCACATTTTTAAATTCAGCTGTGAATGTGACTGGCCCACATTCTTTTTTTTTCCTATTATTAGTGAAATTCAGTAGTTTCCTCCGGTGCTTTTTTCTCACTTCCACATGTGCTTCATTTAGCAAATCTTCCTTATACCCTCTGGCTCTTAATCTGTCCTTTAATTCATCTGCTTGAGAGTCAAACTCAGTGTCTTCAGTACAGGTCCTGTGAATACACAATAACTGAATAGGGAATTGACTTTATAAGACTAGTGGGATGAACGCTATCATATCTTAATACTGCATTTGCAGCAGTTTCTTTCCTAAATCCTTTGGTGAAAACCCTGTTATTCATAACATCACCTATTAATGTGATGTCTAAAAAAATCAATACTCTCAGAGGCAGTGGTGGATGTAAAAAAAAAAAAACAGGTTACTTACTTGTAACAGTAGTTCTAGGAGTGGTAGGGTGTACATAGACACGTCTGGCAATGTTCCTTTCCCTTTAAGGCTTGTTAGAAAGTCTTCAAGCTGGCTCCTCCCACCCACCCAGTTGGTAACTCCCTTGGCATCACCCCACGATGTCAGATCTTACCTGCTGCAAGCAAGAATCGGTGTGCCACTTGCCAGGGGAGGTCAGTGTGGATGTACACCATATACCACTACTATTACAGATGAGTAACCTGTTTTTCTAGGGAGGTGGATATGGTGCACTTATCCACACTTCTGGCAGACTCCTTGCAGTTCTCTGGGAGGAGGGGGCAAGGCATACACAGTCTATTTAGGGAAGAGAGAATGGAGAACCGAGACCCCAAAACAAGCATCCCGGTGTGACTCAAAGTCGGTGTGGTAGTGGGAAATGAAGGTGTGTGCCAACTTCCAGGTATGCTGGATAGAGATGTCCCTGGAAACAGCCACTGAGGCAGCAGTATGATGGGTGAATCCAAACTTGAAGGATACAAGATGCGACAAAGGCCACATGTCTGGGAATCTTGTTCTTGACCTAGGCAGTACATGCACGTGGTGTGAGGGTCCATCTGAGACATCTTCTGCCCACACGCGTATCACTTGAATCCCGGTGCCAATTTATTTATTAAATTTTGGTGAACGGGTTAGCCCACTGAGCCCTGGAGGTCCCTTTTTCAGGGGCGACCCGGGAGTTACATAAGACAAGAGGTACACTACAGCTTTGGTGCGGGTTACAGGTGTCACAATAATGCAGCTAAGATATCAGAGCAGAATAGCAGTACAAAAGAGGTGAGTAGGTTGTACAACAGTAATAACATTGAGCGATTAGTTAGCAGATCGACATATTGTTAGGTCAGAGTTAACGGGTAGGAGCCGGGCTAGTCATTTATCTCAGGATACATGCCAGGAGCCAGTGCAGTGGCAGGCACTGGCGACTGCAAGGTGAGCCTTAAGCCTAGTGCGGAAGTTTTAGATTGTGGGGGCTTCCTGCACCCCAGGCGGAAGCTGGTTCCACAGAGTGGGAGCGGTGAGGGCAAATGACATACTTTGGTTCCGATCCTGGGGACATCTAGGAGAGTTCGGCCAGATGTGCCTAGGTGTTGGTGATTGGCCCTACGAACGGCGAGGCTAGAGAGGCTGGGGGGATGGGCTGACTAACTTGTACGCTAGGCAGAGTAGGGGCTACTGGAGGTGCGCAACCAGTAAGGGCCAGTTTAGGAAGGATAGGGAGTCACAGTGGTGGTCCCTGGAGTTGGCCTGGGATGCAAAGCGAGCCACCTTGTTGTACAGCACCTGAAGTCTGTGTTTCTCCAGCTTTCTCAGCCCTTGCACGACTGGGGTGGCTTATGTGATTGTCAGGAGGAGGATGCTGGTAGCGACTGAGATTCTAGCTTCAGGTACGAGCTGGTCTTTCAGTCGGTATAGTATGCCTAGTTTCCCATGTAAGGCCTAGGTGACTGAGTCCACGTGGTTCTTCAGGGTGAGGCCCTGGTCCAGAGTTAGGCTGAAGTACTTCAGAGAGGGCACTACTTTTAGGCTGTTACCAAACACAGTGGTGAGTTGAAGGTGCTGTGTTCTGTCCTGACCAAGGGATCTAGGGCCAAATAGCATTGCCTTAGTTTTGGACGTGTTGAGGACCATTCTGTTCTCAGTAAACCAGTGCTCCAGTGCCTGGAGGTCACCTTGGAGTTCGTGGCTGAGGACTCCCAGATTGGCGGTGGACCCGGTACATGACTGCATCATCCGCATACTGGGCGACAGAACTCCTGCCACACTGGTTCGGTAGTTAATTAGTGAACAGGGAGAAGAGAAGAGGGCTGAGTATCGACCCTTGGGGTACCCCTTTTAGTGGGAGTGGCCTAGAGATGGCATCCTTCCACTTTACCTTCTGCGTGCGGTTGGTCAAGTAACTCTCGAACCACTTTAATGCGTGGCTGTCAAGGCCTATATGTTGCCCAGCTTAGTGAGTAGGAGATTGTGGTGGACCAGGTCAAAGGCCTTGGAGAGGTCAATGAAGAACGCACCAGTAGGGGTGCCCTTGTCCATGTCTCGGGAGTAAGTCTGTTACAAATTTGGTCAGTCCCATGTCTGTCCCATGTCCGGTTCTGAAGCTGTGTTGGGAGGGTGCTAGGATTTTATGGACCTCCAAGTAGTCGCGGAGTTGCCCATAGATCAGCTTTTCCTGGATTTTTGACAGAATGCAGAGTAGGGAGATTGGTCTATAGTTCCCAATAGACTCCCGGCGGCCGCCCTTGTGGATCGGGACCATGTGGGCCTGTTTCCACTGTGTGGGGACGGCGCCCTCTATCACGGAGCGGTTGATGAGCCAGCATAGAGGTCTGGCTAGGGCCGGGGCCCCGTCCTTTAGCATCTTGGGGTGAATCCCATCAGGTCCCCCCGAGCCAGAGATTTTTAGGGTTTTAAGATGTGATAGAACCTCCTTTGGTTTGACTAGTCGTAGATGAAAGGATGGGCGATCAAGGTCCGGGGGAACCTTTGTGTTTGGGTCAGTGATTTGGGGGAAGGGGGGGAAGCCAGCCTTGTACAAGTCTAGGTTAGTAAAGTGGTTGTTTAAGGAGGTGGCAATTAAAAGGTCATCTTGAATTACTTGTCAATTGACCTCGATGGGGCCTGTTTCGGGCTTGCCGTTCCTCTTTACCAGTTCGTTGATGTGAACCCAGAAAAGTCTGGGGTTCCCTAGGTTATTTTTCTGAAGGCGTGTAACGTACTCTTTTTTTTAGCCTTTTTTATGGCGAATTGCATTGATTCTTGTGGGGTTTTGTATGCCACAAAGTCACCCTGTAGTGAGGAGTGCTTGAACCTTAGCCAAGCCTTGTCGCGGTCCTTCATAAGGGCCTTTAGAGGAGAGGTAATCCATTTATAGCAGCTGCCCTTAGCACAAAGTTTTTTCATCAGGGCAAGGAGGTTAGCTGACATATTAAGCGTCCTCTGGAAGAAGGCCACGGCCTCATCCAGGGTAGGGAGTCGCTTGATCGGGCTCCAAGCTATATTGCTTAGGTGATCGGATAATTGTTTAGGTGTGTATCGGGTGTAATCTCGCACGGCCAGAATATGAGCTGGCACTTTGGGCACCCTATTCTTCCAGATGCAGAAGATAGGCGAGTGATCGCTCAGTGCGTCGGCCATGATTCCAGCAGACTGGATATTGCAGGGGTTAGTCACTAGGGCCCAGTCGAGGGTAGAGTGATTCCCTGTTTTGTGGTTCAGTCTGGTGGGTTTGGAGATTACCTGTACAAGGTTTGCATCCTGTATCAGGCATTACCTGTGCAAGGTTTGCATCCTGTATCTGGCCCAAGAGGGACTGGGTGGAGTCCTGGGCCCAGTTCAGGTTAAAGTCACCCAATATGAGGTGTTTAGTGGCGACGTGTTTAACTGTGCCCTGAAGGAATGCCTATGGTGAGGTGCTTACGGTAATGCGTACGAAGACTGACTCACTGTCAGATCTGGCGTTGTGTGGCAGGATGACCTCTGCTGAAATCAGGGTATCTTTTACATATATGAGTACCCCTCCCCCTCTTTTGTCGGTCCTATCTTTCCGGTAGTAGTGGTACCCAGGGGCAGTGACCTCATGTGGGAGGATGTGAGGTTTGAGCCACGACTCTGACACAGCCAGGACACCTGGGTTGAAAAGATCCAGCCAGGCTTGTACTTTCTGCATCTTTGGTCGGAGGCTGCACGTGTTCATATGCACGGTCCGCAGGCCCTTGGAGGACAACCACTGAGGGTCCTGTGGGGAGGCTATCAGGAGATTTCCAATTGTGGGACCAGGGTTCGGTTGGATATCTCCTGCCAGGAGCAGGAGGGCTCCGAAGAGGCAACGTGAGGTAGGGTTGAGCAGTGAGTATAGTCCTCTTGCGCGCACCCTCCTTATTTAGTGGGCGACAGAGTACAAGGCGCCTTTCTTAGCGAGTACCGAGGCCTCCAGTAGGGAATGGAAACTGCCTTGGTAGGGGGTGTGGTCATATGGGTAAGGGAGGGTGTTGGGCTGCTGAGGATTGTGTTTCGCAAATTGCTAAAGCTTGAACACAAAGAGCCTACTCAGCGTGGACAGTGGTAATGAGGGAACATCTGATGTTATGGGGCGGTACCAAAAAGTTACCAGGAGCCAACTTGAAGAGTTTCTGGCAAGCCCTAAAGGTAAAGGAACACTGCCAGAAGTGTGAATAAGTACACCATATCCACGTCCCTAGAATCTCAGATTTAACATTTTTTTAAGCCATCCAACAAAATCACTGGCTGATTTTGCAGTACCTTCCCATATGCAAATGTAATCATCTATACCGAAAATACAGGTTACTCACCTGTAACAGGAGTTCTAGGGAGTGGTATATGTTGTTCATCCACACTTACTGGCAGGTTCCTTGCCGCTTTAAATGTTGCCGGAAGGTCTTCAAGCTGGCTCCTCCCACCCACCCGGGTGGTAAAACTCTCAGCTCCGCCCCATGATGCCAGATCTAGCCCACTAGAAGCCAGGTTGCACGTCGAAGCCGGGGAGGTCGGGTGGATGAACAACATATACCACTCCTAGAACTCCTGTTACAGGTAACTAACCTGTATTTCTAGGGACGTGGATATGTTGTTCAATCCACACTTACTGGCAGACTCCTAGCAGTTCTCCGGGAGGAGTGAGGGAGGCAAGGTGCGCACCCCCTACTTGGGAAATAAGAACTGGAGAACAGAGGTCCCAAAACCAGCATCCCGGCGTGACTCAAGGTCGATGTGGTAGTGGGTAATGAAGGTGTATGCTGACTTCCAGGCAGCAGCCCTGCACATTTCCTGGATAGGGTCTCCGGAGACAGATGCCTGAAGCTGCAGCTCTGGCGGAAGAGTCCGCAGAAACGTATGCGGCTCATAGTACTTTGTACCCACACCAGACCCTGTGCGGAGAAGGCTCAGGAGCTCCGCCTTCTGATCACCATCCGGAAGTTTATCGACTAGGTCCTGGCCCTGTTCCCAGAGGGCATTCTGAAACTGTACCATGTGAGTTAGGTAGTTCAGGGACCTGAAGAAGCATGTAGCAGACGCATACATGCACCTCCCTAGGGCATCCAGTTGTTTGGATTCCTGGTCCGGTGGCTGTGTGCTCATGTGCTGCGGTCTTTGGGACCAGTCATGCGAGGCCGTAATGACCAGGGAGTCTGCCAGAGGTTGCTGAGCCAAGTACTGGTCCTCTTTCAGGGCCTTGTACAGGCGGTCAGCTTTCTTCAGCACAGCGGGAATGGAGTGCAGACATTTCCACGCAGCCTTGGTGACGTCCGCAAAGGTGTCCTCCAAGGGTGGCACTACTACAAGCTTTGGGTCTTTCTGCCGAAGATAACGGGCAAGGCGCTTTCGGGGTCGAGGTCTTCAGCATCCCAACCCATGTTGTCCTGGATGTGCCTCATGATCTCTGAGAAGGAGGGATCATCTGGAGGAGACCTGGGAAGGTCATGTGGGTCAGGTGATGGAATGCTGAGTGGAGAAGGAGATCTGGAATAATCCGGGGTATCCAATCTGGAGTCCTCCCCTGATGGAGTGTACCGACGATGTCTGGGTCGCTTGGGGCTGGGGGACCCTGATGGAGATCTGGAGGGAGACCTTCTCCTGTCCTTAGATCTACCCCTAGGAGGTGGAGTCTGCTCCTTAGGGGTTGGTGGTCATCCTGCTAGTCCCTTGGGTGGAGGAGGGGGCGTAGGAGGTGAAGGAGTAGGGAGGGGGGAGGAGGAGGTTTTATGGGGACCACATCCTTTCAGATGGTGTCCCACCAGAAAGTAAAAAGAGATCCTTTACTTCTTGTAGATTCATACCCGATGACAGGCCTGGCACCGGTGGTCTGTCGCTGGGGTTGGGCGTCAGGTCCACGGGTGTCTCCGGGGTGGGCAAAGGTTCCCTTGGAAGCCTGGCATCCTCAGTGCCGCCCACCTGGTCTTCGGGCAGTGTTGTGTCCTCCTCCATAGAATCCCTGTGACCGGTGTCCACCGGTAACTGGGGGGCGGTCTTTGGCTCTGGTGAAAGCGAGGCCGATGTTGGTCGCTTGGCCGAAGCCTTCAGGTCCGGCGAACGCCTGGCTGGTGTCCGCAGCTCCGGCGCACACCTAGCCGACTTCATATGCTTGGCCAACGTCGGGTGCTTGGCCGACGATGGGGCCGTCGTCCGCTTTAGGGACGTCAGGTCTTTGGTCTTCTTGGGTGGTGGATCCGGACCTCTGGGAGGCTGGGAGACCCATCTGGGGTCGGGGTCCCAACGTCAGGTCGATGAGGAAGACTTGTGGTGTTCGGAAGACTTGGAAGAGGCCCGAGAGGGAGTGGAGGAAGCCGAGGATCTTGAAGTCTTGTTGGGATGGAGAGTCAAAGAACCACCTGAAGCCCGGACTTTGACCGGAGAGGGCTGAGAACGAGCCCTGGAGGGAAAGCGGTCCGATCTGGTGGAGCCTGAGCTGTGGGAGTCCGAGGCCCGATTCGGGGATCTGGACCTTGCTTTCTCCCGGTGCTTGTCCCGGTGTTTATGGGTCTTAGAAGAAGAATCACCCCTGGAGGAAGGTTCTTGGTCCATCCTGCTAAGTTTTTCTTCCAGCAGATAAGCCTGAAGTGCCTTCTGACTGCGGATCCTGGTGCGGCTGCTGAACCCTTGGTAAAAGGTGCAGGCCTTGGTGTCATGGTCTGGGCCTAAGCACCGCACGCAGAAGGAATGAGGATCCTTGAAAGGGATCCGTTTTCCGCAGGCACACCTGGAAAGGTGTCCCTCAAGTGACAGAGTTGGAGAGAACATTAGTTTTGAAGAAACTCTAGAAGTTCTAAGTCGTCGTGTGCTAGGTAGAGACCGAGAGGCTGATGCTGGCGAGTCGATGGCGGGAAAAGAACTGGGTATTCTGAGGGACCGCCTCCTTATGTACTGTGCCTGACGTCGGGGATGGGACTGATGTCGGAGGCGGTCCCTGCTGAATACTGCTAGCTAGAAAATTTCCATGGGGTCCTGGCGCCTGCCGGCTTCAGTCCTAATGGTGTAACCTGCTGCAAGAGCTGTTTCTCGAAGTAAGATCTACACTAATGCATCCTGCATGTCCAGAGAACACAGTCAGTCGCCTTGCTTGAGAAGGGGCATCAGACCTGGCAAAGTTGCAATTCGAAACTTTTTGTACTGGACATACAGACAGATCCTTTAAGTCTAAAGATGGGCCTCAGATACCTGATCTTTTTGGGGACCAGGAAAAATTTGGAATAAAACCCCTAGTTCTACGGCGCCTGGGTGCTGGTTCTATAGTCTGTTTAAGCAGAAGGGACTGTACCTCCTCCTGGAAAACAACTAGGTGGGCCGGGGGTAGTTGGAGGGCAGAGGGGGAGTTCCTGGGGGTTGTTCTGTTAGCTCCAGAGAATGACCCCTTTCTATGATTTGCATAATCCAGGCATCTGCTGTGATCTTTCTCCATTAATTGAGATGGAGGGAAAACCGACCTCTGGCCACCACCTCTTGGTCGGGGACTGGAAGAGTAGGGTCTGGTAAGGAATCAAGCTGAGGCGGATCCAGCCACTGGGGCTGGTCCATCACTTCTGGGCCGCCTGGCCGCAGCTCCAGCAGTGGAGGGAGCAGGCAGGGTGGTGGAGGCTCTGCATTTGCCTTGAGGCAGAGAGGCTACTCCTGGCCTACTGGGTGCCTTACAAAAAGGAGGGCATTGCCTGCTCTCAGGTTGCATATGGTAAAGCGAGTGAACAGATTTCAGAGCCCTGCCAGATGCCTGTAGGTCACTGATGAGGTCTTGGACATCTGGATCAAAAAGCTTAGAGCCATTAAAGGGGGCATTAAGCACCTTCTGCCGAACATCAGCAGCAAATCCAAAGACCCTCAGCCAGGAGTACCTATGTAGGCAAATGCCGGTGGCAGCAGCCCTGGCAATAATGTCCAAAATATCACAGAGGGACCGCAGGAGGTGCTTGCTAACGTCCTCAGCGATCTGCAAGCATCTGAGAATCTCCTGCTTTTGCATACCTTCTGGGAGGGCTTGGGCAGTGACTCTACCCTTCTTACAGTTAGTATTTTGGTACTTTATCATATGAGACAGGCAACTGGCAATCCTCAGCCCTAGGGTGGAGGAGGCATAAACCGTTTTATGCCAAAGCTCAATCCTGCATGACTCCTTGTCAGGGTGTGTGTGTGTGGGGGGGAAGCTAAGGTGCTTGGGTGCCTTAGACCTGTCAGGAGCTACCTTAACAACCACTGAATCAGTTTCAGGCTGGGCATCACAGTGAGGAAATTCCTGGGGGGCATGAGAAAGTTTATCTGCCCTATGAGGCATAGCTGGCCCCATGTCAGACCTTTGCCAGGCTGTTGTACTGGCATGCCTCAGAGCAGGTAAAATATGAGGAATGATTTGGGGAGAAGACTGTGGGATCTCCAGGAAGTCCACTAAATCCTTCCTGGTGGCATCCTGTTCCTCAGTGTGCAACCCCATAGCTGAGGACAGCTGCTTCATAATATTGAAAAAGGTGAGGTCCTCTGGTGGTGACCTAGGGGTGTACTTGACAGAGACCTCACTGATAGAAGAAGCAGTGGACCTGTCAGAAGAAAGGTGGTCTTCCTCCTCCTTTTCCTCATCAGGAAGAATGAGATCAGGATGATACTCCTCTTCGATGTCAACCTCTTCGAGGTTCAGGTCCAATGTGTGAGGGACTGACAACGACCTGTGGGGGACCTCCTGAGGCCGTATAGGAGAAGCAGACGAAGCTGCCATTGACAAAGGCCTAAAGGCGCCAAGCTGGTGAACAAACACTGAAGTGAATTTAGTCAAGATCTCATTAAAGTCGACGACCATCGAAGACTATGTTGACTGAGCAGGTAGTGACAACCCACTGGAGGGGCCCTGAGGAGCCAAAGAACCTGTAATCCAAGGGCCTGGACTAGGATCAGGGTTGACGGCTACCGCCCTGGGTATTGGTTGGAGGCGCTGTCGGTATGGCTCTGGTGGGCACAGATACCTGGACAGTGGATCTATGAGTCAATGCAGCCACAGCTGACAAAGAACCCCTGGAAGAAGGAGAGGAGGCCACCAGGGAAAGGGACTGCCGCCGAAGGGGAAGGGGTAGCGGTCCTGGTCTTGGTCCTTTTTGTGACTACCAACAAGAGCCACCTTGCATCCAAAATTAAAATTGAAGTCCCAAGCCGGGACGGGAACAGATTGGGGGTTTCAGATGAAGGATGCCCCAGAGGAAGGAATAGGAAACAACCAACTTGAGCAATGGTACGGTCACTCACAGGCTCATGGAATGCAGATATGGCTGTAAGGTGGACCTTAGTGGTAGAATACTGGAGGCCTGAGTCAGACAAAGTAATTGGGTATTCTAGGATATATCTTACTGGGCAGGTAAAAGGGTCCAGGGAGTGTTGGGGGCCCAAATGGCAAACTGCTTCCACGTCATGGCATAGGTGGCACAAGTAGAAGGCTTGCGAGCAGCACCCAGAACGTCTGCCACCCTGTCCGAGACTCCAAATCTGGGAATGGCTATATTTTCAGGAGCCATGCATGCAGATGGAGAGATCTTAGACTGGGATGGAGCACAGCACCCTGATCTTGGATCAGAAGATTTCTGGAAAGGGGAAGAGGGACCGGAGGTTCCTCCGCCAGCTGTTGAAGAGGGAACCAAATCTGACAAGGCCAGAATGGCACTATGAGTATCATACTGTCTACCTCCATTTGCAGCTTGACCAGTACCCTCTGTATCAGAGGGAACTAAGGAAATGCGTACAGAAATCTCCCGCTCCAAGAGCAGGACAATGCATCTCGCCAGAAAACCCCAGGCCCTGGATCAAGCGAGCAGAAATTGGCCAGTTTTGCACTGTGTGGGGATGCAAAAAGGTCTAACTCTGGATGACCCCATCTGTCAAACAGATCTTCTGCGATGGACGAGAGAAATTCCCAATCGTGCATGCTGGACCGAGTCCTGCTGAGACTGTCTGCCAGAGTGTTCAGGGCACCTGGGATGTGGACTACCGAGAGTGTCCAATTGTGGTCTAGTGCTCAATACCACACTCTCACTGCTTCCCTGCAAAGGGGGTAGGAGTGAGTGCCGCCCTGCTTGCTGACATAACAGATTACACTCAGGTTGTCTGACTGCTCTAACAACTGGCCTAGGGTCAAGTGGTCCTGGAAGGCCTGCATGGCATACAGCACTGCCCTCATTTCCAGGACATTAATATGGAGGGCAGCTTCCCACAGATGCCAGGACCCCTGAGTCTGGAAGGGACCCAGGTGGGCTCCCCGGCCCAGACCAGACGCATCTGTGGTTAGGATCCGAGTTGGGGAGGAAGTCTGGAATGGAACCCCTTGTTGAAGACTGGAGGTATCCATCCACCACTGGAGTACCATGACTACCGGAGAGGATGCTAGGACCAGCTGGCCTAGCTCATCCAACCGCTAGTCCCTCTGCACTCTGAGGGTCCATCGCAGAGTACGCATGTGAAGCCCAGCCAGTGGAAAGGTCGGAATGGCCACAGCCATAAGCCCCAGGAGCCTCAAGTGCAAATTGGCAGGGATGTAACGCCTCTTGGCCACTTCCTGCGCTTGAGATACAAGGCACTCTGCCCTGTTTTGGAAGGAAGGCCTTGCCCTGTGCTAAACTGAGAACTGCCCAAATGTACTGAAGCCTTTGGGATGGAATTAGGCCCAACTTGGGCAGGTTGACAGTTATGCCCAAAGACTGGAACAAGTGGAGAGTGTGCTCCAAAGTGATCAGAAGCTGTTCCCTGGATGAGGCCTTGAGTAACCTGTTGTGTAGGTAAGGGAACACATACAGTACTTCCTTTCTGAGGCCCACTGCGACCGCTGCTAAGCATCTGGTAAAGACTCATGGCGCAGAGCACACACCAAAGGGCAACACCTTGAATTGGTAGTGGTCCCCCTGGAATGCAAAGCGAAGGAACCTCATGTGGGGAGGAAAAAACGCTATGTGCAGGCAGGTGTCCTGCATGTCCAGTGAGCAAAGCCCATCTACTTTGAGAAGAGGAAAGAGGCCTGGCAGAGTTACCATCCGGAACCTTTCATACTGGACATAGAGGTTGAGGTCCTTTAGATCCAGAATTGACCTCAAATCTCCCATCTTCTTGGGTACCAGGAAGAACCTGGAGTAGAACCCTTGATTTCTTTGCCTGATGGGCACTCTTTCTGTGCCTGTTTCCGCAAAAGAGTCTGAACCTCTTCCCTGAGAACAGGAATGTGGTCTGGAGGGTAACTCGCAGGTGACAGGGGGCAACCTGGAGGCTGCTGGATGAGCTCCAGAGTGTGGCTGCACTCAATGATCTGCAAGATCCAGGCATCTGAAGTTATGGTTCTCCACTGATTCAAGTGGAGGGAGACCCAATCTCCAACCATCACCTCCTGGGTCAGTGACTGAGGAGGGGATCTAGCAAGGAGTCATGCTGAGGAGGGACCAGTGGAGGAGGTTGGGCCCTCTGCTCTAGGACGCTTGGCTGCCGGGCCTGGGCAGGCAGAGGCAGGTGAAGGTTGCTGGGCTCGGCGTTTGCCTTGGGGGCGAAAACCTGGGCTGTGTTAGGTTTCCAATGAAAATCAGGACGCCCTCTACCATGCTGTTGGGAGTGATAAAGGGAATGAACCAACTTTACAGCTGTGCCAAGGCCTGCAGATCATTAATGATGTCTTGGACGTCAGGACCAAAGAGCTTGGCCCCACTGAAGGGGTTGTTCAGCACTTTGTTTTGCATATCTGCTGCAAAACCTGAGACTCTGAGTCACAAATGCCTATGAAGGCATATTCAGGTGGCTGCAGCTCTGGCCAGAGTATCCAAAACGTCATAAATGGTTCGAAGTAACTGCTTCCCCACATCCACTGAAGTTTGGAGGCAATGGTGACACTCCTTCTGGGCACTGTCAGGAAGGGCCTGAGTGACTGCCTTACTCGTTCTGGCATTGGCATTTTGAAACTTGACCGTATGAGGCAGGTAGTTAGCAATCCTCAGGCCTAGGGCTGAGGAGGCATAGGCATATGCATACTGCCCACAAGTCAATCCTCTGGGATTCCTTGTCTGGGGATAAAGAACTAAGGTGCTTGGGCACCTTGAATTTGTCATGGGCTGCCTTAATGACCACAGAATTGGTTTCCACCTGAGTGGCCAGGTAAGGAGTACCCTGGGGAGCATTGTAGAACTTATCTGCTCTCAGAGGCATGGCTGGCACTGCATCTGGTCTGTGCCAAGCTGCTGCAGTGGCATTTCTTAAAGCTGGAAGCATTGGAGGAATAATCTTTGGGGGAGATTCTGGAATCCCCAGGGAGTCTGCCAAATTTTTTCTTGTGGCATCCTCCTCCTCCTCTATCTGGAACCCCATGGTTGCAGACAGCTGTTTCATAATGTTAAAAAAGGAAGCATCCCCTGGTGGAGACCTAGGGGTATGCTTAACAGATTCCTCTCTGAGAGAGGAGGCTTTAGACCTATCAGGGGTGCAAGGCAAACTATTTTTAGGGTGCCCAATCCCTGAGGCTCTGGGCGCCTAACAAAAACATAATAAATAAAAGCAATTAAGATCAAAAAATTACAAAAATGAATAAAATTAAAATTCCAGTTTTACAATCACCTACAATAATTAAAACAGTAGAATGTAAAATCATTCGGTAAAAGCCAGGCTAAAGAGGTAGGCTTTTAGCCTCTACTTGAAAATACCAATCGAGGGGGCCTCCCAGACTGCAGGTGAAAGTGCCTTCCACAGGGTCGGCCCAGAGGCACTAAATGCTCGGTCACCAGATGTCTTGAGCCAAACCCTGGGAACGTCCAGGAGGCCCATCGAAGAGGAGCGGAGGGAACGAGCAGAGGTTGCAGGTATCAGGAGCTCCAACAGGTAGCTAGGACTCAGGTTATATAGGGCCTTATAGGTGAGCAAGCTCACCTTGAAAAGGATCCTCCACCTGACCAGCAGTCAGTGCAGAGCACGCAGCACCGAGGTCACATGGTAGGACCTAGGCAGGCCCGTCAGCAACCAGGCAGCCATGTACTGCACCAGCTGCAGCCTGCAGAGGGTCCTTCCTGTGATCCCGAAGTAGAGAGCATTACAGTAGTCAAGCCTAGCAGTAACAAAGGCATATACCAGTGTTGGCAGATCATCGGGTGGAACGAGGCGCTTGATCCTGGCGATGTTCCGCAAGTGGTAAACACCACTCTTAACTACAGACGAAACCTGATCTTCGAAGGTCAGCCTGCTGTTCAGGATCATACCTAGAGTACACACTCTTGGGGAAGCCACCAATAGAGCAGACCCCAGGAAAAGACCTGTGTCCGCTCCAGGTAGAAACCCATCACACCTGCAACCCTGCTCGATCACTAGCACCTCTGTCTTATCTGAGTTTAGACTCAACCGGCTGGAAGCCATCCAGTCATTGATTTTAGCCAGACAGATGTTAAGCATGTCGACAGCACCGGATGTTCCGGGTGCAAATAACAAATACAGCTGGGTGTCATCTGCATAATAGTGAAACTCCACGTTGTATTGCTGAACAATCTCATCCAGGGGTGGCATGTACACCACAAACAACATCAGCAACAAGATCGAGCCCTGTGGAACTCCACATGACAGGGGCACTGGGGAGGAGCAGAATTTCCCCATCACTACCCGCTGCACCCTACCGGGGAAGAGAGGGCTCAAACCATCTGATGACACCACTGCGAGTCCACAAAACTCACAGAGCTGATCAAGAAGCATGACGTGGTCCACACTATCAAATGCTGATGAGAGATCAAGGAGTACAAGAACTGACCCGTCTCCTCCATCTCTAGCCCTGAGTAGGTCAATATGTACTCTAACTAGAGCTGTTTCTGGCCCGAAAACCTAACTTAAATGGCTCACAGACGTTGAAGGACACAGGGCAGTCCTCAAGCTGTTGTGCCACCAATTTCTCAAAAATTGCAGGTTGCCAGCCCGGTGGTGCTGAGAGCTGAGGCGCTAGATGCCACACCTTGCGCCATGCCGGTGACAGGGTTCATCAACGAGCCTGGGCCGCGTCAGAGGGTCAGCAGGGGTGGCAGAGGATTGAGCGTCCAATGAACAGCTCTCCTCTCCCGGGGGGGGGGGTGTTCAGCTCAGCGCCTGCCTGGCCTCTGCAGCCCAAGGCACAGCAAGCGTGAAGCCAACTCTAGGATGGGGAGTGGCGACACCGGTGGTGATGCCAGGATGCTGGGTGTGCCACTCCCCAGGAACAGAGGAAAAATCACACGGTCTACTAGATGATGGAAAGCTGAACAGCAGAGACCCTGATGGCTTCTGCGCCTGTCGGCGTCCCAGTGAGTCCATGAGCGCAAAATTCTCAGATGTCTCTGCCCGCCCCTGGCAGGGGTAGCCTCGGCTCCATGGGGACTCACTGGGGTGGATCAGGCAGGTTGCGAAGCAGGGAGACTGCAATATGCATCTCCTGAAGGAGTGGAGACCGGGTACTGGGCGGAGGAGAGAGGAGGTAAAAATAAATGAATAAAAAAAAAAATGGCAGGTTGGAGATTGGATGGTAATTTGCCACGATGTTTGGGTCGAGGGAAGGTTTCTTAAGAGGGTTCTCAGCAGCGCTTCTTTCAAAGCCACTGGGAACACCCCTTCTACCACTGAGCACCTGTCAATCCTAGTGAACATCCGGCCAACAGCCTCAGCGCATCCCATTAAGAAACGCGTCGGGGCTGAGCCCAGTTTGCAAAATGTGTGCTTCAGCTCTAAGATCACCCCAGTCACTTCAGACACCTCTACTGGCCTAAACTCCTCCCTGACAGGCAGAGTGCCTCTGCTCCCACCAGTCCAGCCACTGTGAAGCATAAGCCTTCCTGTCGGAATCCCCGAATGGACAGATAAAACTATCGGAGAAGAACATTGCAAACTCTTCACACAAAGTAGATGAGAGTCTTCTTCGGCTGTAGGCTGGCAGGATGGAGAAGCCTATCCACAGTCCAAAAAAGCTGAGAAGGTCTGTTCTTCCTTGATGCAATCTCCCTGTACTGGAATTCTGCCCTCTTATGGGAGATTGCCTTCTGGTACTCACCACAGTAGGCACGTAGTACCAGTTTGTCAGCCTCCAGCCAGGTCTTCCAACAGTAATGCTCCAACTTCCAACCCTTGATCTTCAACACCTTGAGATCCCCATCAAAGCAGGGGATCTCGCCGTGAGAGGATCTGGGTCATATATGAACCGGAGCGAAGACATCCAGTGCTTCGGACACAACCTTGTTACAGGTGGCCACCACCTCACAGGTAAGAATCGCACAAGCCGCCTCAACTCTAGCTAGGTCAGCCAACGCCAATAGTCCCTCCGGGTGTAAACCCCTTAAAAGGAGGCAGCTGACCATCTCCACAAGGGAAGGACTATCGGGGGGTGCCCCAAACATGAACACCACGGTGCAACGATCAGGCCAAGAAGCCCGATCAATCTTGATGCTGTCAACCCCAAGACCCTGCTGGAACACCAGATCGCGTGTGTGTCAATGCTGGTGGGTCACAGAAGCAACTGCTTGTGTCAGGCCCAGTGATGACATCAGCTCGAGGAGGCTGTACCCGAACGGCGAGGATTCATCGTCGACCCAGGCGTTGAAGTCCCCCAGGATTAAACACCTGGGGGACCCCAACACCTGGTCGACGGCAAAGTCTGCTACCTCCAGCAGGAGTTCTCCTCCTGGCTCCAGAGGGTGGTAAATAAGGAGAATCCTGCAACCTGCACCTGGACCCCCACGCACGGCAATGCACTCAAAGGACCTGGTGTTACCAACTGAATGCACCGTACAGCCCAAGTTGGCTCTGAAAATGATAGCCACTCCCCCACCCCTGCGATCCTTCCTTGGGCAGTGCAAAACAGAGTACCCGTCGTGTACAGAAGCCTTTCGAACTGGATCAACATGGTCGCCCAGCCAGGTCTCCATTATGCAAGCCAGGTTGACAGAAGAAATCAGGTCAGCAAAAATAGCAGTCTTGTTTCCTATCACACTGGCATTGCAAAGCAGCACCCAAAGAGGATTAGAGGAGGTATAGTACTGTTCTTCCTCACCTTCACCCACTGCCTCATCTGGCAGGTCAAAGCCAGGGTGATACTTCTCCTCAATGTTGATGACCTTCTCTGGTTCTGGAGATGGGACGGCCGACCCACTGGGGGCTTCCTAGGAGGGCAGATGGGGGTCAACATCAAGAGCGCCAACAAAGGAGCAGGCGACGGTGGCCTATTGATAGCAGCAAACTGCTGCATCATAACACTGATGAAATGCACCAGAACCTCATTGAGATCGATCGTCAACGAAGTGGTCAATGGCACTGAAGCCAACGAGCCTGGCTGTGCATCTGACGGGCCCATGTTGCTTGTCTGAGAAAGGTCGGGACCCTAAGCAGCCATCATCGATGATGAGCCCATCATCGACAGAGGAGGAGCCGACGACCTGGAGGTCACCGGCTGGTCACCCTCAGAATAGGATGACGGAGCTGTTGTTATGGGTCTGGAGTGAACCAGGACCTAGACAGGCTGTCTCTTCATCGTAGTTACAGCCAACGATGAAGAACCCCCCAAAGGTGGAGAAGCTGACAGGGAATGGGCCGGCCACTGGGGGAAAACAGTCTCGGTCCTGGTCCTTCCTGTGACTCTTCCCTGAGGATCTGTCTTTGGCCTGTGAGTCCCCTAGAACCCTTGGACACAGAGGACTATTTGGTGGTGGAAGTCCTGGAGGACCCCAACTCGGAGCTGGCTACTTGCTGTTCCATGAAGGCGAGGATAACCTTTCTGCAAAGCCTGAGGGTGGTCTGGTTAAACTGCTGGCAGAGCTCACAACTGGGGGCATCGTGGTCAGGCCCAAGACAGCAAACACAGACTGAGTGCTCGTTGTTGGAGATAAATCTTCTTTTCGCAGTGGCAGCGATGGAAATGAGAGGTAGATGGATTAACTCTCAATATAAAACCTAGAAAAATGCCTAAGATTTTTGGAGGATTGGAGAAAAAAAGGCCGTAGGCTGCAAAATGGCGTGAACACTGCAACAGCTTCTTCCGTGGAGACTGTGCTTGCAAGTCGATGGCGGGAAATAACTGAAGAGGGCACAGGCCCACCTGCACCTATATAGGGTTGGCGACGTCGATCAATGTTGACACCGTGGTCGGGCCCAGTTGTACTGCTGAAAATTCTTCCGTGTGGATTCCCTGTCTTCGACGGCTAAGTTCTTAAGGTGTTACCTGATGATAGATACCCCGAAGAAGATCAAAGATTCCCCTCTCTTGAATCCCCCTAATTTTCATCCTGATTTAGATACAAATGAAGTTGCTTCACTTTGCTTTGTCCTTGTGTGAAAACCTGCTCGTCTCCATTGCAAAGGTCATGACCTCAGTCGTGTAAGGCATCAAAGGAGTTGATGCATACCCGCACAAGCCAGTAAAAGTTATACTCTGATTCAGATATGTTACATGCCTTGTGAAGTCCCTGTATTAGATACACAAAAACTCATGCACTGAACAGTCAAATCCTGTGGATCTGCACTAAAAAAACAGCAGGATAAGCACAGAAACACAAACAAGCAGCGATGCACACAGCAGCAGATGGTTCCAAAAAACAAGTAATTTATTTACTAAGACATACAGTGCCTGAGGCACTGGACACCACACCTCGAACCACGCCGGCGACCCGGGTTCGGGAACGGCCTCTGGCGCCGGGGATCGGCAGGGCAAGGGGTAGGACTGAGAGTCGATAGCACTGCTTTCCTCCCCTGGTGAGGGTTAGGGATGCATGATCGCTCTGCAGCGGCCCCCGGTGAAGATCAGGGGCACAACAGAGGGATCGCATGATGGGGAACACCAGAAAATGGAAATACCACTCGCTGGCCGCCGTATGACGGCTCTCTGTCCCCGGTTGCCTCCAATGCCTTCCCGGGGCCTCCTTCTCCACAGCAGCATCCCCGGCCCTAAGAAGAGTGTGCTGGGGTCATCCCTCTCCCCCCGGTGCCTTCCCCCTCGGAGGAGGAGGGCCCACCTGGTGAAGGGATATGCCGGGATATCCCAGGGATCGGCTGCGATACGAGGAGTAAGAGGAGGGCCAGGTTAGTACAGGAGGGGCTATCGGGAGACGTGCAGAGCCTAAAGGAGTGGGGGCTTGCGAGCATGAGGAGGGTGAAAAAAAGAATATACAAAAAAAAAAAAAAAAAAGACACAGTGGTTCCCCAGAGCTTCAATATTCAAAGAACGGGTACTGTAAAAGGCCATATGTGAGTTGGGTAACACAAAGCATAAAATCATAATTTCTGGTTTTCCCACCATCTCTGAGGAGTAGCACTTAACAGGCTTTAAGGCTTTGAGTGCGGCTAAATACTGGCCAGAAACGAAAAATAATTTATTTTGCCTTACTGCCCTCATGGATGAGTGGAAAACTTGAAATAGGTGAAATTATTGCACTAATGAGTAATATGAACTGCAGTAACCTGTGTGTGTTTTTATGAGGTGTTTGTAACAAAATGCACTTTATATTTAATGGTCTATATTGGTAGCACTTTAACTCAATTTTACTGGTTGAACAATTAATTTTGAAAAAAGTAATTTGGCATCTAGACAAATACACCTATCTATGCGTATCTCCCCGATGCAGAAGGTTGTAACCCTCGGCCTGGGAACCACTGTATGTCTCAATAAATAAATTACTTGTTTTTTGGAACCATCTGCTCCTGTGTGCATCGCTGCTTGTTTGCGTTTCTGTGAAATCTCTGCATTATCTAAAGTTTTTTTTTTTTTCCTAACTCGGATATACTTTGAAGTATATAGATAACAGCAGGGCACTTATTATGCCTTGAAAAGTTTAATGGCCAGCATAAGACAAGAACACAGGTAGTGCAAAGGAGAGTAACAGCACTAATACAGTATAACCACTATAGGCTCTAGTACCAAACAAAATCATAAAATTCCAGGATGCCTTACATGAGTCAGGTCATGACCTATGCAATACAGCCAAGCAGGTTTTCATACCAGACTTAAGTACCTTCATTTACATTGAAATCCGAGGAGGGTGCAATAGAGGCAATCATTGTTCATGCCTACAAACTACACAGGTAAACGGAATAAAAAGCTGAGGGGACCTTCCCTTTAAAGCTTCAGAAAATGTTTACTTGTACACATTCCCAACTCCTGGAAAATTGTATGACTGAAGTTCCTCAGCACTTATAAACAGAAAACTGCCAAAAGAAGAAGGCCTTGCGGTTTATCTAGTCTGCGCTTTGAAGTTGTACATACTCCCCTAGGGGGATCATGACCAACCTCTACCCTCCCCTGCCCCCCCCCCGATCTAAAGGCCAACCCTTTGTACCTACCCTGCCACCTCTTAACCTCACCACCATTTCTGTAGTAACCAGTGCTCTGAGTAGCTTGTTCCTCCCCTCCACCACCCATTTGTGAAGTAGTATTTCCGTTAAGTCCCATATGAACACCCCACCCCAACAGTTTCTTAATACTGCCCCAGGTATTCATATTGCTGCTGGTTGTAAACAGCCCTCTGGAGTACAACCTGTTAATACCCTGCATGTATTTAAACGTTTCAGCCATGTCCCCCTTTCCTTTCCTTTCTGACCTCTAATGAGTACATACTGAGGCACTCTAGTCTTTGTTCGCATGTCCTCCCCTGTTGCCCCGCATCATTTTGGTTGCCAGCTTCTGCACTGTCTACACCTGGTTGATGTCCTCATTTAGGTGTGGATTCCAGAAGTGTACACAGTACTCCAGGTGTGGTTGCACCAGAGTCCTGTACAGGGGCAGTATGACCTTTTTTCTGTTGCTGAATCTTCTATTAATACAGTCCAGCATCCTATTCACCTTTGCCTTAAAACACTGTGCTAATGATCTGAGGATGCTGAAGATAACCACCCCAGATCCCTTTCCTCCACCGTCATAGTAACTGATATCCCCCAACCAATATTCAATCCCTCCGCACTGATTCCTATGTGCATGACCTTGCACTTTTTGGCATTAAAGCCCTGCTGACAGATTTCTGACCACTTTTGAGCCACTCCATGTCTTCCCTTAACTCATAGATGCCTTTACTTAAGTGTCAACCTTGAAGAGATCGTTACCACTTGTAGAGGCTAACTATGCTTTTTCCTCTTTTAGATAATTCCTGAAGATGACCTAATGTCGAAATGTCGATTCTATTTTCTATTTCAATGCACATTTAATAATACCATTTTGTTTTGTTTTCAGACCACACGCTGATGCAGCACCTTGTTTTTTTTGTTCTTACATCACCTGCAGAGGCAGATTTTCCCTCAGATACCGACTCTTAACAAGTGCCAAGCACAGCAAGGACCCCTGCGTACCCCACTGGTGATGTCCTTCACTCCTAAGAATGCCTCATTAATCACAATTCTCTGTGTTCCCCTCAAGCTAATTTTCCACCCACCTTAATAGCTGACCCCCACGTCCAGATCCCCCAAGTCTGATGACTAATCTACTGTATGTGGAACAGAGTCAAAAGCTAGGCTAAAATCAAGGTACAGTATGTCCACTGCCTGTCCTTTATCTACTATCCTAGTTACCCAGTCAAAAAAGTTTGATAGTTTGTTTGACAAGACCTGCCTGCCAGAAAGCCATGCTGTCTACTATCTTGCAGCTCATTTTCCCCCAGTAACTCCATTAGTCATTCCTTGATAATGGTTTCCAGATGTATGCCAACTATTTAGAAAACAGAACTCTTAAAACTCAAGGTGGATAGAGCAATGGGGCCTGATGGGATTCACCCCAGAATTCTAAAATAACTAAGGGAAGAACTAGCAACACCACTGACTCCCTTTAATACATCATGGGAGGATGGTGTTGTACCCGAGGACTGGAGAAGGGTGGATGTAATTCCTCTTCACAAAAGTGGGAGCAAGACCGAGGCAGGAAACTACAGACCTGTCAGTTTGACCTCAGTGGTAGGGAAAATGATGGACTCACTTCTGAAGGAAAGAATTGTTGAGTACCTAGAGGCCAGTGGGGCACAGGACACAAGGCAGCATGGATTCACAGCAGGAAGGTCATGTCAAACAAATTTAATTGATTTATTTGACTGGGTGACCAAAGAAGTAGTAGACCAGGGAGGGACTGTGGACATGGCTTACCTAGACTTTAGCAAGGCATTTGACACAGTCCCACACAAAAGATTAAACAAATTAGCCAGCCTGGGAGTGGGTCCCAGGGTGGTAGCCTGGGTAAAACACTGGCTGGACAACATGACACAGCAGATAATAGTAAATGGAGTCCACAGTGAAGAAAGGTGAGTTACTAGTGGGATACCACAGGGTTCAGTACTGGGGCCGGTCCTTTTTAATGTCTTTATAAGTGACACTGCAGAGGGACTGGAGAGGAAGGTATGTCTCTCTGCAGATGACACAAAGATCTGCAACAGGGTTGATAAGCAAGGTGGGGTGGAAAGGATGAAAAGGGACTTGGCAAGGTTGGAGGAATGGTCAAATGTATGGCAGCTTAGATTCAACGCAAAGAAGTGCAAAGTAATGCACCTGGGAAACAAAAACCGAGGGCAAGAGTACACAATGGGGGGTGAGATACTGACAACAACAAAAATGGAAAGGGGCCTGGGGGTAGTCATATCAGATTACCTAAAGGTGGGCCAGCAATGTGAGAAGGCAGAAAGGAGGGCTGGGGGGATACTGGGATGCAAAGGGAGCGGCATCACCAGTAGAAAACAGTTGCTGGCCCTCTGTACAGACAGTTGGTAAGACCACATCTGGAGTACTGTGTACAGTTCTGGAGACCCCATCTCAGCAAAGACATAGACAGGGTGGAGGCTGTCCAGAGGAAGGCAACAAAAATAGTGCAGGGTCTGCACCAGAAGACATATAAAGAAAGACTAAAGGAACTTAAGATGTACAGCCTCAAGGAAAGGAGGGAGCGGGGGGACATGACAGAAACTTTCAAATACCTCAAGGGAATCAACAAAGTCCAAGAGGATAGCACCTTTCAAAAAAAGAGATGTGCAAGAACAAGGGGGCACAATTTGAAGATAATTGGGGGGGGACAGCTCAGAGGTAATATGAGGAAGTATTTCTTCACAGAGAGGGCTGTAGATGCATGAAACAGCCTTCCTGAGGAGGTCATAGAGTCAGAAACCGTGGGGAATTCAAGAATGCATGGGACAGACATACGGCAATTCTAGTGGTGGGTAGGAGGAAGTAGGCTGTTGGTGAACTAGGATCTGCAGCTTATCCGTTAGGTAGGGAAATGGGCAGACTGGGTGGGCCAAGCGGTCCTTATCAGCCGTCAAATTCTATGTTTCTATGTTTTTACTGACATCAAACTGAGTGGCTATGTCACTTATCACCTAATTTTACTACATTTTGGATGAAAGAAAACCCACTCTTGTCACAATTTAAAAGAACAATGTTCCCAAAATAGGATTACTTCACATATATTTCTCATTTGCTAATGTACTAATTCCACATTTTATGGTAACTGAAAAAAAAAAAAACACATCTAGTTGGTTTGTTTGGTGTTCCATTTGTAAAACAAGTATAGACTGGGTTAACGGGCAATTCAAACCTGTTTCAATTAAAAATGTAAAAAGAGATAATATGTTCCAGCCTCATTCAGAACTCACAGTAATGTTGCATGTTTCTTTGAATGTTCCTCAGTGAAGAGAACAATTAAAACTAATAATCTGGTCATGGATCATACTTACTATGAAATACATTAGTGCGCAGGAGGTCCAGGCTAGAGTCACATAGTAACCATCACTTCCAAATATCAAGCCACTAATAACTGTCAGGATCATCCTGATTAAAAAAAAAAAAACAATATATATTCACAGAATGAAAGCAATAAACTGTTGTGTTTACTGCTGAGCACAGCCACTTGTAAATTAAGAGTCGGAAAAAGCCATCAATGTTTGACTGCATAGTTTTGTCATGTTATTGTTTGATTTTGTACTGTACATGATACAGAGAATAAGTGGAGGAAAAGAGGCTGTAATGATGTGGGGTCTGAGTAACAATGAATGTACGGGGAGGTCTGTGGGTGGCAGTAAATGTGTTTGGGTGGTCTGTGGGTAAGGACCCGTGTGTGTGTGTGCATGCGGGGAAGGGGGGAGTCTGAGGGTGACGGTGCTTGTCTGTGAGGAGGGTCTGTGGCTATGTGTCTGGAATTTGAGTGTGGAAGCTGCTGAAAGGCTGGAAAAAGTGGGAAAGCACCTGTTTGGATAGAAAGCTAAGTCACTGACATAGAAAAATATACTTAAAACCAGTTAGTTATTATTGGTTATTTTTACTGACGAAAGATTATTTTGCATGCCTTATGTTTGAAATTCTGAGAAAAGGTCATTTTTCTATTATTTGCTGAAAAAGAAAATGTTTGGAACTCTGAAACCTGTTTTACAGTCCCTCTGTGATTGTTCCCAGTCAGACAAGGTCTTGGCTTGAGTTGCACTGCTACAGTGTCCTTTTAAACTAAGTGCTGAGATTCACACACAAAAAAAAAATCTGACTGGGTACCTTGAAACTGGTGATGCTGGTCGTTGACGGGAAGGGTTACAATGTCAGAATTGTTGGGCTTTAAAATCACAGTGATGGACAGCCTGACAGACTGAGTGTGCTGCAGCACAAACAGCAAGACCTCTCCCCTGAGGCAGCAGTTATGCAGTGTCATTTTCCTGCACTCTGACTGGTTGCTAATATACACTGCCCATAAAAACTGGATTTATATGCACATTAGTAGCTGTCAGCAATGACCATTTTGCCACCTTCAGCGTACACATGCAAGAATTAGACAGGAAAAAAATATCATCATACATAACAGTTTGCAAAAGCCACTTACTGACATGCCAGGACTTATAATGCTTCCACCTTACATGAAACACATAAGGAATGGTTCATTACTTAACGGTAACAGAAGATCTTTGAGAGAATCTCCTTCATAAAGCCACACCTTTGGAACTGTAAACTGTTGGCATCAGGCCCACTCGAAAACTTTTGCCTTGCTGGGACTGCGCACAATTACTTGTAGGGCCTATATGTTGTGGATGGCCCCATATCTCCTCAGTTTTCCCACTGGAAACAAGCTTGGAGTTGTGCCATACCGACAGGATATAGGAGATCTGAACCCCAACCAGGCCGACAGGAGAGGTGGTACTTCCGGAAGGAAAAGATCCCTTTGGAAGGGCACAGAAATGGGGAACACCAACCATGCAGTAACAGGCATGCCTTCCAGGGTACATCACCTGAACATACAGAAGGGGACAGGCAGGGCAGTGATCTGCTGCTACATGGAGTAGATTCTACTGAAGATCTACTGATCTTACTTCGAGTGGGAGCTCTTGCAGCAGGCTATCACAATAAGGACTATGTTGCAGGCACTAGGACCCACCAGAAAACTTCTCAGACAGCAGTACCCAGCAGGGACCACCCCCGATGTCAGCTCCGCCCCGACATCAGCCCTGGTACAAAAGGGGTAGACCCAGCTCCACCCCAGTTCTTTTCCCCGCTGCGTCCCGCGCACGTGAAGAGTTCATCGATCTTGGCTTACCAGTACCAGCTAAAAAACTTCGGGTTTTTCAGCCCTTTTTTCACAAAAATTCTTCAACTTTTTCGATATTTTTTTAGTCACCGACGTATATCTTCACCGTCCTTGGTCTCCTCGTCGGGACCCCACGTCAATAAGTGCGATTGCGGCCACCAGATACCATCCAAGGACGGCCACAAGAACTGCGTCTTTTGCCTGGGGCCTGTTCGTCCTGCCAGAAATTTACCAGCCGGACCCGGATCCGCCATCTGAAGGCCCTGAAGGCGTACCTTCTTGAGAAGAAGATGGATCTGCATGCCTCAGGGGAGAAAGTGAAAAGCAAGGATAAAACCAAGCAGTCCCGCGAAAAAGACCGTAGTCGGTCCCGGAATCGGTCCAGGTCCTGGTCTAGCTCCTGCTCACAGCCCTCTCCCAAGAAAGCCCGTGGTTCGACGGACTCAGGTGAGCACTGAAAATCCAAAGATCGGGCCTTCGGAGGAACAGGCCAGCAAAGCCTAAGGTGACTCCGCTAAGGGTCACCGTTAAGTCCTCAGAGGTGCAAGCTTCGGCCCCGCCAGTCAAGAGCACGCCCTCAGAGTCAAAGGACACCCGGCGCCCCCCGGCAGTACCCTGTCGTCAGTCCCCTTACCGACACCGAGTGATGGGATGAAGGATCTAGGCGCAGCCGGCGAAGGGGCTGCGTCTCCATCCCCCAAGTCCTCCTCCCCCCGGGGCTCTGCAGGGGCTCTCCTTCCAGGGCCAACATTCCAGATATTCCCTTTCTAGGGAAGCGGCCTCCATCTTCTGAAGGGACGGCGCCCAGGATCTTTTTCCTTCTGGTGGGGCTGGTCCAGGCGGACCCGAAGCCAGCCCGTCACGGTTCTGGACACCGGGTGAACCACAGTCAGGAGGTGCTTCTTCACTGAGGAAAACCCCTGAGAGGCCGCCTCCTACACCTCCTCCCAAGACTCATTCCCATTCACGGTCCGTAGACTGACACAGGCGCTCTGCCAGATCTGGTAGCCGACGCTGGGTCAGATCTTGCACCAGGAGCCGTTCCCGTTCTGTTAGGTAGGACCGCTCCCGACATCGGTATTCTGACCAATGTCGGTCTCCGTTCCGCCGTCGGTCTTTGGACCGTCGTTGGTCAGTGAGTCACTGACATTCAAGTGGGGCTAGTCACAGGGATAAGTCCGGCTACTCGATACCCAGTAGCCCTTCCTCCTCTTCTACCTTTTCCTTTTTGGGAATCGGGGATTCCCCGGGAGAGAAGGACCAGCCCCGCTCGCCTCCTGATGATCCTACTTCTATGGACGTCATGAGGCACATTCAGGACTCCAATGAGTGGGATACGGAGGACCTGGATCTGGAACTCCGGCGACTGGCTAAGTACCTGAGGCAGAAGGAGCCTAAACCCTTGGTGGTGCCTCCTTTGGTGGACACATTCCAGGACCTCACCCGGATTACCTGGAAGCGTCCGGCTTTGGTCCCGGCAGTTCCAAAGAAATCGGACAGGCTGTACAGAGCCCCGAGGGACGAACCATTTCTGTCCGAACACCCTTAGGCAGACTCTTCAGTAATTATGGCTGCTCATGATAAATCTAAGCAGCCCAAACACCTCAGCTCACAGCCTCCCGATCCAGAGTCTCGTTATTTGGACCAGGTGGGCAAGAAGGTGTATTCTGCCTCCACCTGTTCAATTAGATCCCTGAATTTCCTAGCGCATATGGTCCAGTACCAGAATGCGCTCTGGGAGAGGGGACAAGAGCTGGTAAATGCCTTGCCAGACTCCAAGAAGAAGACTGAGATTCTGGATGTTCTAAAATCGGGCTCGGACGTAGGGACACATGTTCTGTGTGCCTCGTGACACTGCGGATACGGCAGCCAGAGCGTCAGCATCAGGTGTCTGCCTCAGGTGCCATGCCTGGTTGAGGGTCTCTGGCTTTCACCAGAATCTGCAGTCCGGCATCTGGGACTTGCCGTTCCAGGGTACCGTTTTGTTTGGGCAGGAGACGGAGTCTCTCATCTCTCGCCTCCAAGAGCCAGGCAAATCCATCTGGTCTGTCCGCCAAATGTACCATGGGGACCGGCGGAGACTGCGTAATCGGCCATTTCGGAAGCCCTCAGGTAGTCAAGCCCATGGTAATCAGCAGGGCCAGAGAGGTGGCTTTCGGAGGGGAGCCAGCAACCAGCAGCCTGGAGGTGCTCCTCCCCGTGACCCCAAGTCCTCCCAGGCCCCTCTGCTCACACCTGGCTCCGCCCAATGACTCCCTTCCGACCCCCCCCATCCTCCGTCGGAGGTTCCAGGGAAGGTGGTAGGGGGTCGCTTCTCCCTTTACATTCAGGGATGGAGCTCGATCACTGCGGACAAATGGGTCCTAGACGTCATAAGGAGAGGAGACACACTAGAGTTCATGGAGATTCCTCCAGACACTTCACCATGGTTCTCCAGAGATCCTCCTTCTCATATCCCACTCATAGAAGGAGAGATACAGGCCCTCTTGCAAAAAAGGACGATAGAATCAGTCCCCCTGCAGCAAAAAGGTATTTCACTTCTTCCTGGTCCCCAAAAAACCTCAAGATCTTAGATCCCATTCTGGACCTCAAGCTCTCTCAATCTTTATATAGAGTACAAAAGTTCCAGATGGTGACCCTTCCAGGACTTCATCCTTTGCTGCACCAAGGGGACTGGCTCTGCTCCCTAGACATGCAAGATGCGTACATGCATATCGGGGTCTTTCCCCCTCACAGGAAGTTCGTGAGGTTCCACTTCCAGGGGGAACATTATCAGTTTTGAGTTCTTCCATTTGGCCTCTCCTCCACTCCTCAAGTCTTCACGAAATGCTTGGCAGTACTGGCTGTGGCTCTAAGGCGTCAGGGGCATTATGTCTTCCCTTACCTGGATGACTGGCTGCTCGCGGCCCCATCAAGGTCATGCCTGTTTCAAGCTTTCGGAGACACCTATACTCTCTTCCGAGACCTGGGGATCACCCTGAACCTTCCAAAGTCTTCCCCAGAACCCAGCCAAAGACTCGTCTTTATTGGAGCAGTCCTGGATTCGGTCCAGGGCATGGCTTTTCTACCCCCAGAGAGGGGTGATCGCTTGCGAGAGATAGCCGGATCGGTCCTAATAACTCCTCAGGTCCCAGCAAGGACCTTCCTCAGACTTCTGGGACACATGGCGGTGGCCATTCCAGTCACTCCTCTGGCCCGCCTCCAGATGAGAATCCCACAATGGGTGCAGTGGGATCAGTGCTCCAATGACCTAGACCACATTGTCAGAGTCACAGAGCCAGTGAGGAGAACACTTCTTTGGTGGATGGATACACTCAATTTGGAAAAAGGGGTCCTCTTCCGTCCGTAGCCCCCGAATCAGACCCTTACAACGGATGCCTCGGATTTGGGGTGGGGAGCGCACCTGGGGCCCACCAAACACAGGGCATCTGGACCCCCGAGGAACGCAAACTCCACATCAATGTCCTGGAGATGCGAGCGGTCCTCAATGCGCTACACGCCTTTCAAGAGGACCTTATATGAGGCTCTCTTCTGGTTCAGACGGATAACATGGCGGTCGTCTTCTATATCAACAAGCAAGGGGGCACTTATTCTTACCCCCTGTTCAGGGAGGCGATGAGAGTCTGGTATTAGGCACTAGAGCGGCACATCACTCTCTCCGCTGTGCATGTTCCAGGTGTCTCAACGACTTGCCAGACAGTCTCAACAGATCTCAGTCCAAGGCGCACAAGTGGGAGCTACTGCAATCACTAGCGGACCAGCTGTTCGACACATGGGTGCGTCCAGGCGGACCTGTTTCAACCTCTGCGCAAGAGCCCGCTTGGTATTTTCTGGCCAGACGCTGTTGTCCCTTTGTTGGGCTGGGAGGTTTCTTTACGACTTCCCTCTTGTCCAGAGAGTTCTGTTGAAGTTACAGGCCGAGGGGGCTCGAATGATTCTGATCGCCCCACTGTGGCCTTGGCAGATTTGGTTCCCACTACTTCAGCGGCTATCCATGGAACCTCCAATCCCGCTGCCAATATGCTCGCAGTTGCTGTCCCAGGATCAGGGTTCAGTGGTCCATCCCGATCCTTACACCTTCATGCTTGGCTCCTTTGGACGTAGCAAAATACAGGTATGGGGTATCCCCAGAGGTGGCGGATGTTCTTGTGTCGGCGAGAAAGCCCTCCACGCGCTCCACTTATGCTATGAAGTGGAAGCGGTTCTGCTTGTGGGCCTCATCTCACCATCTGGATCCCATTACCTGTCCAGTGAACTCAACTCTACAGTATCTCCTCTCCTTATACCAGCAAGGCTTGAGCTACTCCTCCATAAAGGTGCACATGTGGGCCATCTTGGCTTATCACATCCTTTCGGGAGACAGGGCCTTAGCCCAGTTGGATGTGGCCCGCATTTTTTTTTTTTTTTACAGTGGATTCTTCACAGGAGACCTCCCATTCGGGATCCTATCCCACCTTGGGACCTCCTTTTTGTGTTGGAGAACCTAACTCTTCCCCCATTTGAACCTGCAGCAGACTGCGAGGTGCAATATCTTTCCTGGAAGGTTTGCTTTTTAGTTGCCATTACGTCAGCTCGAAGAGTTTCCGAGCTTCAGCTCTGATGTGTAAAAAGCCATACTTAATTTTCCACAGGGAAAGGGTTTCCCTGAGGACGAACCCCAGGTTTCTTCCAAAAGTGGTCTCGGAGTTGACCCTCAACCAGTCGGCTGACCTTCCAGTTTATTTCCCTTCTCCCTCTAACAGGGGGGAAGCTCTCCTTCACACTTTGGATATCCACAGGACGCTAAGGTTTTACCTTAAGCGAACAGCTTCTCACCGTCAATCGGAGCAACTGTTTGTGGCATTCGCACCACAACACTTGGGTAAACTGGTGTCCAAGCAGACCATTTCTAACTGGATTGTCCACTATGTTTCTTTCTGCTATGCGAAGCACAACAAGCCCCTTCCGGGCCCAGTTAGGGGTCACTCCATCAGGGAGTGTCTGCTTCTTTTGCAGCTGTGGAACTTCTCGATTAGGGCCATATATCGCACTACCTGAATTCAGTGTATACTGTAGTAAGCCTACAACTTGGACATTGCCTCCAGACGCTGTGCCGGCTTCAGCCTGGCAGTCCTTGAGGGACTTCTGTCTTGGGCTTCTGTGTTCAGCTTCCTCTCTTCCACCTCCCGGGGTCGACTACCTCCTTGGCAATGGACTGCTTGGGATTCAGTCCTTATTATGATAGCCTGCTGCAAGAGCTCCCACTTGAAGTAAGATAGTACAGTTACGCAAGAACTTACCGTATCAGTATATCTTCGAGAGGAGCTCTTGCAGCAGGCGCTACGCGTTACGTTCCCGCCCTCCATCTCCCCTTTGAGGTGTGCAGAGCATCATCTTCGAGCTTCGCCTCATTCTCCTGTCAGGGCTTGTTCGCAGGACTTGGCGGGGGAAGTGGGATGGAGCTGGATCCGCCTTTTATACCAGGGCTGACGTCGAGGGCGGAGCCGACATCGGGGGCGATCCCTGCTGGGTACTGCTGGCTGAGAAGCTTTCCGGTGGGTCCTAGTGCCTGCGACATAGTCCTTATTGTGACAGCCTGCCACAAGAGCTCCTCTCGAAGATCTACTGTTACGGTAAGTTCTTATGTAACTGTACTTTACCAGTAAGTAACAAAAACTATCTTCTTCAAGGATAGAGCCATATCTTTGGAACAATTCCAAAGCAGTGCAACACATCAAAGTGGGTGGAAGGCCAGACAGCAGGCGCGTAAAGGACCCCAATGACAGCAGATCTGGAAGAACTGCAAGGCCAAAACCAGCCTGTATACGGAACACCACATCCAACCAAAGTATCTAGTGAAAGGATGGATTAAAGTCCATGAGATGGCAGAACAAATAGCAACTGCTAAAATAAAGGGAAACATGTTGGGGCTTGTTGTGCTTCGCATAGCAGAAAGAAACATGACAAAAAGGGATAGAAGAGGCCATGCCACAGAAGGCACGCCCACAGGCCAAGATAAGGAAGCTCCTTGCCACACATCCTAAAATACAAATGAAATGCAAGATGCCAACCATTCTGTAATGGCTGAATACAAAAACAAGGGCACCCATTATGCTGGCAGCAAATAAACCAAAAAGAAGTTAGGACTGCATGCAGCCCAATGTGTGAGCCAAAGGGAACTGTAATGATCCATGGGTATCCAGAGAACACAGGATAATCACACCAGACAAAAGAGTAGGCCATGCTGTGGAACGATTTCCGTAAGTGACAAGTACCAATGAAGCTTGTGTAAGGGACTCCAGAACCATGTAGGAACCACAGAGGCACCATCAACTAAGTGACATCCTTGCAAGTGGAGAGGGCATGAAAGGCTAAATGGGCTAAAAAATGGATCAGCACCAAAGAGTACTACATATTAGAGTCTAAGAAAGGCAAGGTAATCAAAGCACATGCAGCTGGACAGTAGAACGGTCCAGGGAGCAAGGCACAACAAATAATGAAACATGGCTATATAAGGAAGCACGGGTGCCGAAGAGACGGTAGCCAAGCTGCCAAGAAGATGTCCAAGTTAGCAGGTGAAATCCCTGAGCAAGACACAGCCACAGTGTTAGGAGCCAAGTGGGACAATCAGGAAAGCAAGGTCCTGGAAGCCACAGACAGCCTGTTGCAGAGGAAAAAGCCCCACCCATAGAGGGGGGGAAAACGGAGACTCCACAGGAAGTGTCACAGCCATGACCAGAACAGGAAGGGGCCATGAAAGTTAAGGCAGCCCGTGTGGTATGGTGTGGCAAAAAACTCTGCGGTGGCAGAGGATGAAGGACCAAATCAGGAGAGGGACAATGAGTCCTGAAGCTAACAAAACCACAGGTTAAGACAAAAGTTCCAGGAAAGGCCTAGATAAGAGTTGTGAATATGGCGGTGGGCCAGAGGTACCAGGCCATCTGGATGGGAACCAGAAAGACCAGCCACAGACACCTGGTGTATAGTACAGCTCAAGATGGGAAAAAGCTCATAACAGGGGCAATCTCTGCCCCTTAGGAAAAATAAGGAGCAGATATCTTCAAGACAAGGGTGCAATGGCAACCCCCCTCCCCCATGAAAACCAGGGAAGGAGCTACCACATAAAACTGAGTGGGATGCAGCAACCACATACAAAACTGAAAATGCAAGGATATCAAGAGTCTACCCAGCTGCAGGAGAACCAGATGACAACCACCTAAGCCACACCAACAAAGGGACTGCCAAGAATGTGTAGGAAACACACTGTTGCAAAATCACTGCAAAAAAGCAAACTGGTACCCATAGGGTAGCATCATTAAATAAGGGTGGTCTGGAAAGGCGTAAGATAGCCCACACCTAAGGGGCAGCCAACCCCAGGCAGCATAGTTACTAGGCCAGAAAAAGCAATGCTGCACCACAAGCTGGAGCAAGGCAGTAAAACCAGGGGCTGGCAACCAGAAGCATGAGCAAACACCACCCATAAACCACAGGGAAAGCAAAAAGCAACTAGTTAGGGAAGGAGTATGTGGCACAGGAAATATGTGCTAGCTGCCAGGCAACGGGCAACAATGTTGAGTGCGACAGGCACAGGAGGTCAATGAGGCAAGCCGACCACAAGAGGATCTGGATACAGGAACTGCTAATGGCTTACTGTGAACAACTAAAGCATAAGTCAAGAAAAAAAATGGACAAATGGAAGCCTATAGCAGCAAAGTCAAAATGGAGGCACCTAAGGCAGCAAAGTACCCAAGGCCATGAGAGCACAGTGCAGAAAATGGGGCACTACAGAGTTACGAAGAGCAGCCATGAGAGCCACCAAGACAGTTCTAGTCAGGGCAGTGGCAGAGAAAAGGATAGTATGAATCCAGTGGCCCAAGAACTGAAGGCAAGGACTAAAGTGGTGTCTCATGGCCTGGGCAACAAACAGCACCTGCAAAGGTATCCACAGGAAGAGAACAGGGCATAGGAAACTGCCACAGTGTCAGGCCCCCAGAAAAACAGTGGGGGCATGAGTAAGGCACGCAAACAACAGGGGAGGCAGCTTAGGTCCAGCCCACCACATCTGGGAGAAAGTGGGAGAAGAGCCACGTCCTAACCTCAGTATCAGTATTATGGAAGGAACAAAATGCTATAGCAAATGGGGATGGAAGAATAAATCCCCAGACAGCAGTGGCACAGATGATGAGGGATGTGCCAACAACAAATGTACAGTATGGCAAGGGAGGCCAGAGGGTCTATCTAGTTGCATGCAGAGAAAAGAAACAAAAACCAGCAGGACTGGAAAGCTGTAGAAATGTCAGCAGCACTAGAGGAGGAAGACAGCATCAAAGATACTAACAACAACGAGCCCAATAATGGGTAACAGGCCTGTAACAGTACCCAAGCATGAATCAGTGACCATATAATAAGGGATGGTGGGGCCAAAAGAGTGGTCTAAAAAAAAAAAAATGCCAGCAATGTGAATCAGAAAGGAACTGAAGGTCCAGGAAGCCCCACCAAAAACAGACAACAGCTGGCTCAAATGCAACCCAGAGATTGGGGCCAGGAAAACAAAGCATGTTGGTACGTTTAACCAAACAAGGACCGGGACAGCAGACAGGTTTCAGAAGGATGGCCAGAGCAGGCCACCATCTACGAAACTACAGCTGCCCAATGCTAATATGGCTGCAGGAGTCACGGGTAGGGTATGGTAAGCCATGACAAATGCTGTAAAACAGCGCAGATGCAAAGCAGACAACAAGTATGGTGATGGCAGTTTTGAGGCAGAGTCTGCTACTGATCAAGATGTCAATGAGACAGTTGGAGATATAGGAGTGGGCTCAACAGCTACAGCGTTAACAATGTGAAAGATAATAGACTGTGGAGTAAAGTACAGAAGCCAAAGCAGTGACAGGAACAATTACAAGTAAAAGCCAGACAACAATCCACAAGCACAGCACTAAGGGACAGTAAAGAACCTGAGCACAATGCCAGCAACTGACCACTACGTCAAGATGTCAGGCAGAGCAGTAGGAGTCAATGACAAGAACAAAAAGCAAAGAAGGCAGTAGTCTCTGAAGTAAAACAGAGAACAGAGCCAAAGACACAAGCAGGAATGAAGCAGAGCCAGGTGATGACCAGCAAGCAGAGAGCCATGGGACAACATCAGGACCAGGGCACAGTGCCTGCAACTGACCACAAAGCCATAAAGGTAATCAGATTGGCTGGTGCAGATGACAAAAATGTCAATAGCAAAGAAGGCAACAGTCTCTGGATTAAAACAGAGAACAGAGCCACAGGAACACTGATAAGGCAGAGCCAGGTGATGACCAGCAAGCAGAGAGCTACAGACTAGCATCAGGACCAGATCACAGAGCCAGCAACTGATCATGGTGCTATAATGGCAGTCGGAGTGACTGGAGCCAAGGACATGAATGTCAATGGCTAAAAAGGCAACAGTCTCTAACGTAAAACAGAACAGAGCATAAGTCAGCAGCAGGAACATTGACGAGGAACAGACAGGTGACAACCACTAAGCAGGGAACTATAAGACAGCATTAGGAATCAAGCACAGAACTAGCAAGTGACCACAGTGTCAAAGGCAGGCGGAGCCACTGAACTGACAATGACATCAGTGGCAAAGAAGGCAACAGTCTCTAAATTATAACAGAGAACAGAGACAAAGAGAGAAGCAGGAACATCAACGAGGCAAAGCTAGGTGATTATCAGCAAGCATAGAACAGCGGGCCAACATTAGGACCCCTAGCCCTGAGCAAGCAACTGACCTTGACATCACAAAGATGGACAAAGCAGCAATGAAGGCCAAGGATATGGCAAGAATTTAACCCACAGAAGGAATTCAACATCAGAATACCGAGACCTTGGGTAGCAGCATTGTTCCCGAATAGGGAAACCAATGCAGGCAGAAGCTGAATCCAAAACGTGTAGCAGCAAGGAAGCCCGTCACAGAAGAGGGCCTAGGATGCCTCATGGTGCAGTTGTAGCAGCAAATAGCTGTGTAGAAAAGCAGCAAGCAATGCCAGAGCAGAGATGAAAAAGTGACACCTTCATTGACTACAGGGACAAAAAGCAAGCACTATGTAAGTGTAAAAAAAATGTGTTGATAAAAAGGGAAAAATCACTGAAAATCGAAGAATGGCTTTCTTTGGTCAAGAGTGCAGTTGACAGCAGGAGAAATAAAAAACGAGGACTTATGGGACTGCTCACTATATTTAGGTGCCAACAATGTACGCCATAAGGGATGGCCCCAACTAGGCAAAAGTTTCCGGAGTGGTCCGCCGCTGATGGATAACAGTTCCAAAGACGCAACTCTGTAGGTTGAGATGTCCTCAAAGATCTACTGTACTTGTTCTTTTGTAGTGGAGGGGGAACTAAGGGTGATAAAGTAGCACAATTTACTATCACCAAGCTAAATGGTTTAAGATGACCAAGCCCCAGTTGCAGCTCCCAGAGCGGCAGACTCAGCCAAGCCCCAATTTCTGCTAAACTGATACCAATATATTTGCTTTTTCTTTGGCAAGCACACATACAAAATTAAAGTCACAGCTGACATCAGCAGACCCCAATTACTCAACTTTCTGAATTACAATAACATTTTATTTTATATCTGTCTGGACCCCAGACCACTGCCCGATCCTTTGCCCGGTGCCCTCCCAATCCTAATCATCACAGCCACCACCACAGAGGCCAGAAGGAAGCCACATGGGGCAGGACTTGAGAGTGCTGGTGTTGTCATACAGGTGGACTGGTGCTTATTGTATTTTTTTTTATTTACAGCAAAATATCCCTGAGGACCCTCCCTCTTCATCTTGCACCAACGTAGCCTTGTACCCTGCGATGTACACGGCATGCACCACCCCTCCTAGAAGATGAAGCTCCCTGGCCCAGAGCAGCTCTGGATGTCGGATGCCTTCCCCCTGTGCTGACTCATGCTGCACTCGGAAGCACTCCTAGTTAAGGACTACACCCCAACTGAGCTCCCCAGGCTAGCTCCCAAAACACAAGCTGTCGGAACACAAGGACAACATGTTTCTACTGAGCCACAAGACAGCCACAATACAATTTATTTTAAGCTATTACTTTCTTTCTTATAAAGATGTATGTATAAAATGAACACTTGTGCCTTATGGTTTGTTTTTTTCCTGGAGTTGTTCTGGAGCCCTGGTCACAATCCTCTGCCCCTGACATCAAAACCTTATGTTACAGAATTGACTGCAATGCAACAGGCAGGGGATCATGACCTCAGCTCCCGAACAGCATCAAGACAATCTTGTGAAGGATATGGACTGCTTCCCATGTAGACAGATATGACAAATCAGTCAGGTGAAGTGAGAGGACATGTGGTCCCAGACCATGTTGCCTAACACAGATGTCACCCCTGAAGCCCTGCCCCTTTTATTCCATGTTTACCCAATCCCTCCCAGCCATCCTGAAGGCAGTCAGTAAGACTGCAAATTTACTTAAAAAAAAAAAAAATTACTTTTAACGAGTGGACAGCTGACTTCAACAGCATGATAAATTACAATATTCCTTTTCAAATTACTTGAACATCAATTGTTCACATTCTTACACCCTGTACAATTAACTAGACAGCTAACAGGTAATAAAAAGGACAATACAAAATGGGAAATAATAAAACATGAATAATGGCGCAGTCCCCACAAAAATTCTATCTCTAGCGCATGGTGTCTCGGTTTAGAGGGAAACTCTGCACATAGGAACCAAAAACAAACATGCCTTCAGATTTTTTTTCCACTTCTTTGCTGATTACACTGTTCTTTATTTACACCAAACCCTCTCTAGCAGAAGCCAATGCTGAGCTACAGGTCGACGTTAATCAATTGCAATTGCAAATTACTAATAAATGCCAAGAATACTAAAACTATGTTCTTTCTACCCCACAATCCTTCAACTTCACTCTGCAAACAAGCCACTCCTGTACCCATTACAATGCTACTAGGGGACTCCCTAGCGGCTGTCGACAAATTTAAATACTTAAGAATTTGGCCCAACAGTAACCTATCCATCATGGAACATATCGAAGCCCTTACGAAAAAAAGCTAAAAGCCAGATTGGGCTTTTTTCGAGGAATAAATCACTATTCCCCATGAACATTAGGATTAGGTTAGTCCAAGCACCTTCCTTCCCTTGATTATGCTGACGTCATTTATAATAGTAGTTCAGCTTCTAACCTGCGCAAGTCAGACATTCTTTACCAACGTGCCCTACATTTTATAACTAATGCACCATTCAGAACCCACCACTGTTTCCTCTATTCTCTATCTGGCTGGACGTCCCTGACCTCCAGAAGGATGCTCAATACCTGTACAAGGACCTATAAAGCACTGCTGAATCGACTTCCTACTTTTATCACATCCCTGTTCCATCACTCCAGCAGCTGCTACTCCCTTAGGAAAAACACCAGCATCCTATTAGTCATGCCCAAATTCCGAATCGGCTATAGTAAAGTGGCTATTCAATATGCCATTCCGTCAGCCTAGAACAAACTCGTTATCACTCAAGCTTGCCAAATTAGTATCAATTAATCTCTTTAAATCCATAGCCAAAACAGTTGCCCAAGAAACTTGCCAATGCTACACCAGCTAGCATTCCTCCTCTATGATTTTACTTTCATATGTGAGCACCTGCTTCCATTCTTTGGCTCCCCCTCAACATATGAATGTCTATTTTGCCATTATGTATGTCTAAATGTTACATTACTTGTATGCAATGCCTGTAACCCAAATACCATTGTATGCTTCCTTTGTCTTTCTCAAAGTGTATGTATCAGGTCACCTCTTATGCTGCATTTCTTTTCTGTTACTACTGAACTTTGTATTTTGCACCTGTATTATGCTGTCCCCGACAGGACTCCCCTTGATATTGAACATGCTCAATGGAGTTTTCCTGAAAACAAACTTGAACTTTTTCATAATTAAAGTTTATTAAAGTTTTATCAAAGTCAAAACAAACAAAATATCTCTCTCCCGCTGTACTGTTCCAATTATAAGGTAAAATGCAGATACTGCACAATGGTGCAACAAGATAACTTCTCAGACTACTTACCCCACATATTTGTATCCACTATATGCAAGCAGGTCAAAAGTAGTGAGGTCAGTGTGAACCGTCACCAGATAGAGACTTAGTAGGAGTGCAAATACCTCTATTACCATCCACACCAAGGCAGTGCTGGCACACATTCCTAACACCTCTGGGGAAAATCTACAAATACAAATTATAAGAGAAAAATCATTATTCTTAATATAAATCATGGCAGCATTCTTAGCCAAAGAGGATGATTTATTTCTAAACGTTCCAGGAAATTTTATAGCCATAAGATGGTGTCTCATGCATGCAATGCTAACATTCTGAAGCTCTACCTTCAGCCAACATGGTTAACTTCCCACAAAGGGGATTCTCTGATATTGTGCAAAGTAAACCATTTTGATTTCAAATTCTAATTCCATTTTTTCAAACAAAGGATTTTAACATGGTTTACAATATGAAGCAACAAAGCAGTTGCTTAAAGGGGTGCTACAATGCTTTGCTTTAAATCACAGCCACAGGCCGCCCCATGGCCCAGATGCGCTGCTGCATAAGTGACCTGGGTTTGGGAGCAGAGTTGGGTTGACGTGTCAGGGGACAGGCTTGGTTGAGGTAATTTCTGCTCAACAGTACGCTTCAGTTGGGGAGAGGTGCCAGTGAGTTCCACTGCCACAGTGACCCCTATGGTTGGGCCTGGGAGCTTGCTACTGGCCGTGGGGACACTGTGACATAGAGGAACTGTATATGAAGTTACCGCACAAATCACATGGGTGGAGGGAGGAACTGGTGAGAAACCGGGGAGAAAAAAAAAAAACTCTCTGCCATCTCAAGGACAACTCATAAAGCTGGAATGGAGTACATCTCTGACTACAGGGTATATCCCTGGTAAGACATCAGGGAGAGGGAAAAAACAATAGATTGAAATAAGTCAGTAAGCAAGTAAGTACATAAATCACAGTCATAAAGGAAACAAAAAAGGCAGCACTCAAATACCACTCTAGCAACCACCTCTGATGAAGCATGTGGCTTGAATATGCAAAATGTTAGGTAACTTCTTGGCAACATGGGACCAACTGCTTTGCTTGTTTGCATATTTGATTACACTAACTCTGCTGCACTGTATTAAGTATGATGGTATCCTGTGGTCTAGATCAGTGGCCAGGAGCAGCAAAGGTCTGAAGCACTGGAGTAGTATACAAGTGTTGCCTTTGTATGATTTAAAGTATGTTTATATGTACAGTTCCTGTGTCTCTTATGGTTATGAGAGTGTCTTCTGAAGCTTTGCTTCACAGTTCTCTTATCGAAAGAACTTGGGAATGCACTTGCACTCTTGTAACCATAAAAGAATGTGTACACTAACTATGTGCAAATATACAGACCCGAGATTCCACAAACCTTATATAGTAAGGGTTCCATGTATTTTACTTTAGACTTTAGAGCTGACAGGTAGGAGACTGTGCACATATTTCACCTACACCACTGCATTTATATTCCTGTATGTTCTTTTTTTCATGGAATGGAATGGCAATATTTTGTGTAAGAATCTTGAAAATATGCAGTACAAAGGCCACCCCGACTCAAAATAAACTGCTTAGTAGAGGCTGCCTGACAAACACTTCAAAGCAACACAAGGCCATCCCAGCTTCCGAATGAGTGCATGATGTCACTTTAAGGGTCTGGGGTAGAGGTTTGCAACACTGATGTGGAACCACAGTGTCAAAGGTAGCTGACTCATAGGTTCTGGTTTTCTGCCATTTAAAGTTGTCTGGACCATAGTTCTCAGCGTCATGTAAACATACTTTCCTCTGATGTTCTAACAAAATAAGTTACAGTATTCTGTAATCTATTCCATAGGATTTGTGTAGCATAGAGAGTTACGGCAGTTCAGGACAGCAGTAGCAGACATCCCAGACAGTAAAAATAGCAAGCACCAACAGACTTGAGAAAGACTAAAGAAGACTAGTGGCAACAGAAAGACAGCAGCAGTAGATGCCATCACAAGACTAGCCACAGCAAAAAAATAGCAGCAAAGGTCTGGCAGTGTTTGCAGCAACAGAGACCAAAGTGGGATCAAAGGAGATTACTTCATTAAGTGGTTGAAGTGCTATGGTGCATCAGCAGCAGACCCTCAAGGAGACATCAGAGCAGATTAAATGATCAAGAAGCAGTTGAAGAGCAGCACTAGCAGCAGACTCCTGTCCTGAGTAATGACAGACGCAAAATGACTAGCTGTAGCAAAAGCAGCAGGTAGCAGTAGGAGACCGTTATTAACTGGCATTAGATGGATTACGTGGACAAGTGAGTTCTGTTTTGGGAATTATTCAAGTGTGTAGTACAGTGTCTTCTCAGTGTGCAGCACAGGGATATCCAACCCTTCCATTTGCTGCATGACGTGTTACATGATGGGCTGGGGTAGAGGTCTGCAGCACTAATGCGGAACCAGAGTCTCAGTTGTAATTTTGCCCCTGGGTATTAGTTTCCTGCTACCTAAAGTTACCTGAACCATGGTACTAGAATGCTGTGTAACCCCTGCTGCAGGGTATATTTCAGTCACTCAGCATGCATTACCTGACAGATTGTGTCCATTAATCCGGTACTTTATGCTGCAACCCCAGTAGATGTCAGAAATATTTTAAACCCTGTGTTGCTTATGGAGAGAAAGTAGTGTACTGAACTGCACATTTAGTCAGTAATATATTGTGTAACAGCTGTGATGATGCTTAGTGTTTTTGAATGATTCAGGTACTGGTTAACTTTCTTTCTCTGGCACATCAAACTTGTACCTGTAATGTGGTACACTGACCTTGAGGCATGTGAGCATCTCCACATTCTGAGATATGAAGTGAGTTATGTGTTCTGTACACACAAAACCAGAGGCACTAAAAATCCTTTTGGGGTACGCAACTCTAGTGGACAGTTAGGACAGGTATAACAAGCAAGGTGGAAGAGCTTAGGCCAGATGTGTTCCTTGCTATGCCACTACACAAAATTATCCTCATTGTACCCAATAGTTCAATGATATACACATCAACTAGGGCAGTTACTGCTCTGAATTGACAGAGATATCAGATGGTTGATTACCAACTGTGGGGTGTGAAAGACTGACCTCCATCCTTTCACCCTGGTGTTGAGGGACAGACTGCCCATTTGCTGCATGCTCATTGGACCGTCGTGGCTGTGGTTCCCAAACAGAATTAACTGCATTTATTAACATGCACACACAGGAAACTGATCTAATTTTACCTGTGGGGAAAAGCACGGCGGCACAGATGTTCTCCTTACACTTCAGCATCATATCAAAATGCTCGTAAATACCTAATCTGTCAATTATACCATCTATTAACATCACTGCTGTTTTGCCTACATCAGACTTACCAACCTTTGTCTTTTGTTAGACCATTTTTAGGTGCAGAAAGCAAATTTGTGTGATAACCTGGCTGAGGTTTGATATTTCAGCACACGTTATCTCTGGTGGCAATCTCAAAATGTTTCAGGGTGGCTCAGACATAGCTTATGAGATCCCAGTACAGCAAGTAGTGCCACATAATCCATTAACACATCAATGAGTGTAGTAACTGGCTGCCGCCTTTTGCTGGAGAATCCACTCCAGCATATAACAAACTCTGGCCACAGCCGATAGGGCTGCAGCTGAGAAATTTGGGGTAAAAATATTGTAAATTTGTATTTTAATATTTTTACACCAAATTTTCAACATAGCCTGGTTATGACCCCGCCTCATGAAGACAGTCAGAGAAAATGTTCATCCTGGGTTAAAGGTGATTTTGGGCAGGGACTGCAAAATCAACTTTCAGGTCGCTGAAACACATTTTGGGCAGGAGTTGGAAAAAAGACAGCTGTCACATACATGAGGTAATGTAAAGAAATGGCTATGTTGAAAATGAGGTTTAAAAATACTGATTACCACCAAACGTACGAGCCTGCTTTCGCAAAATTCAATGTAGGCTCATAACTTTGTTGAGTTTTAATATTTTTACACCAAATTTCCCAACATAGCCTTCTTATAACCCCACCTCATGAACAAGGGCAGAGGACATGTTCAACTCCTGCCCGAAAGATGACTTTGCGCAGGGACTGTGAAATCACCTTTGGGGTGTAAAAAAACATTTTAGCCAGGATTTGAAAAATGACAGCTGCTACATTCATGAGGTTCTGGAAAGATATGGCTATGATGCAAATTTGGGGTAAAAATATTGAAAATTACCAAAGTTATAAGGCTGTGCTCGCAAAATTCAATGTAGGATAATAACTTTTTTTTTATTTTTTTAACCCCAATTTTCAACATAGCCTTCTTATGATACCACCTCATGAACAGGACAGAGATCATTTTCAACTCCTGCCCGAAAGGTGATTCTGAGCAGGGACCACAAAATCACCTTTCTGAACAGATCTGCCTAACGACAGCGACGCTGTTCATGAGGTACAGTCCCAAAGAAGGCATGTTGAAAATTTGGGCCACAAATATGCAAAAATGGCCAGGTTGCTAATACTGTTCGAGTAATTGGCTATTCAACAGTGAACAGGTGACAACACCTTAAGTGGAGACACCCAGAGTACTGTGCATGGACTGGTGTTCTCTCAGAGCAGAGCTATTTCTGAAATTACACTGAGTGACTACAGGTAGTAGCTTAGCTAGAAACTCAGTAGGTGCAAGGGCAGAAGCACTGCAGTCTTTCTCTAAAGAGGAAGATCTAGAATAAGTCTACAAGCTTGTGCAAAAAGCTGTATTAATTTGAACTAAAGGTAAATTTTAATCTTTTTTCAAACTGGGGGCCTTAAACTTAAGGTGTGTGTAGCACTGGAACTAAAACCTGTGCCTTTTGTTAGATGCTTCAAAGAACCACAAGGCAGCTTTCAGGAAGACTTGGGTCCTTTCAGATACTGACTAAACTGAACATAGCTTCCATACAAAGTAAAATAAAATGTACTAGAACATATTAAAAAAATATATAAAAGCACCTTAATTAAAACTGCTCTTAGCCAAAATTTTAAACATGGTAATTTTTAGGCTCTAGTTTGGGGGGGGGGGGATTTATAGGCTAAATGCTAAATAGTTTATAAAGTTATAATTTATAAGTCACATGATACATAGAGTACCTATATTGCTAAGTTTAATATATTTTATAATACTTTATGATACTTGGAGGTTTAAAAATATGTTTATATACTAGAAGAATCAGCTCAGGGAAGCAAAGAGAAGGCCTTATTTTTTCAAAGTTGTTTTGTATCTACTTGCTGGGAAGCCAAGAAATTGATTTCAGCAAAGACAAAGTTGTGTCTTCTGGAAACTGATTCTGAGCCCTTGAAAGAAACTGGAGGCAAAGGCTGTAAGGACACTGCATTTTCCTTTTCAGACAAATCCATATCGTGGGACTCACAAAGGACTGGTGGTGAATTTTGTATTCTGTATTTTGACTTTCTCTTGGAATATATTGTATTTAGCTTCTAATTGCTGAGGTAGTTAACATGGTTACTAGATTTCCCTTTGCCAGGACACCTGTATATAAGCACAGCATTTTGAAATGTCCTCATTTATTTTCAATTGTTTATATCTGGAATTTAAAATACAGGGGTATACTGGAATAACTTAAACCTAGATTATTATATCATGCTTTCAACAAGAAGTGGTAAAAATAGTTCCAGAACTTAGGTACACTAAAGGAACCAGTATTAGGGAAGGGGAAGAAACCTAAAAAAATGCAGAAAACTATAACAGAAGGGGAAAACATATCAACTGAAGTGCCTCATGAGAAAAAAAAGTAAACAATTTAAAATAACTTTTTTTTTTCTGAGCACGTAAATGTCCCCACAAACTTATCTACACCCAAGTCTGATCAAAAACAACTTAAAGATGGGGACATAATCCGGTTTCTCAAGAAAACCACACAGAGGGGAATAATAGTGCAACTCATAAAGCACAAAATGGGGATATTTCCTTACTTACATATGACTGGGAAACATCGGAATTGCAAAAATTTCAGAAAGATAATTTAGATTCCTACAAGGAGGTTTTCCCCCAGAATACTCCACTTTTGGAGAAATTATACCCAATCAAACAATGAATAACTCATATTCCTTGTTCTTCTCCTCCCCCCTTACTCACTGAGGGGAAAAAAGGACTAAAAAGTTTGGAAAGAAGTAGAGGTGATAAACTGGCCTCATTTATACAATAAGTGAGTAATACTACAGATGGCTTGAAGAAATTAGAAATGGAGCAGGAAGAACAATATTCTAGGGATCATCAAACAGCAGGGAGAGTCGGCACAAAAAAATCTGAGAAAAAAAAATCAGATATTCCAAATCAGACCATGCATTCAATACAGTATAATAAGGAATACTTTACGAATGAAGGAGATTTTACATCCAGCTCTGTTTTGTCTAGGCAGATGATGGAGAGGATTACAAATTCATATTATGCAAATGTACTAATTCTGGAAAATATTGCAGCCCTTAAGAAAGAGGTTTCTTCCCTGAATGTCGATGTATTTAGAAATAAGATTCTGCTGGAAAAGATAGAAAATTTTGGGGGAAGTAATGAGTTTAACCGAAGCATGGAGATCAGAGCTACACAGGGAGTTCAGTGGCAAGGGATGAATCATGGAATACAGGTGAATTTACCCCACCTTTTGTCAAAGAACAGTCTACCTCTCCCTTTTCGAATGGTGCCCTGTTTAAAGGAAGGGCACAAGGTAAAGGAAAGAAGAAAGGAAGGCAAAATAAAAGCAAAAATAATCATAATAACAAAAATAAGAATAAAAACCAAAATAGAGATAAAGACAAATTCAAATAATTGCAAAGCTGACATTAAGGAAAGCAAAGAGGAAGGAGAAATTGAAATAGGGGGAAAGGCTACAATCTGCTTTGTTGGAAGTGGGAAAGACTAGGCATATGGATCCAGTACATGAAGGGAATAAAGAAATTAAGAACTTAAATGATGACATTTTCATAGGAAAAGATCTTGATATTGAAAGAGCTGAAGCAAATAATGAAATTGTAACTACAGAATGACCCATGAGGAAGGCCGGGACCTCAAATGTTGTAACACCAGGAGGAAATTTTGAAGAATTACGAGAGGCAATTGGTAATAATACTAAGGGGAATAAAAATTAATATACCACCTTCAGTCTTTTTAAAGAGAGAAAGGAATATGAAACAATTTCTACTGGAAATGTATAGGGTTGAGATACTGGAAAGAGACACCAGAAAACATGGATAAACATATTAGGGAACTACTAAATTTAAACTACCAGGAGAAGGAAATATATATTATGAGACTTCCCAACCCTACTATTTCAGATTGTGTTTTAATATATTCTCAGTCTTGGATACTGATGGAGAGAATATGGGCACAGGCAGAGGTACTTGGAGCAAAAGGCTTTAATTTAAGCCAACCACAGAGGGTACCCATTATTTCAGACAGAACATCAGAGGACAACTCAAAGTATAAAGCATATCAGAATAAAAGGGAAAGAGATAAAAAAAAAAAGTCATTCAAATTTACAGCAGAATATGAAAAGAAACAATATTCGGAATGGGGAGTATAGTTATTTCAATTTTTGGATGGAATACCCTAGCAGAAAGGTCTAAGGAGAAAATCAGGAAATAAATTATTGCATTTATAATACTTACTCTTAATATTGAAATCCCAGCTTATCCAATTGATATAAGAATTCACTATGAAACATCAGTAACACAAATAGATATAATATTCAAAAATGCTTGCGTGGTGGATACAATTCTTGAAAAGGCTACATTATTGGATACATTTGGTATTCTTATAATTATTCAAAGTCTTTATAGCAGCTACAAGTAGAACTGGAAAGGGAAATAGTGAAAAACATAACAATGAAAGCATAAATCAAGTTTTGATATCTAAGGGGCAAAAACAATGAACGATGGCCAAAAGAAAGAAAAAAGTCCAGTACAGATTCCGGAATGGAATACAAAATGACAGGTACTTAATGATAGGAAGAATGTCATGGACCTAAGAATATAGAGGATAATGTATGGTCCTCTATCGTTAACCGGTCAGTTAACAGTCGAGAGGTTGCCAGGGTGACCATGTAAACCTCGAGAGCGAAGCTCGAGAGGTTTACGTCGCCATGGCAACCTCGAGACGGTTAAAATTGACCGGTTGCCGATAGAGGGACCATACATTATTTTTTATAGTGTATGGTCCCATCATCAAAAAAGGGCTTACGCTTTTAAAAAGTCACCGACCGCTGCCCTTCAGTCCTTCCCCGTCGGTTTCCTTTCAGTCGGTTCGTGTCGAAAAAAGCGCCATACGCAAGAAAGATTCGATTGTTAAAGTTAACCTATCGATGTGACGAGGATCGATAGGTTAACAACATATCTACGTCACATCGATAGGTTAACAACCTTAGGAAATGATGATTTCTTAAGGTTAACAGCGTTCTAACATACATTATATTATCGTGGAACATAGAGGGTATAAAATATAAACTGGCTGACAAGGAAATCAAGGATTTTTGGGACCTTTGATGTGCTGTGTTTACAAGAGACCTAGAGCAATCACTTTGAAACATGTGTACTGTGTATGGGGTCCCTGCAGTAAAAGAAAAAAAAAGGGCCGCTTGAAAGCTGGATTTATTACTTATGTGAAGACCTCCTTGAACTTTAGAATAACTAAACTCTAGAATAACTAAAATGAAATGCATTTGTAATTATGTACTCCCATTAAAGATGGAAAATAACAATCAAATTATTAATTATCAATGTATACTGTTTATACCTCCAAAAATTAAAAAAAAAAATAAAAAATAATTGAAACTTCAGAAAATTTAATAGCAGAACAAGAGGTTAGTCCAATTTTGATAGGAGACTTTAATGCCGGAGTTCCAGATGGGAAATATACAAGAGATCTGTATAAAGATCTCTTGCAGTATCTCCCTAGTAATTAACCATAAAATAAGTTATTTTAGGAAACTTAAAATTAAAAAAAATATAATAAAAGAGGGAAGGATTTAATAACCTTCCTGTCAGAGGATAACTTCATATTAAGAATAGAAGATTAACTGGAGATCGGGAAAGAAGTTACACATGTATAGGACCCATGGGTTCTTCCACAATTGATCTAGTTTGTCTCATTGTGGAAGCACTTAGTACAATACAAAATTTAATGGTCTTGGACCAACCATGGGGGGTGAGAAACTGACAACAAAAATGGAAAGGGACCTGGGGTTAGTCATATCAGATGACCTAAAGGTGGGCCAGCAATGTGAGAAGGCAGTAAGGAGGGCTGGGGGGATACTGGGATGCAATGGAAGAGGCATCACCAGTAGAAAACAGGAAGTTGTTGGCCCTCTGTACAGACAGTTGGTAAGACCACATCTGGAGTACTGTGTACAGTTCTGGAGACCCCATCTCCGCAAAGACATAGACAGGGTGGAGGCTGTCCAGAGGAGGGCAACCAAAATGATGCAGGGTCTGCATCAGAAGACATATGAAGAAAGACTAAAGGAACTAAAGATGTATAGCCTCGAGGAAAGGAGGGAGAGGGGGGACATGATAGAAACTTTCAAATACCTCAAGGGAATCAACAAAGTCCAAGAGGGTAGCTAGCGCTCAGAAAAGAGATGTGCAAAAACAAGGGGGCACAATTTGAAGATAGAGGCGGGACGGCTCAGAGGTCATGTGAGGAGGCATTTCTTCACAGAGAGGGTTGTGGATACATGGAACAGCCTTCCTGAGGAGGTCGTACAGTCAAAAACAGTAGGGGAATTCAAGAATGCATGGGACAGATATAAAGCAATTCTAGTGGGGGAGTAGGAGGAAGTAGGCTGTTGGTTAACTAGGATCTTCAGCTTATCCGTTAGGTAGGGAAATCGGCAGACTAGGTGGGCCAAGCGGTCCTTATCTGCCGTCGAATTCTATGTTTCTATGTAACCAGATTCTTCTCACTATCCAATATTAACTACGATACAGATACAAAATTCTAATGGTGAACAAGCAGACATTTTCATCCAGGAGGGTGACATGGAAATCCTGAATCTTAAAAGGATTAAGTGGCAGAGGGATACCAGAAGTATATTCCAGGAAATATTCAGGAAAGTAGCCTGGCAAAGTCTGTTAGAAACTGCCAACTTTACCAATATAATACAAGAATGGCAAAAAATAAATCTTTATAAAGGGCCTCTTTACAAGACAAACAGATTTCGGGTCAGAAAACATGATTCAAAAACACCTGCAAAAAAGCTAAACAAAAATTAAATCAGATGGCTAGAGAATAAAACAAAGGAGAACACAAAAGAATATCAAAGACTTAAACAGAGCAAGGAAGACTTATAAGCAGTTAGAACAGGAAAAAGAATAAATGTAGCATCAAACAATGGGAATCATTGAGAAAGGCTGCTATTGTGAAAGATAAAACATTTTGGAAAACTGTTAGTGGAGGATATGGTCCATATTCAACTAAAACAGAACCTTATGTCACGCTAGAAGTCTGGGAGACTCATTTTCATAAATTATATTTCTCTGAAGAAGAGGAATTTCGGCTAAATAATTTTATAATGAATACACTGATTGAAGGGGATATATTATACCCAGACCAAATGGTTATAGGGGAAACTAAAATACTGGTATCTCAAACATTAGTCACAATAACTTCGAATAAAGCCTCTGGACCTGACTGCATTTTGAATGACATATATAAAACCTTTCCAAATTGGCGGTTACCAGTCTTTGTCATTTTACCTGAACTCCTTGATACAAGGACAGAATACCCCAGACAGTTGGAAGGGGAGCACTGTCTTCCCAACACTAAAGAAAGGAGACCCAATGGACCCCAGAATGTTATCGATCTATATAAGTCTGACTGACATTTCACAGAAAGTATTTTGTAAAATTATATTAAATCAACTCCAATCCTAGATAAGTGATAATTCAATACTAAGTGAATATCAGAATGGTTTTAGAACTGGTAGATCTACGGATCAGTGTTATGTTTTAAAAACATCGGATATGGAGATATGCAACAATTAAAAAAAGGACATTATTTTGTTGTTTCGTGGATCTTTCAGCAGCATTTAATAGTATAAGTACGGCGCTTCTATGGGAAAAACAGCAGAACTTGGGTCTTGATTGATACCCTTCTGAAGATTCTTATTCAACTGCATAAGGACACCTGGACCCAAATACAATATAACCAACAGGGACTAACAGCAAAAATTAATACGAACCTAGGGGTTCCTCAGGGATGCATACTTGCCCCCAACTTTGTTCAATTTATACATTAAAACTATTTTGAAAAATCTTAATAATTCTGAATATCATTCACCAAAAATTGGAAATAATAAGAGTTTTACTCTTCACATATGCAGATTATTTGGTTTTGATTTCTACATCTTTTCTGGGACTTCAAACTAAGATGGATAGCTTTACAGAAATGTGCAAAGCTGATGGCTTGAATATAAATAAAGAAAAAACTAAGGTAGTAATATTTGGTAATAGATTAAAACTAATGCCTAAAGCAGCTGTAAATCATGAAAGAATTCTCTTACAGAAATATGTGTGCTGTGTACATGCAGAATGCATGCCACATGCTTAATTGTGCAATGTTTGCATACAATTCACATACACAAAGCGAACCAGGTCTAAAAAACAAATCAGGTTCACATGCTGCAAGCTTGACATGTGTGCAGCAGGTAAGCTGGTACAAACACCTTCTAAACATTAGGTCTAGGATGGGCAGCCACTCCCTTGTCTTTTCTGGGGTAAGGAATTATCTTGAATACAAGCCTTTCCCTCTGTGTGGCAGAGGTACCTGCTCCACAGCTTTTAGGAGCAACAATTGAGAAACCTCTGCCTCTATAGCAACCGTTTCCAGGGGGGTGGCAGGCTTGAAAGATCTTGCTCCAATTTTTGGAAATCTCTTGAAACTGAGATCAAGTCCCTGCTTATCACTTCCAGAACCCACTTGTCTGAAGTGACAGACTCCCAAGCCTGGAAGAAATAAGACAGCCTGCATCCTATTGGAACTGAGGAGGTGACCCGATCTGACACATCAGGGTGTCTGTTTGGCAGGAGCCCCGAGGCTGAGAAGAGGATGCAGCCCTGCTCATCCCCCTTCTGCCTCTCCCTCTGAAAAAAACCCTCTGCTGAAAAGAAGAGGAAGCCTGGGCTTGGTAAAAAGGCCTCTGAAAAGGCCTGCCCTAGACTGCTGCTTTTGAGGAGCAGCCTGCTTCTCTTTAGCCACCGCTTTCCTGTAGGAGGTCCTATATTCATCCACCTTCTTCATGCAAGTCTCTGTTTGCTCCCCAAACAAAGAATTGTCTGTGACAGGGAAATCCATGGCCTTAGCCTGGGTATCCTGTGATAAGACTAGTACATCCGAGCCAAGCAAACCTCTGCAAGAGACAGATGTAGCCATGACTCTTGATGTAACATCACTGGAGTCCACAGCAGCATGGACTTGTACCTTGGATGCCTCTATACCATCTGCAGCCACCTGCTTCAGCTCCTTGGCCAGCTGGGGAGAGGCACTTTTAGCTAGCTCCAGAACTGTATCCCACCTAGAGTTCTGGTATCTACCAGCATAAGCCATATAAGAGGCCTGTCCGAGTCCCAAGGAAGATGCCAAGTACTGTTTCTTTCAGTTAACGTACCAGGGCACTTCACCCCCTCCCTCCCCATTTTGCTACGTTTAAAGCCTGCAATTTAAAAAAAGTAACTCCAATGTTCTTACTTTTATACTTTTCAGAGGGGCTCTTAGTTCTCATTATTCAGCGGAACCATGATTAAGCCTGACCACTTCAGCAAAGTGACCACCTCCATCGGTCAGGTAAAAAGCAACACATTTTAACATGCCATATTAGAGCTGAGGTCTCCTTGCTTTCTCTATTTTTAATGAAGAGACCACTCTCCTGGCTTCATTACTTATAGTGTGCTCTGGCCAATCAAAGGCTTAGAGGTCTTTAATAGGGAGCTTGCAATTAGAAGAAGGCCACAATTCTCCTACATTCAAATCAGTACACAAGGTTTGCAAGCTCAACCCCTGTATTTACAATACAACTTAGTAAAATTAGTGGAGTGGCTTCTGTTGTGTGATAGAACAGAAACACACAGTTTAAAGTACCAGGGCACTTCACCGCCCCCACATTTTGCTGCGTCCATCAGTCAGGTAAAAAGCATCACATTTTAACAAGTGGTCAGGCTTAATCATGGTTCAGCTGGATAATGAGAACTAAGCGCCCCTCCCAAGAGTATGAAAAGTAAGAACATTGGAGTTTTTTTGTTTTTTTAAATTGCAGGCTTTAAATGCAGCAAAATTGGGGAGTGCCCTGATACTTTAACTGTATGTTTTCTGTTCGTCACACACAAGAGCCACCTCACTAATTTTACTAAGTTATATTGTAAATACAGGGGTTCAGCTTGCAAACCTGCAACATAATCTATTGGAAAAAAAATTACTTCTAAATGCCAAAAAAACAAAAGCTATGTTCTTTGCCACAAAGAGTTGCTCTGCCATTACCCCATCACCCATCATCCCACAATTATCCACCTTACTTGGAGAGAAGCTGGAATTTGTGGACAAATTCAAATATCTTGGAGTCTGGATTGATAATAAGCTTGACTACTCTGTCCATATTGAAGAGCTACTAAAAGTTGAGACAAAGGCTTGGCCTATTTTTCAGAATAAACACTACCTTACCAGAGACTCCAAACAAAGATTAATCCAGCCATCATTCCTATCCCTCATTGATTATGCTTACTTTCTATGGCCATTGCTCACTTTCCTCTTAAATAAGCTGGACACCCTGTATCATAGATCCATCAGATTTATTACTGACCTTCCCTCCAGCACCCATCATTGCTCTCTTTACATGGCAGTTAATTGGACATCCCTACAACACAGAAGAAATAGGAATGCTGCAGTCTGGATCTTCAAAGCTTTATCAGGCAAACTCCCCTCCTATATCACAGACTGTTTTACCCGAATTACTTCTAGGCCATACACCTTAAGGATCAGTAAACTCATCATGTTAAAGGTTCCCAATGCCTGCACCCGGTTTGGGAGGGCTGCTATCAGCTACTCTCTAGCAGTTACTTGGAACTCACTCCAAAAATCTATGAATCTAAATATCCTCTTACCCTTATCATCCTTCAAAAGATTATTCTCCACCCTATTTCCAGAGTCCTGCAATTGCTTCCATAAGGCCTAGTCTCCCATCCAACCTACATCCCCCCCTTCCGTATTCCATTCTGTTTAGTCCTCCTATTATTCAGTCAGTTGCTATATTCTTATAAAAGCCATAAAGACCCTATTATTTGTACACTATCCCTGCTATATCTATTATTATCTCCATTTTTTTTTTTTTTTTACAGGTTAAGTGATTTTTATTGTTACTTGTATATATGTAAATTTTTGTATATTCTCAATTTATGTCATTGTACTATTGTTTATGTTATTACCTTGTCCATGTAAAAATACTTGTACTCTTATTTGTATGACCACTCAGGTCCATCTTGCAAATGAGCTACGCTCAATGATGTTCGCCTGACTAAATAAAGATTTTGATTGCTTGATTGAAACCTTTTGTACTGATTTGAATGTAGGAGAACTGCGACCTTCTTCTAATTGTAAGCTCTTTATTAAACACATGTGAGCCTTTCATTGGCCAGAGCACACTATAATTAATGAAGCCTGGAGAGTGGTCTCTTCATTAAAAATAGAGGAAGCAAGGAACCTCAGCTCTGATATGGCATGTTAAAATGTAATGCTTTTTACCTGACCGATGGAGGTGGTCACTTTGCCGAAGTGGTCAGGCTTAATCATGGTTCAGCTGGTTAATGAGAACCAAGAGCCCCTCTGAAATGTATGAAAAGTAAGAACACTGGAGTTATTTTTTTTAAAATTGCAGGCTTTAAATGCAGCAAAATGGGGCTGGGGGGTGAAGTGTCCTGGTACTTTAACTGTATGTTTCTGTTCGGTCAGACACCAGGAGCCACCCCACTAATTTTACTAAGTTGTATTGTAAATACAGGGGTTGAACTTGCAAACCTTTTGTACTAAGTACTGTTTCTTTGCCATAGCATCCACCTTCCTGGAATTCTTATCTGGGGTGTGTGATGCCAAGGGGATGTTAACCTTGTAACAGGCTGCAGCCTGCACTACCCCAACATGGCTGCAATGGGAATATAAGAATTCCATCCCAGAACCTGACAACATGTACCTCTTGTCCATTCTTTTATCCACAGGAAGTAAGGAAAAAGGCACCTGTAACAATTTCTGAGTCTGTTTCCCCAAAGATGTGTGCAGGGGAATAGACAGCCTTTTTGACTCTGAGACATCCATCATCTCCACAAAGTCAGGTTGTTCTGCCTCCTCAACAGCTTCCACTGCTGGTAGCTGGAGAGTCTCTGCCATTTTTTTTATGAAATAAAAAGTGTGACGGGGACTCAAAGCTTGGGAAGATGTCAGGCTCTACTGGCTCATCCAGGCCTTCAAACTCATCTTCATTATCACCTTCATACTCAGGATCCCCTTCCCAATCCAATTCATAATACTCCTCCAGTTCAAAATCTGAAGGAGGTGGAACCGAACGAACCAATCGTCTGGCTGGCGGTGTTGGTTTGGTCGGAACCGAGCGGCGTGACAGCACTATGTTTAATTGCTCTCGCAATCTCTTCCACGGTTGGGATCTGAGGAGAAGGCTCCGAACCGGCAGACTTCCTTTTCCTTTCCGCCGGAACCGATCCCTCTGAATCTGATTTCCTTTTGCCCAAGGAGGTATCGCCCGTGTCAGCAGGCACCTCCTCTGGATCGGTCAGAACTGAACCAGGCTGGCCGATCGGGTCAGTGGATTTTTCAGCCTGCTTTTCCTTCAGCCTAGCAAGTCTTTTATCTAAAGTGGCTTTAAGAAAGCTTGCACAAATTTGGCAGTCTGATTTGAGGTAGTCAAACCTCAGACAATGAAAATAAATGAGGTGGGGATCCGCTTTGGCAAAAGCGCCCCCACACTCAGTACAGTGTTGAAACCCAGGGGGACTGGTTTTTTTTTTTTTGTTTTGTTTCTCAGACATGGCTTTACTATCAAATTACCCTTTACAGCTTTCACGCCAGGTAATACAACAACTTTTCAGTTTCAACCGTGTCACGGATTGTTTAAAGAAACGGTATAAAACGTTGGTTTTTTGAAACCGAAAAGTTACCGGACCACACTATCAAATAATTTTTGGTTCCCAACCAGACCGACCGGGGAAAGAACAGAAGAAAAACAATTTCTACCACTATCTACCTAAACACACTTACTGCACCATAGACAGAGATTTGATGACTGAAAAATTAAAAAATGGTTGGATGAAACCGATCAAAAACACTTAACTGAACCGAAGTAGTGAGAAGAGATTCTCTGCAGCGTCTTCACAGTTAGGTGGAGTAAAGAATCTGACTATTACATTAGAATGTACCAGGGACAGAGGTTTGAAAACCCAAGCTTGAGCTCAACATTCTATGCTTCTGCATAGAGTTAACTCTTTCCTCTCCAGAGCAGTTCAAGTGCTGGGACAAACTGCATATAGTCACAACACAGCAAGATTTCAGGTTGTTTGAATTTCCCTTTGTCATTCTGTATGGATCACATACACTATAGCCATGCTCAGCACTCTTTGTGCTGAGCAGGGTCTTGGATGCATGCACCATACCTCATATTTTGTCACTGAAATGAGGGACAAGGACACTCAAAACCGACGGACAATAAGGGACACTAACTCTCATGATGGTCAGGACACAGCCTGAAACATGGAGATACAGTACCTCAGAACACAGCGGAAACCACTGTATTTACTTGTACTGATATTAGCACCCGAGAATGAATTTCTGCCATAAAGCAGGGGTGCCATATAGGTAGGGCAGCCACATCTGTGCCTAGGTTATTCTTATGGTGTGACAATAATGGCATTAAATTTGGATTTAATCTTTTGCACAATAAGTGCCCCCCCCCCGCCTGTGTGCGCTCATGCTGCAGGTGCACTCCTGACCCAACTGTGTCTGCACTGTGCCGTCTGCTCTGTCCAACCATTGGCAGCGGCATCATCACACGACATGGAGGACCTCCAGCCAAACAAGAGCACGAGTCACGCGAGTACAACACTCTTTCATCCCACAGAGTAGACAGGCTGCACACTACAGCTTGGAGGAATCGGTCAGCACTGAACTCTCAATAGCAGTACTGTGGCGGCATATTTTTGTTGGTCTACAGTTAGTGAGTCTCCGTCTCCCCTGGTGGCTGAAGGGGCAGACGGTGAGCCAGAAGCTAACTCAAGAATAGGCTACCTACGTACTCTACTAGGCTCGCCTCACAAAAATAAAAATTAAAAAACAGCACATTGCAAGAATTCAGGGTACTGCACAGTGATGTCCATGACTATTCTTCATGGTCCATCAATCAAGATAATAACCTGACATTTGGCACCACTATACTTCTACTGTGGAGCCTACTCTGAATGAATACTACCTTATTGCCACTTTACCCAGCCTTTACCTTCCTCTACAATGGCAACTCAAGTGTATCACTGGGCAAAATGTATGGATAAGGCTTTGAAAAAGTATCAACATTCTACAATTTCACAAAAGCTCATGAAATTCAACTTTAATTACTGATATTATTTTAGAATATTTAACTGCTTATAACTTGGCCACCCTTTAAGAAAGAGATCTGAGAGTGGACACACACAGACCCTTTTTTCATATTACCCCCCCCACACACACACACACACACACACACGCACGCACGCACGCACGACAGCTCGTTTCTCAGGGATACACCCTGATCAGGTAGAATAAAGCCATCATTCAGTTGGCTACCACGTTTTTCTCCAACATATTTTTCCCTTCCATCTTCTCTGGTGGCGGTGGTGCCTCTGTCAGCCTCGCAAGCCACAGCTTTCCATGTGGCAGGAGGAAGCTCCCTTGCCCAGCCACAGGGGTCACTGTGTTAGTGGAACCCACTGCCAAGTGGCAGCTGTTTCAGCCATGGCCTGCCTCCTAACGTTACTTCCAGGGCTTGCTTCCGAACCTGAGCTGTCAGCATGACGCTCTGCTGCTGGGCCACGGGGGTGGCCTGAAAGCCTAACAATTAAAGTCAATGAAAGTAAGAAAACTGGTGATATTTCATTCTCTAGTTTTAAAGTTATAGGGGCTTAAAATTCTGCAGTTAACATAACTGCAAACATAATTTTAAAATTGTGGAAAGTCTGGAAGCTTATAACTCAGTCACCTTTAAAGACATAGATCAGAAACTTGGTACACATATGTATGGGCCTTGTGAAAGTCAGCATAATAAATAGGGTACAATTCAGACTACTACTTTTGAAATTGGATGGAAATGACTGAATCGCAATTCTAGCAAACTTTTATGACATTTTCATGGAAATTTCACGGAAGCAAAATCAGCATTTCAGCAGAATTTTGCTAGCGGAAGATGCATTTTGCCCAGCCCTATTTGTGACAGGTTAGGACTTTCACTTATTTTTCTCTTAGTTCTTTTATTTATTTATTTATTTTTTTTTTTAGTTTGTGGGATTATTCAGTGAAGTAGTGCCTCTGCATCCCTGTTGCCATGGATGCATCTCCATAACGCTGATACTGGCACTAAGACATTGCAGGTAATTAATTGATGTATTTGCTGTGAGACAATTTCAGGACAGATGGGGCAGATGTTAGCAAGAGGTGATTTCAGAAGGCAGTGAGCTCTGCTGTGTTGCTAGCCAGGGTACTCTTCTAGGAAACGTTACCAGTGTGCAGCAGTTTTGGTTTATCTTAAAAAAATTTAAAAAATAAACATTTTTTTCAGTTGTGGCAGCAGATCATGTTTCATAAGTGCCAGTTTCAGAGGAATCTGTTTCAAACCATGGAGTTTGTTGCGATGCTCCTGGCACAGTGTGTTTCTAGCAAGTGCAGTGTTGAGAGGACTGAGCTCTGGCAGTCTGGGGGAGTGGGAACAGCTGTGAAAAAAACAAAAAGGTAGTAGAAAAGTGAAGAAAGAAAGCAAATATGTTTTTTTTGAAAATGAAGCCCTATGTTTTAAAATGTTGAAAAGATTTAATGAGGAAAGAATAGCTGTGCAATAGAGACGAAAGAAGAAATTTCTTCATACTTACCGTAATTTACTTTTCTGTTAACTCTAGCACTGTCAATGGGTATTAACAGCTGGGCAATCTGCACCCGTACTAGGGGAAATGGCACAGCCCAAAGCGATAGAATGCTGGGCACATGAGGATTATGAGCACCAGCAACTCACTAGTCACTACTGTCGTCGCAGCGCCTCACATATGAAAATAGCTGCCATACTGGTCTACTTGATATGAGAAGGACACAATTAGCTGTCTATACAGATATGACTCCATCCCTAAAAAAGTATTGGGAAATACTGTCTTACCCTGTCTAAGGATGACACGTGACCAATGGAATGTCATCATCTAGAGAAGACGATTGCTTGAAAAAGCGCTCGTCTGATGACAACAGATGACCAATGGAACTTCATCTTCTAGAGAAAACTACGTCTTGAAAAGCGCTCTGTAAAATCTCAACTTGAAATAAGAAACATATTCAGTAAACAAGCTAGAACTACATGCAGTGCAAGCACTACCTGCAAACAAGGAGACACCCTGAAAACCTCAAATTCGAACCTCTTAAAAATGTATGATAGCAAGCAAATTGGAATTTGACTGATGATCTCTATACGTCGTGCTAGGCGTGTCATGCGAGACGCAAAGGGATGCCCTAGACAGACTTATAAAACAGGGGTTATAATTCGAACAATGGGTATCCCCAGCTGGCATACCGGACAATATTCTTCCGCAGGTGCGAGGCTCCTGGACAGGCCGCATTGACAATGTTGGAGCTAACAGAAAAGGAAATTAGGGTAAGTATGAATAAATTTATTTCTGTAGGGTTCCACATTGTCAATGGGTATTCACAACAACTGGGTTCTAAGAAGCAGTACCCAGAATAACCGGGAGGGGGGGAGAATATCATCCCATATGTCAACCATGTACAGGAAATACAGGTTACTCACCTGTAACAGGAGTTCTAGGAATGGTATATGTTGTTCATCCACACTTACTGGCAGGTTCCTTGCCGCTTTAAATCTTGCCGGAAGGTCTTCAAGCTGATGCCTCCCACCCACCCGGGTGGTAAAACTCTCGGCTCCGCCCCATGATGCCAGATCTAGCCCGCTGGAAGCCAGGTTGTGCGTCGAAGCCAGGGAGGTCAGGTGAGTAGTGTGGATGAACACCATATACCATTCCTAGAACTCCTGTTACAGGTGAGTAACCTGTATTTCTAGGGACATGGATATGTTGTTCTATCCACACTTACTGTCAGACTCCTAGCAGTTCTCCGGTAGGAGGGAGGCAAGGCGCACACCCCCTACTTAGGAAATAAGGACTGGAGAACAGAGGTCTCAAAACCAGCATCTCGGCGTGACTCAAGGTCGACGTGGTAGTGGGTAATAAAGGTGTGTGCTGACTTCAGGTAGCAGCCCTGCAGATTTCTGGATAGGACGCCCCTGGAAGCAGCCTACTGAAGCAGCGGTATGGCGGTAGAATGAGCTCTTATCCTCTGGGAGGCTCCATGCCCATCAACCTATAGCAGAGATCTATGCAGGAGGTGACCCAACTGCCTAACGTCCGCTTGGCTGCAGGTCTGCCAGGTGCGTCTTCAGCGTAGGTGACAAACAGCTGGCGAACCTCTCCCCGAACTTCAGCCATCTGCTCCTCATAATAAGAGAGCGCTGTTCTAGGGTCCAAAGTATGGAGCCTATATTCGGCCTCCGAGGTGTGATTGGGGTAGCACACCGGCAGAATCAACACCTGGTTAAGGTGAAACTCCGACACCACCTTTGGAAGGAATTTTGGGTGGGGGTGCAGGATAACCTTGTCCCTGTGGAAGACCAGGTAGGGAGACTTGATGGAAAGCGCCTGGAGCTCTCCCATCCTTCTGGCTGACGTAATAGCCACCAAGAAGGCGGTCTTCCACGACAGGTGGGAGATATCGCACCTGTGCACTGGTTCGAATGGCTTGCCCATGAGCTTAGCCAATACCAGTAGATCCCACGGAGGTGGAGGCTCTCGCACCGAAGGGGATATGTGATCAAGGCATTTGAAAAAGCACCCGACTACCTTCTCCTGCACCACCGACTGCTTCCCGGCACACGCTCGGTAAGCAGAGATGGCTGCCAGGTGCACCTTAAGGGTCGTCAACGGAAGCCCTTGCTGAGAAAGGGACCATAGGTAGTCCAGAATGCTGGCCAAGGAGCAGGAGGAAGGGTCCAACCCCTTATCCTGACACCAAATGGAGAATCTATTCCATTTGAAGGCATAGCATTTTCTGGTTGACTGCTTACGGGAAGCCTCAACGATGTTGAGGACCTCGTCAGAAAGACCCAAGGCCTGGAACTCTAGCTGCTCAGGAACCAGGCCATCAGATGCAGGGATTTGAAGGTCCGGGTGGAGTATCTTCCCCTGGTTGACTGAGATCAGGTCCGGGCGGGCTGGAAGCCTCCTCGGGAGCCTGGAGATGAGGCTGAGGAGATCTGGATACCAGAACTGGCGGGGCCAGTCTGGGGCTACCAGAATCACCTGCGCCTTGTCCCTCCTTGCCTTGAGAAGCACCTTGTGGATCAAGGGAAATGGGGGAAAGGCGTAGAAGAGGCCCAGGGTCCACGGCCTCGAGAAAGCATCCCCCTGCAGCGAGCCCTGCTGAGGGGGGCGGGCATGAAACAGCCTCAGCTTCGCATTCTCCCTGGAGGCAAACAGGACCACCTGAGGTGTGCAGCAGTGAGAGAACAGATCGTGTACTACCTCCAGCAGGAGAGACCACTTGTGAGACGCAGCACCTATCTGGCTTAGGGCATTGGCCAGAGTGTTGGAAGACCCCGCCACATGGATGGCTAGCAGATCCGCCTCCAGTCTGCTCACGACAGACCAAGTGCGGAGAGCTTCCTTGTATAGGGGAAAGGAGCGCAGTCCCCGCCTTGTGGTTTAGGGTAGTACATGTTAGTGATGTTGTCCATCTGGACCTGACCACTGACCGCATAAAACGGAGAAAAGGCGGTGAGGACTAGTCGGACGCTCAGCTCCAGCCGGTTGATGTGGCATCAAGACTCCTGGGGGGACCAGAGGCTGTGCGCTCTGAGCTCCATCAGATGGGCACCCCAACCCATCAGAGAGGCGTCGGTCGTTAAGAGTGACCGTCGGCTCTGGGCGGACAAATGGAATACCATCCTGCAGATGAGCGGGAACGATCCACCACTAGAGAGTGTTCCTCATCTCCTGGGTCACTATCACTGGCTCGTCCAGAGGACTGGAGCGCTGTGACCACTGGCGGGCCAGTCCCCATTGCAGGGGACACATGTGTCAGCAGGCCCAACGGACCATGCTGGTGCAGGCTGCCATGAGGCCCAGGAGGTGCATGAAGTCCCGGGCAAGGCGCAACTGCCCAACCAGAAATGACTGGGAAAAGGAGGAAAGAACTTCGGCCCTGTCTGCCGGGAGCCGTGCTCTGGCTCGAAGAGAGTCGAGCTCTGCCCCGATGAACTGAATCACCCGCGTTGGCACCAGTTTCGATTTGGCCTGGTTGATGAGGAGGCCAATCTGAGAGCAGACCTGGAGGGCCAGATCCCTGGACCGCTCCACCTACGACTTGGAGGAGGCTGCAACCAGTCAGTCGTCCAGCTAAGGGTACACCCGGACCGTTCGGCACCACAGGAATGCTGTCATCACTGCCATGCATTTGGTGAAGACCCTGGGAGCTGGAGGGAGGCCGAAGAGCATGGCCCAGAACTCGGACAGGGATCCTCCGCCTCTGAAGTGGAGGAATCACTGGTGGGACGGACAGATTGGGACATGAAAGAACACATCCTGAAGGTCCAGAGAACAGAACCACATGCCTCGTTCCAAGGATGGGATGATCTGAGCCAGAGTGACCATCCTGAAGGTTCAATACCTTAGGAACTTGTTCAGGTCATGGAGGTCTAAAATGGGGCACCAGCCCCCCATCCGTTTTTGGACCAGGAAGTACCTGGACTCAAACCCTGGGTCTGAAGGAGGATCCGCCACCTCCCTGATCACCTCCTTCTGGAGGAGCAGAGCAATGCTGGCTCGACGGGCCGACAGAGAGGCTGCGGACCCCGTAGCCCTCCGTGGGGCGATGGCTCGATAGGGTGGAGACTGCTCGAATTCCAGCGGCAGACCCTTTCCTACCACTTCCAACATCCAGCGGTCCGTGGTGATATCGGAACAGGCGGAAATGAAGTGCCGGAGCCATCCCCCCACAGGGGGAACCCGCGGAGGAGTGACGAGGTTGGGGGTGACACCCCTCAACCCGTCACTGGGCAGGCTTGGAGGAAGTACCAGCCGAGGAGCCTTACAGACCTTTCCCTCCCAGCTTCCTGCTGTTGGAGGAAGCGGCAGGCTTGGCTTTGGGTGCCAAGTGCGAGCCTGCTGGCCCTGATGCTGGTGTTGCTGGTCTGAACGTGCCGCAGGGGCTGAAGGATGAAAGGGCTTATGCTGCTGCTGGCAGCCTTTGTCCTTCTGGGCAGAAGTGACCGAGTCCAAGGTGGCACTGGATTTCTCGATCCGTTGAAGATGCCCCTCAACCCTGGGACCGAACAAGTCGGTACCCAAGAAGGGAATGTCTGCCAACTTGTGCTGGGTATCTGCCGTGAAAGTGGAGATCCGCAGTCAAGCTCTGCGGCGCATGGCCACTGCGGCCGCTACTGACCTGGCACATGAATCAGCGATGTCCAGGGAGGTCTGGAGATGCTGTTTGGCCATCGCCCTTCCCTGATCCCGCACCTGCTTGACCGTAGCTTGGAGGTCAGCCGGGAGATGAGGAATCACCTCATCCAGGGAGCCCAAAAGGGCGTATGAAAAGTGTGGTGTGCCATCAGGATGGCCGAGCTGGCCTGATGAAGGCCTAGGGAGGAAGCAGTGTAAACTTTCTGCCCGGAGTAGTCCAACTTCTTGGACTCCCTGTCGGGAAGCTTGTCCACGTCCCGAGTGTTCCCGGAACGCCGGAAAACGCTATCGGTCACGAGCCCCTCCGCAGAGGGGTGCTCCGAGAAACTGGAGAGTGAACCGGTGGGGACAGCATACTTCTGAGGCATCCTGGCCGAAGGTGCTGGATAAGAAGCTGGCCGCTGCCACAGCTGCAGGGCCGGGCCAACAATGGCTTCGGCCACTGGGAAGGCCTCCGTGGGGGAATCCCCTCGGTCCAGTATCTCCGTGAGGGGATACTTGGCCCATTCTGAAATGGGTTCGAGCTTCATCCCAGTGGACTCTGAGATGAGCCGAAACATTCCCAAAAACGAGGATGGGCTCTCGTCCACTGACTGACCCCCAGTGGACTCCAAGTCAAGCGGCCTGGAGAACAAGGAGTCATCATCATTAGACTCCGAGGAGTCTGCGAACAGCTGCCAAGCACCTGAGCCACCCTCCACCTGCCAAGGTCGATCGGGAGTGAGGGTGACCGACAACCGATGGGGCAAGCCCTGACCCGACCGAGAATCCTTGGTCAGGGCCCCAAATTTTGGTTGTGGAGGCAGGGGTTCCACCACAATGGGTGGTGCAGCCGGTTTCGGCCGAACAACCGGTGCCGTCTTCGGCTCCTCGACCACTATGAGGGGCTCTTTTGGCCTCTCCGGTGACAACCACTTAATGGCCGGGGAAGACAACGAAGTCGGCCTATTCCCGGTCAAAAGGAGCTGCTGCCACATTAGCTCCTCATAGCGCCAACACAAACTGCGCTGGAACCTATCCTCCAAAGAGGACGAAAACGAGGATGAGTGGCGCCGCCACTTTCCACGGTGCCGAGACAGAGACCGCCGATGTTGGCGGGATCAGCTGGACCGAGAAGAGGTCCGAGACCGAGACCTTCGGTGTTTCCGAGGGTGGGTCTGAGAGGGAACGGGGGAAACCCGCTCCTCCCTCGGTTCAGGGGCCTTAAGCGGGGACTCCAGCACAGGAAGGACAGGCAAGTCCTTGGTTTCCACCGGGGGAACCGGTGAAGAAGGGTTGTCGGCTTCTCCAGTCGACAGACCGTCAGACGGGTCGAGAAAATCTCGATCACGCTATCGGGCGTCCTCGGCCAGCTGACCTGACAGGGACACTGTGAAGCCAGTGGCCTTAGCCATAACCTCACCCGTCGAGGTCGGCTCTCCGGGAAGGGATCTCTTCCGCGTCCCACGAATGTCGACGGTGGGACTTTACCCTGGGGTCCTCTTTTGACCAAGAGGAATGTCCCGAAGGGCCTTCTCCCTTGGTGGAGAGGGACTGGCAAAGCTCCTTGAAAGAAGCTGTGTAGGAGGATTCCAAGGAGAGACGGATAAATGCCGCGACCGAGGATGATGATGATGATGATGCGGCCTGGGCCACCTCCTCCTCAAGGGCAATCATCTGCTCCAGCTGTTCTGCTGAGCCCACAGCCATGGACACTGCCCAACGGGCCTCCTTAGACTTAACCGGAGGATAACGTTTTTTGGGTCGCCCCAACAGTAACCTGGCAGCGCGGTCCTCCAAGACCAAAGCCGAAATGGATTTGCACAACTCACAAGCCTGTGAGTCAAGGCAGAGTCCAAGGCACTAAACGCATGTGGCGTGCAGATCGGTCTGGGACATCTTCTGCCCACAGGGACACCGACGAAATCCGGGAGTCGATTTGTCCATCGCAGCCGTGAGGGAAGATACAGACTGAAGTCTTGTAAAACTTAAAATAAGTTTCGGATTAACCGAAGAGTGTGACACCAGCCTAAAACGCAGAGCGCTAAGGAGAGAACCTCAGCTTCCAAGCGGTAAGGAAGATCTGGTGTCATGGGATGGAGCCGAGAGTTTTACCGCCTGGGTGGGTGGGAGGAGCCAGCTTGAAGACCTTCCGGCAACATTTAAAGCGGCAAGAACCTGCCAATAAGTGTGGATTGAACAACATATCTACGTCCCTAGAACCCTATTTGTAGATGGGCCAGTAAGGAGCAAAAGAAATCCCCCAATCACAATCCGGAGCAGAGTTCTTAAAAGAGGACAAGCTGGCGCTTTCAAGGCAGCACTATCACAGGTTGACAGGGCCATCTTAGATGAAGCGCAGGATACTGACCTTGCCCTGAAACACTTTGTGGTCAAATTTAAAGAGATCTGTGATGTTTATGCACCATTCAGAAGAACAAAAATTAGGGGAACTACAAATGAATGGATCACTCGCAAATTACTTGACGAGATGAGGGCCAGGGACAATCTGTGGAGTAGGGCCAGGAACTCTGGCAACGCAACTGACCTCCAAAATTACAAGGCTGCTAGAAGAAAAAATTACTCACCTTAGTAATGTTGTTTCTTCTAATGGAGTCTTGCTATATTATGACAATTGCAGTACGACCGCAGGTTAGAACTGCTCCGGAGGTGAAATAGTTAACTTTCCATGCAGGCATGGAATCTTGAGCGCGAGCTCGGTTAAGGAAGCTCTGTCTGCTTTCTTTCAAACCCAAACCATCAGATCTTTACGAGCTAAACTCACTAAGGCTCTGTGTGGAAGCTGTAAACCTACACTAGCCAACTGGCCACTAAACATAAGAACACATTTTTTGGTCCCAAAACAAAGACTCAAGTCAGGAGACCCAAAAAATGACAAACACAACACCCAGTCACCCCAAAAAAAGGAGGGGTGAAAACAAAAGGTGGACATCTACTAAGTGCCAACACTGGACTGCCCACCCACAGCCCAAAACAAGGTTCTGAGAGGGGCAGGCAGGGAGGGAGGTCATAATATAGCAAGACTCCATCAGAAGAAACAACATTACTAAGGTGAGTAATTTTTTCTTCAAACAACACAAAGTCTTGCTATATTATGACAATTGCAGACTATAGAGCAGTATCCCCATGGAGGAGGGACAGAACCTACTTAAGGAATAGGCTCTGAAGGACAGCTGTGCCAAACCGAGCATCACTCCGAGCCTGGATGTCCAAGGAATAATGCTTGGTAAAAGAGTGAACTGTTTTCCAGGTACCTGCTTGACATAACTCTAAAATAGGGATGACTCTGGCAGCAGCCAGAGAAGCAGCTGTACCCCTGGTAGAGTGAGCCCTCAGGCCTGAGGGGGGAACCTTACCCAGCTTTTCATAACAGAATTGGATACAAGAGACAATCCACCTGGCAATGGATCTTTTAGTGGCAGGTTTCCCCTTTCCAACCTCACCATAAGTGAGGAACAGTTGGAGGGAGTCAAACCTGTGACCCTTGGTGCGTTCAATGCAGTAACTAAGGGCCCTTTTCACATCTAAGCTGTGCAGCCTCCTCTCACCAGAGAAGGAATGGTCAGTGAAGTAAACTGGGAGAGAAATAGATTGGTTAAGGTGGAAATCTGAAACCACTTTAGGCAGAAACTTTCTATTAGTCCGAAGGACTACCTTATCTCTGTGAAAGGAGATAAAGTCTGGCTCCACTGACAAAGCTTGTAATTCACTTATGCGTCTGGCAGAGGTGATAGCTACCAGAAACACAGTTTTCCAAATCAAGAACTTAAGCTCGGCTGAAGACAAGGGCTCAAAGGGAGGTTGCATGAGCTGAGCAATGCAAACATTGAGGTCCCAGGCAGGGGCAGGGTCCCTAAATGGAAGGTCGGTGTGAAGCAAAACTTTGAAAAACTTGGAAAACACAGGGTGAGATGAAAGAGGAGAGGGTTTACCTGCTGAAACAAAGGCAGAGACAGCTGCCAAATGTACCTTCAGGGTAGCTGGTCTCAGACCCAAAGTGTTTAGATGGACCATATAATCTAGAACTGTGGGTAGGTCAGCAGAGTCTGGGGAAATATTATTTTCCGAGCACCATATGGAAAATCTTTTCCATTTGGAATTGTAAGTAGCCCTGGTAGATGGCTTCCTAGAAGCCCTGAGTATATCCATTACACCTTGAGAGAGGTGTAGGCCAGCAAACTCTAGCTCTTCAAGAACCAGGCCTTGAGATTGAGAGACTTGAGGTTCGGATACCAAACCCTTCCCTGGGCACAGGTTAACAGATTGTGATTCTTGGGAAGGCACAGGGGGAGGATGGACTGCTAAGGACAGGAGAGAGGATACCAGGGTTGCCTGGCCCATTCCGGGGCAATCAGAATGACCCTGCAGGATTGGGATCTGATTTTGACTAGCACTTTGAACAGGAGAGGGAAGGGGGGAAAGGCACAGAGAAACTTCCCTTCCCAGCTGAGGGCTAAGGCGTCCAGAGGGACTGAGCCCAAGACTGGGGGCCTGCAGCAAAAGAGAGGAAGTTGATGGTTGTCTGGAGCTGCAAAGAGATCTATTTGCGGGGTGCCCCATTTGGCAAATACCACTCCCAGAACCAGGGGATCCAGGGACCACTCGTGATGGCCCTGAGAGATCCTGCTGAGAGCATCTGCCAGGACATTGTCTTTGCCTGGGAGGTGAACTGTCGTAAGGGAAGTGTTCAGGGAGTAGGCCAGAGACCACAACTTCATGGCTTCGGTGCACAAGGCCGTAGACAGAGTGTCCCCGTTTGTTGATGTACCACATTGTAGTGGTGTTGTCTGTTCTGACCTGTACAATTTTGTTCTGGACAGATCTGGAGAAAGCTTGAAGTGCTAGAAAAACTGCTCTGAGCTCCAACAGGTTGATGTGGAGCAGAGATTCCTGTGGGGACCACAGTCCCTGGGTAGTGAGGTCGCCCATGTGAGCCACCCACCCCAAGAGGGATGCATCTGTAGTAAGGATTAATGAGCGAGGCTGAGTGATGAAGGGAACTCCTTGTCTCAGGTTGCTCTGATCCTGCCACCACTGTAGGGCTTGGATCAGGGTTCAAGTTACTGGGGTCAACTTGGTAAGAGGATCCTTTCTCTGGGACCAAAAGGCCGTCAAATGGAACTGAATGTCCCTCATCTGAAATCTTGCTCCTTGCACTACTGCTGTGGAAGCAGCCATGTGTCCCAGGAGCTGCAGAAAATGCCTTGCTGGTCGAGAGACCTGCAGGGTGAATGAGGAGGCCAGTGAGACTAGGGTGTTTGCCCTGTCTAAGGGGAGGAAGGCCCTGGCTTCCTGGGTGTTCAGTTCTGCGCCTATGAAGCTCAGGAGCTGGACAGGCTCCAGCACTGACTTTGGGACATTCAGAAGGAAACCTAGGGAAGTAAGCAGTTGCTGAGTTATCTGAAGATGTAGGTTGACCTGATCTGGGGATTGGCCTACTAAGAGCCAATCGTTCAGGTAAGGAAAGATGGCAATCTTTTGCCTTCTTAGGCAAGCTACTGCTACTGCCAGGCATTTGGTGAATAACCTGATGCCGAGGTGAGACCAAGGGCATTGCTCTGAACTGGTAATGGCCTGGGGCAGCTCAACCTGAGGTACTTTCAGTGGGGAGCTTCTGATGAGAATATGGAAGTAGGCATCCTTGAGGTCCATGGACGCTAGCCAGTTCCCAGGCCTTAGGGAGGGTAAAATGATCCCTAGAGTCACCATTTTGAACTTTGGTTTTAAAAGGTGCTTGTTCAGGTATCTGAGATCCAGGATGGGCCGCCATTCTCCTGTCTTTTTTGGGGTAAGGAAGTACCTGGAGTACAAACCTTTGCCCTGATGTAGGGGTGGAACCCTTTCCACGGCTCTGAGAGTGAGTAGACTAGAGACCTCTGACTCTAAAGCGAGTGCCTCTGATGGAGATGCAGGAGGAAAAGATCTGGCTCTCATCTTCGGACATTTTTTGAAGCTGAGAACCAGTCCCTGGCTTACTACTTCCAGGACCTACTTGTCTGAAGTGAGAGACTTCCAGTCCTGGACAAAGTAAGCCAGCCTGCCCCCTACAGGTAGAGGAGAAGCGGCCTGGCTACCCCATCAGGGTGCCTGCTTGGCAGGGACTTTAGGCTGAGGGGTAGAAGCAGGCCTGCTTGCACCCCGTCTGCCCCTCCCTCTAAAGAATCCCCTTTGGGCATAGGAGGAAGAGGAGGCCCGAGCCTGGTAAAAAGGCCTATGAAAAGGCCTGCCCCTGCCCTTGGGAAGCTGCTTCTGAGGAGTGGCCTGCCTTTCCTTGGCCTGAGCACTCCTATAGGTGGTCCTATATTCATCCATTTTCTTCATGTAATTCTCTGTCTGCTCCCCAAACAGAGAATTGCCAACCACAGGAAAATCCACAGCTTTAGACTGGGTATCCTGCGACAAGGTGGTGCATCTGAGCCAAGCCATTCTGCGAAGTGCCACAGATGTAGCCATGACTCTTGAAGATACATCATTAGAGTCCACCGCAGCATGAAATTGCACCTTTGATGCCTCAATACCATCCACAGCCACCTGTTCCAGCTCCCTGGCAAGCTGGTCAGGGACTTGTTTGGCTAGAGCCAGCACAGTATCCTATCTGGATTTCTGGTATCTGGCAGCATAAGCCATATAATCTGCTTGTCTGAGTCCCAAGGATGCTGCCATGTACTGTTTCTTTGCCACAGCATCAATCTTCCTGGAGTCCTTTTCAGGAGGGTGTGAAGCTAGGGGAATATTTGCCTTGTCACAGGCTGCAGCCTGCACTACTCCCACATGGCTGCATTGCTGTATAAGGAATTCCGTGTCAGAACCTGATAAAGTATACCTTCTGTCCATTCTTTTATCTACAGGAGGTATAGAATGAGGAGCTTTTAAAACTTTTACTGTCTGCTTCCTAAAAGATTTGTGAAGAGGACTAGACAGTCTCTTAGATTCTGGAATATCCATCATTTCTACATAACCAGGCTCTTCCTGGTCATCAACAGCTTCCTCAGCAGGGAGCTGAAGAGTTTCAGCAACCTTTTTATAAAACATAAAATGAGAAGGGGACTCAGAAAGCCTTGGAGGAGAAACCCTTAAAGGTCTGTCTGGAGAGGTATCTGGTTCAATAGGAGCATCCAGATCCTCCAGACCATATTCACTCTCCTCATACTCCTCTTCCCCCTCCCACGGTTCATAAAATTCCTCAGAATCATAATCTTGAACCGGTGGGACCGGTTGAACTTAACGTCTCCCAGATGATGCCGGTTCAGGAACTGGGGAAAGAGACTGGGCAATTTGGATTGCTTTAGCTATCTCTTGAGCTGTTGGGGAAAGAACTTTTTCCACAGCAGCAGACTTTCTAGTCCTTTTTGCAGGAACTGGCTCCTCTGAGCCAGCTCTTCGTTTGCCCGAGGAAGTATTGCCCTGGTCAGAGGGCATTCCCTCCGGATCGGTTGGCACCGAACCGGGCCGGCCATCCGGGTCAGCGGACTTTTTGGCCTCCCTTTCCCTGAGCCTACCAACTCTCTTTTCCACGGTGGCAGCAGGAAAATTCTTACAAATCTGGCAGTCTGCATCGAGGTGGTCAAACCCCAGGCAATAAACACAGGTGGTGTGAGGGTCAGCCTTGGCAAAGGCTTCCCCACAGACACTACAGTGCTGAAACCCAGTGGGCCCGGTTTTTCTTTTGGGTTTCTCAGACATTATGCCAGCCTAACCAAACTTGCCTGTTTATGGCAATCTGCCAAGCAAGACTCTCCTACCGTTCCCAACCGTGTCACGGTTCGTGGAAAAAAACGTAATGAAATCCGTTTTTTTTAGAATCGATAAGAACCGGGAACCGCACACTAAAAAGGACTAGAGATTTAAAAAAACAACGTGATCGGTTCAAACCGAACCGATAAATATTTTACAAGTTCCACACAGAATTTTGTATGTAAAGCTATCTATTACTTACATTACCACAGACAGAGCTTGAACCGAACTGTTGCGATTAATTTCAGACGAAAACTGAGTTTTTTACACTTTAAAACCGCGAAAATGAACCGAGCAAAAGGAGAAATCTCCGGAGCGACTGTTCAGTGAGGCGGAGTAAAGAATCTGACGGTTTGGCTTTGAAAGAAAGCAGACAGAGCTTCCTTAACCAAGCTTGCGCTCAAGATTCCATGCCTGCATGGAAAGTTAACTATTTCACCTCCGGAGCAGTTCTAACCTGCGGTCATACTGCAATTGTCATAATATAGCAAGACTTCATGTTGTTTGAAATAGGTGTTCCCACCTCAAAAGACTAGCCAAAGCAAAATACTTCAAAGGACCAGATGGATAGGAACAGGGGCAATGAGAAGCGGTTTGGGGAAAACGTTAAGGAACTGATGGGTACAGAAGTCAAGAAACACCCCACCATGCTTAACATTAATGGCACCCCCCCACAAATCTCCAAATTATCGCAGAAGCATTTAACCTTGCATTCACAGACTTGAGTACTGCTCTCCCTCTGGATTACCTCATCTCAACCTGCATCGGGACCCAGTTTCACTCAGGCTAGATTCTACTTCAAATGGGTCACTGTCAAGGAGGCAAAATCCTATGTTCTAAAGGTACTAGGTTAAACTAGGCTTGGCAGTGCCAACATCGATATGAAGTTGATTGCCCCATCACCAAAATCTTTAATAAGTCTCTTGCCCTGGCCAAATGTCCATCTGTATGGAAGCTGGCTATGGTGACCTGTTTCCAAAAGTGGGGACATAGCCAACGCTGCCAGTTACCAACCAATTTCAATCTTATCACCCCTCTCTAAGGTAGCAAATGCTGTGAACCAAATCTCAGAGCAACTACAGAAATATGGTCTGCAATGCTCCCAGCCGCACGGCTTTCGTAGGAACCACAGCACAGCTACTGCCTTAGTCAAGTTCTCTGAATATGTGCATAAGGGTATGCGAAGGCAAGTATGTGGGATCTATCTTCATAGATCTCATGAAGGCATTTGACACAGTCAACCACCCAATCCTTATTCAGCAAATGCGGTCACTTGGTATTGACTCTGAAGCTGTCCTTTAGTTCAAGGACTATTTGTCCCTCAGGTCACAAAGTGTTAAAATTGGGCCCACTACCTCAGCACCAGGCAAATTTCACTGGGAGTCCCGCAAGGATCCATCCCTGGTCCTCTCCTTTTTGGCCTATTTTTGAACAATCTCCCCAATGCCTGCAAAAGCAAAATAATTTGTATGCGGATGATGCTGTAATATTGGGCAGTAACACCCAGTCTGAACTGCTTCAAAAGGAATTTCAGACTACTTTCTGCCAGCTGGAAGAGCGGTTCAGTTCGCATAAATTACTCCTCAACTATAAAAAGACCAAATCTATGCTGATTTCAAGCCACCGACATAAGAAAATGAATCCAGTCCTGACCATTCTCAACAATAAGGATTCTCCCCTTGAACAGGTACACTCATTCAAGTACCTTGGGGTCACTATAGATGATATGCTATCATTCTCACAACACAGTGACCTAGTAGTAAAAGCAGTCAATATAAGACTGGGTGTCCTACATAGACACAAACAATATCTTACCTCTACTGCCCTCCGACCATCGATCTCGAGCTCCATCCCGACTCTCATGGACTACGGCCCGATTGTCTACAGTGCAGCATCGGAAACTACTCTCAAACGTGTTGTGACTGCTCCTAATAAAGCCTGTAGACTGGCAATTGGAGAGGATAAACTAGCTCATACTTGGTTGGCTCTCTGTACGAGCACACTAATTGGTTGAATCTGAATTGTAGAATAAAGTTCCAGACGTGCTTGATATGGGGGGGGGGGGGTCATTTCAGGGAGATCTATAGTGGAGATCATGCAAGCAAATCAGTCATGCTGTCAGATAAGAGGCATGAATCGAGCCCCCTTGGCAGTTCCATTCCAGAGAACTTCCCTTGGCCAAAGGGCCTTTGCTTACAGAGCCCCGCACTGGCTGAATGAGGTTCCTACTCATGTACTTCACATCGAGAGCTTCTCTTCCTTCAAAAAGGAACTGAAGTTCCATCTCGCTGTCAGTAGTCAGTGTGTATGTAGGACAGCCAAATGAACCTCTGCCCCTCATCGCTTGCCTACCTACACACCTTACTCCAAAGATGGCCAAGGACAATGGTAGTCTGATTGTCCTAGCCCCTCCCTCCCCATCTTGTACATGCGTCAATACCTTGGACTTGGGTTTTGCCCACCTACTGTACTCTCTCGACCCTCCCTCCCACTCCCCCTATTTCAGCCCTCCCTCACCTAGGCCTTTTTTTGATCAAATCCACTCATACCACGCACCGCTCTCCTCCCTTCCCCTTACCGGTGCTATCCACTCACTTGGTTAAACAGCCGGCTCCTAGCACTCCACCCTTTTGTTACACTACCTTAACCTGCTATCCTCCTTCCATACTCCCTCTTGCTTCTACTACCTGACAAATCCTACTCTCATGGCTGCAGCCTTAATTTATGAAGTTAGGTCAACCTCTTTCCACACCTCTCAGCCTCTTCTTTTTCTTAGACCTACTTTCCTCGCCATATTTTAACTTTCCTGTAACCATTAAGATACTATGTAAACACAATGTGTACCAAGTTTATTGCTGCCTCATTATGTAATGCAATGTAAAAAACTATGTTATGTTATTTTTTATTGAGTGTTGTGTTCTCTGAATGTACTGTCATCCACTTTTGCAGATGTGGAACCTTTGAAAAAGAGCACATTATTCAAAGGTTATTTCCGAATACTCAAATAAATAAAATAAAACTAAAAACCCGCCTGCCCACTGATCTTCAATGCCGTCTGCCCGCCTGCTCCCAGTCCCCCGACTCTCGCTCACCTCAAGAGTGAGCTCCACACACATTTCTTTATTTGTGGCATATGAGACCACAAAACCTTTTTTTTTTCCTTTTTAGACAGTAGACCCGAACTGTGCATTACCAGCACTTATAGTACCGTAATCCCACTCACTCAGTCCGACTCCAACACTATGCTCAGTAACCAGCATTGCTCACATACATCTTGGTTGCCCCACGGTGTATGCACCACTGTGCACTATAGAGAGCCCTACACCGGACTGAATTAACAGAGTGTCGACATCTCCACATGATTAATTTGATCTACAAATGTTATCTTAAAAAAAACTGCCTGTTAATTTACTAGAGATGGTAAGGGTGAGGAATGTAATAAAAAGGCTTATGTGCTGCAGGGGCTACTGAATATACAGTACCAGCCATGAAAACTGCGAAGGGTAATTCAAATTTTATTTGTATGGGGCCTAAATTATGGAATAATTTACCAGGTCAGTTGAAACTGCAAACAGGAACCATATCTTGGGAGCTCCATAAAAACATGGATAGTAAATACCGCTGAGCTACCAAAAGCTTGTTGTGATCAAGTTGCTTAATTTATTGTGTTATTGTTGGACTTGACTCTGTACTACTCTTACTATTTGTATGTTTGAATATATTTTAAAATGTGAAACCCTTGTACTTTGGGACACCACAGTAAATGTGCCTTGGCAAAATTGGGTTATCCTTTTCAGAAATTACATACTTACAGAATGAACAGGTTACTCACCTATAACAATAGTTCTAGGAGTGGTATATGTTGTTCATCCACACTCTTTGGCATGTCCATTTCCCTTTAAATCTTGCCAGAAGTCTTCAAGCTGGCTCCATCCACCCACCCGGGTGGTATATACCTCAGCTCCGCCCCATAACACCAGATCTTAGCCTGCTGGAAGCCAGGTTGTGTGCATCCGTAGCCAGGGAGGTCAGATGGGTCTGTGTGGATGAACAACATATACCACTCCTAGAACTACTGCTACAGGCGAGTAACCTGTTCTTCTAGGATCGTGGATATGTTGTTCATCCACACTCTTTGGCAGACTCCTAGCAGTTCTCCAGGAGGAGGGAGGCACGGCGCACCCCTACTTAGAGAACAGACTGGAGAACTGGCCCTAAAACCAGCATCCCGTGACTCAAGGTCGATGTGGTAGTGGGCGATGAAGGTGTTTGCTGACTTCCAGGTAGCAGCCAGACAGATTTCCTGGATAGGGATGTCCCTGGAAGCAGCCACCGATGCAGCAGTATGGCGGGTAGAATGAGCTCTTATCCCTCTGGGAGGCTTCTTGCCCGCCAACTCATAGCACAGACCTATTATGCATGAAGTAATCCATCTTGCAATAGTCTGTTTCACTGCAGGTCTGCCAGAAGTAGCTTCAGCGTAGGTGACAAACAGCTGGCGAACCTCTCCAGAAATTTCCACCGTCCTCTCCTTGTAATAGGAGACAGCACATCTCAGGTCCAAAGTATGGAGCTGGTACTCAGCCTCCGAGGTGTAATTAGGGTAGTATACCAGCAGAGTCAACACTTGGTTAAGATGAAACTCTGACACCACCTTCGGAAGGAATTTTGGGTGGGGGCGCAGGACAACTTTGTCCCTGTGGAAGACCAGATAAGGGGAGTCCACCGAAAGTGCCTGGAGCTCCCCTGTCCTTCTGGCAGACGTGATAGCCACCAGGAAGGCAGTCTTCCAGGACAAGTGTGACAGCTCACACTTGTGCATTGGTTCGAATGGCTTGCCCATGAGCTTTGCCAATACCAGCAGTAGATCCCACGGAGGTGGAGGTTCACGCACTGGAGGGGATATGTAATCCTGGCTTTTGAAAAAGCGCCCGACCACTGTCTCCTGCGCCAATGTTGGCTGACTGTCCCACACCCGATAAGCAGAAATGGCTGCCAGGTGCACCCTAAGGGTCGATGACCGTAGACCCCCTTTGGAGAGAGACCAAAGGTAATTGAGAATGTTAGCCACAGAAGAGGCTAAGGGGTCCATACTGTTACCCTGACATCAAATGGAAAACCTTTTCAATTTGAAGGTATAACATTTCCTGGTCAATTCCTTTCTGGATGCCTCCACCATGGTGTAGACATCTTCGGAAAGACCCAAAGCCTGGAACTCTAGCCGCTCAGGTACCAGGCTGTGAGGTGCAGGGATTGAAGGTCCGGATGGAAGACCTTCACCTGATTCAGAGATATCAGGTCCGGGCGTGTACAAAGCCGCTTTCGGGGCCTGCAGCTGAGGCTGAGGAGATCTGGATTCCAGAACTGGCGTGGCCAGCCTGGGGCTACCAGAATCACCTTCGCCTTGTCCCTCCTCACCTTGAGTATCATCTTGTGGATCAAGGGAAATGGAGGGAAGGTGTTGAGGAGGCCTGGGGTCCACAGCCTCGAGAAGGCATCCCCCTGCCACGAGCCCTGCTGAAGGGGGCGGGCATGAAACAGCCTCAGCTTGGTGTTTTCCGTGGAGGCAAACAGGGCCACCATCGGTTTGCCCCAACAGGAGAACAGGCTGTAAGCTATCTCTGGATGGAGAGAACACTTGTGGGAAGTCTGGCCTAAGCGGCTGAGAGCATCCGTCAGCTGGTTCGAGGCTCCTGTCACATGGATGCTAGGAGATCCGTCTCCAGCCGGCTCACGAGGGTCCAGATGCAGAGTGCTTCCTTACATAGCAGATGGGAGTGCATGCCACCCTGTTTGTTGAGGTAATACATGGTCGTGGTATTGTCTGTCTGGACTTGAACCACTTGACCCTGGAGCTGAGGAGCGAAAGCTGACAGTGCCAGTCTGACTGCTCTGAGCTCCAACAGGTTGATATGGCATCAGGACTCCTCGGGGTCCAGAGCCCGTGGGCCCTGCTGTCCCCCATGTGGTCTCCCTGGCCCATGAGAGAGAGGCATAGGTTGTAAGAATGACCTTTGGCTCAGGGCGGACAAACAGAATCCCTTCCTGCAACCAGTCTGGGGTGGTCCACCACTGGAGAGCGTCCCACATCTTCTGGGTTACAGTGATTAGCAGGTCAAAATGAACATGGTGCTGAGTCCACTGGGCGGCCAGCTCCCACTGGAGGGGGCGCATGTGCAATTGGGCCCAACAGACCACTGAGGTGCACACTGCCATGTAACCCAGAAGGCGCAGAAAGTCCAGGGCAGGGCGCAAGTGCCCAACCAGAAATGATTGGGCAAAGGAGGAGAGAACCCTGCCCCACAACAGAGCCGAGCTCTGGCTGACGAGTCAAGCTCTGCCCCGGTGAAGCCCATCTCCTGAGAAGGCATGAGTTCCGACTTGGCCTCATTGATCAGGAGGCCGAGTTTGGAGCAGGTTTGGAGGGCCAGATCCCTGGACCGCTCCACCTCCTGTTGGGTGGAAACTGCAAGGAGCCAATCGTCGAGGTAGGGGTAAATTCTGAACCCCCAACCCCAGAGATGGGCCGCCACCACTGCAACACATTTGGTGAATACCCGTGGGGCCGATGACAGGCCGAACGGCATGGCTCGGAACTCGTACAGGGTCCCTTAGACCCTGAAGCGGAGGAACCGTTGATGGGATGGACGGATTGGGACGTGAAAGAACACATCCTGCAGAACCAGTGAACAGAACCACATGTTTCGCTCAAAGGGGAAGAGCCCAAAGACCAAGTCTTGGCATCCCGAGTGCGACGCTGCACTCTGAAGGTTGGGGGATCCCGTCCCAACTGTAATGCATGGATCTGAAGCATCTGGAGGTCCGTGGAGACGCACGCATCACGAGTCCATATCATAGTTTGGTCCCAGGCAGGCCAGACAGGGGTCATGGCTGTCCGTTATGGTCATGGGCTTCCCACAAAGGCATCCTACACATGGGGGCAAGCCCCGCCATTGATTTACCGGTTCTCTTACGTACCTGACCGGACATGCTGAATTTGTAAAAAAAAAAAAAAAAAGCAAACACAGTACCCAATGCCGTACTATTAAAAGAAAAACAAGAAAAAGTGATGCCGCAGTCGACAAAAAACAGTATCAAAGTCGATACAGCATCGAGTGAATGTGGCAAACTTGTGATGCAGTCTTCAAAACATGCTCACAATGGAGATATAGCCTCAACAGCTGGAAAACCAGAGCGGGCGGTGTCGGTTACTGCCCAACCCACAAGTGCAATACCACCACGTCAGGTTTGAAGCCACAAAACGATTATCGCCTATTACAGCGACAAAGGCCGTCTTTTAGCTAGGTGGGCAATGGAACGTATTGGGGAGGGGGGTGGGCACACGTCTCAAATGTAGCTAGTGGATCTCTTTATATGACTGACCTGCACAGTCATCTATCCCTCCTAGTGACATCTATGGAGGAGCTATCCTGCACCTATCTGGTTGCTGAAAAAGCCTACTCAGGTTGTCACTCTCCTTCCTGCCTGATCTCTCCAGCCTTCTGGAGTGGACTCCGGGTCTGAAGGATCGTCTCAAATGGCACGCTCGCATCTTGGAGGTCACTGTTTTGTCTTGTTTCTTGCTACTTTTCTGGGTTACATCTGTTTACATAGCTATTGCTTATTCCTATTACTTCCAGTTACAGGTTCTGCTGATGGTGAAAGCGCTGACCTTTTGTTACCGGGGGGGGGGCAGGGTGTTGGGAGTCCCACAGCTCGACTGCAGAGAGGTGATTATCCCTTTTATTCCACCATGGCCACTACCCCTCATGTAGTCTTGTCATACACTGTCAGTGGTCTGCACAGTCCTGTCAAGAGGCATAAGGTGATGACAATTTTGTGGCAAAAGAAAGTCACGGAACTCATATCTTCAGCCCAAATAAACTCAACATCCATTCATGAGGTCTTCAGACTAAAGCAGTTCATGGATAGTCAGATAAACCCTTTTTAAAGGTAACTTTTATTACAACAAGCCATGTCACTGTATCCTTGAACTGTACCAGCAATTTTATACATAGAAGCACTTTAGTAGTTCACCCTTTATGTTGTATTTTTATTAAGTATCACTTAGCACATCTCTGTATAGAAATTTATTTAAGAATGTATTTAAATGTCAAATGACCCCTTTTCTAAGCTATATAAGCTAATTATCAATAGGGAGTGATCACTTTGATAAAGTCTCATTCAAGGTGAAATGTCAGTCACTTTTTTCCACCTTCTTCAAGTGTTTTATTCAATAAACTGCTTTAGTCAGAAGACTTCATGAATGGACACTGAGTTTATTAGGGCTGGAGATGTGAATTCCATGACTTTCTTTTGCTACAAGATTCAGTCTGTCACAAGAAGCCAAGTCTCGAACGGGTGGCTTTGAACCAGGAAGTGCCGTGTTGAAACTGAGCAATGCAGAGTGTCTCCTTTTGGCCTGGGAAATGAACAATGCTGGCTGTTTGTTGACCATGGAGAAGAGCAGAGACAGAGGTAACGCAGCAGGAGTGCGACGGCAGATGAAAGCTCCAATAATGGTCATAGAAGCCACAATGAAGGTGTGAGTACTGCTACCTTTACCTAGTGCATTTTTTCAGATTTGCAACAGAAACAGCAGGGGGGTGTTCTGGTGAAGCGAGGATTGAGACAGAGTGCAGAGCAGACACAAGGCGAGAACAACATTAGGGCTACCGCCTTTGCGCTAGAAAAAACGGCAATAAAATCACAAAGGCAGGTCTGGCTAATTAAAACATTTGAAGCATACCTCAGAGTAAACGGCACCACAAGGCTTGAGGGTAACAAAAGACCCTACCTTTGGACTAGAGGATCCGGAGTTTATGGGACACTGAAGAGAGAGAGCAGCAGAAGCCTCTTCTAAATGGATGCAACTCTTTATAAAAAAAAAAAAAACAAACAAAAAAAAAACGGAGAAAACAAAACTGACTACTGACAAGGAACTTGCTGAGAAAGAAAAATTCTGAACTCCTCCTCTGTGGATACTAATTTCATTAAGTTTAAGCAGAAACTGAATTTCAGAACAGAAAAATCAGTGCTGAAAACAAAAGTTCTTAAGGGACTAAAATGATTACAAGAGAGGACATATATTCAGTTGGCCAAAGAACAACCAAGAAAATGAATACAGGGATGACAAGAGAGTCCTTGTTGGCCAAAACTCAAGAGGGTAGGAAGGACACTGCAGCAGACCCAGAGAACTGTATCAGTTTTGTGAGTATGTATAGTATCAGGTCCTGGAAGGTAAAAGATATACTGTACAAGAATTGGTACATCCTGGGAGCAGGTGCCAGTCTACAGGAAGCATCCTAGACACCCCTGAGAATGGCCTACAGAAGGGCTAGGAACCTAAGGGAAAAACTGGTCAACTCAATACAGGAAGAAACAAAAACTAGAGGGTGGCCCCCACCTCTCCCCAAGGGCTGTGGGAAATGTATCAAATTCAAGTACTGCCCCCTATATAAATCAAAGTACTCAAATTATCAGTGGTCATAATGGTGAAAATACAGAGATCACAATTCATTAATTGTGACACTAAATGGGAGCTGTATCTAGCAGAATGCAGCTGTGGCGTATATTATGCGGGGCGTACTAAGTGCAAATGTAAAGAAAGGGTGAGAAAGCATGTATGAGCCATCATGAATGGAAATCTGGAGTATGTCCTACCTGTACATATGCAGGAAGTACTAAACAGAAATAAAAATGTGCTTAAGTTTACTGGTATTGAGCAAGTGTGCTTATGTGCAAGGGGAGGGGACAGAGAACTTGCTTTGAGCAGGAGAGTGTCCTATTGGATATAGAGATTGGGAGCTTGTGTAGGTCCTAATGGACTGAATGATCAAGACAGGACTTGTACCCTTCCTAAGAGGAAAACTAGCTCTTAAATGGTTTGAACTGTACATATCATGGTCCTTTTCCTTAGAGATGAAATGGAGAGCATCTGAACCTTTTGATAGGGATATAAAGCACATCTACTTGTTATTATATTGTATCATATTTGTGATATAAATATCGGTTTCTTTGAATGTCTGCTTGGAAAATATGGCAACCAGCAGAATAGCACCATGGGGGCTGGAATTTCAAAAGTGTGGTGAGGAGGGATGGCCTCTCCATGCCCCAGTGGAAACCAAGAGCTTCCTTCACAGGCCAGGTTATAACACACTGTAAACCATCCATTTACTCTGAAATCCAGGAAACCAGGATGAATTTTATGACATCTTATAAAGAAGCAACTTCTGACTGATACGTGTTTATATTTCACAAACAGGTGACATTGCTCATCAGGAAACTGTCTGAAGATCAAAGGGGTAATTCTGGCCTGTAATAAAGCATGCTGCTTACTAATTAGAAAAAATATATATATATTTCTTATTGGAAATGTTGAGCAGAGCGATGAGGCATGTGACTGATTAATTCAGTATCCAGGAAGAGTGACCTCTTACCAACAGCCCAGAGCTGTGACATCACAGGATGGGAGGGTACTTTTTAGCCTCGAATATCAAGCTGGATTAAAGGACTGAGTCTTCTACTTATGGACTCCTAAGAGAACACACACCTGTGTTCTGGACTTAAGGGCACTTCTGTCAACAATAGGTAACACACAACAGAAAACTGAATTAGAATTAGCAATTCAGTTGCAAGGCGTTTTGTTTTGTAATTTCCATTTTTTTTTGACTGCAAGCATTTAATGTATATATGTTCTGTGCTTTGTATTTATTTTCTATTTTTAATTACAGTAAACATTTTGGTTTCCTTAATCCTGCCCGAGACATTTCCTCATTTGATTGTGAATGCTGGGACAGGGTTGAGAAGTCTGACAGAACTGTTAAGCACTTATAGTGTGTTACCATATGTCTTAAGGTAAGAAAATTACCTAGTTCTCAATTGAGTCAAAAAAGGGGGAATTGTGAACCAGGTTGGATGCCCACTAGATTAAGTATTGCACTGCATTTCCCCGAAGAGGGTGCAATATTTGACCCTGTTAACTGGGTGTACTAGCGAAAAGGGTTCATATTTGACCTCAGGACTCGAGACTAGTAGGCGTTTCGGACCCAAAAGAGACAGGAGGTTTACCGTTTGTCTCCTGTTCACATATTTCATTTTGAGGTTTGGCACTGTGGGAGCAGAGGGCCTGACCTGCGGAGTGCATTTGTGACAGATCAGATTGGCAGCGGTGCAATTAAAAGATCTGGTTTACAATGCTGCAATCAAAAAGATTTGTTTGCATACTGTGAAATTATTTGGTAACACGAGCACTAACAGTCCAGTGTGTCAGATTGATAACTGTAACAGCTCACATGCAAATAAGGCAGTGATTTAAAAATAAAGAAATATATCATTGTGGTTACAGTCAAAGTTCCCTACCTGTTTTATTTTTTTCGGGGTGTAAGCTAGTGCAGTCGTAGATCTGGGAAGAAAATGGCTTCCAACTACAGTGAGTACACTGCAGACTACCTGAGGCAGCTGTGCCAGGAGAGGAGTCTGTTGCGAGGGGTGAAACAAGCAGCACCTCGTGGAGGCTCTTATGGCAGCCAATGTCCAATACCTCGAGTAACAGTCGGTGACTGGAAAAGACCAAACTGTGGGTCTGGAGGGGCCAGGATACATCGTAGTGTCCAGATCCAGGGAAGACAACAGCAGGACCAGTGTAAGCCGAGAGCCACTGCAACAGGGGAAGGTCGTCACCATGCTGGAGCCAGAAGAGATCAGGCTGCAGATACAGTTGCAGAGAATGGAGCTGGAGTTCAAACAGAGGAAACAGGAATTGGAGAGAGAGGAGAGGCCGAGGAAAAGGAAAATCAATGACAGAGAGAGAGAGGCAGAGGAAAGACAGTGACAGCTTCAGAGAGAGGCAGAGGAAAGAGAGTGACAGCTTCAGAGAGAGGCAGAGGAAAGAGAGAGCGTCAGAGGAGATCTGAACTTTAGAAACAGCAACTCCACAGAGCGGTAAGCGGCATGGGTGAACTGGGAATTCCAGGACGGAGTTACAAATTAAATTCTAAATTGATAGCTGAATTTAAAGAGGGAGGAGATATGGATACATTTTAAAATTCATTTGAAAAAGTATGTACTCAGGCAAAAATTCCCAGAGAGTCCTGGAGCTTCCAGCTATCCCCGCTGCTTACCAGGAAACCTTGTGATGCATTGGGTCAAATGGAAAATCAGGACAGTAATGATTATGGGAAATTTAAAGTTGCTTTGTTAAAAGAATATGATTTGACAGCAGAAGCATACAAAGTTAAATTCCATAAGCTCAGGAGAAGCCTTGATATGAGCTCCGAGGAGCTAACCACTAAACAATGCCAGTTTATAAAATGCTGGTGGGAAGGGATACAAGCAGACTCTGTAGAGAAAACTGAGAATGTTGTACTTTTAGAGCAGTTCTTTTGGGCTTGCCCAGCAGAGCTAAAATCCTGGCTAGAGGACCGAGATCCAAAAACAGTACATGAGGCTGCCGAGCTCTCGGACCGCTATGCCAGGAGCAGACCTACTCAGAGGGAGTGGGGCGGGCGTGGCAGTGCAAAAAGGGAAAAGCAGGCCTTCAGGGCAGCTAAAACCCTCACTTGCCTCCACCAAAAGTGCACAGCCCCAGGTTACAAAGAAAAGATTTGCCTGATAAAAGAAATGATTGTTGGCTTTGCAAACAACCTGAGCATACTGCCAGGCAGTGTCCTAAAAAGGCAGAGAGTGCACAAAGTGGTGCTGGGAAAGAAGTGTTTTTTTGTGTATCCCTGAAAGCATGGCAGTAAACATGAGGGAGCACATAGATCCAGTTACTGTGAATGGGGTACAGATCCATGGGTTAACAGACAAGGGGACATCCCTGACTTTGGTAATAAGGGATTTGGTTTAGCTGGAACAGCTTATACTCAATCAGTTTGTTACAGTACAGGGATTCACTGGGGAGGTGAAAACGCTGCCACTTGCTAGTGTTCTCCTGGACTGGGGTGAGATAGGAGAGACTATGCAAAAAGTTGCAGTGGCAGAAAATCTTGCCCTGGATGTGATTATCGGGAACAATTTCCAAAAGGGGATGGTGTGTGCAGTTACCCGCAGTCAAGCAGCAAAGGCAAATTGTAGTTCCCTGGACCCCATGGAAGCCCCTGTGGAAAACACTGAGGGGCTGGTTCCCCAGCCTGTCTCCTGGTATGGATAATAGCAAAAGGGGGATAGAAATTCCCCAGGCAGCAGTTAACAGAACAGCTACAGAAGATTACTCTGAGGAAGGAGGGGGTAGCCAATGGTCAGAGGGTAGGGATGGCAGTGACCCTGAATGCCCTGACGCTAGAGCTAGGGACCCTAGTTTAGAAACTAGAGGAGACCTGTCCCATGTCTTGGAAATGTGTAAAGATTTTGTAGTTGCTCAGAAAAATGACCCTAGTTTAGAGAGGCTGAGGGCTTGGTCGGAGTCCGATGGAGCACTGGGAGGTGATGGGAAGCATAGAGTTTATTGGGAAAATGGACCGCTGTATACGCAGGATGTAAAGACAGAGGGAGGGGTGATAGGCATGCAGCTTGTCATTCCCCAGGGGAACTGCGAGCAGTTGCTCAAGACTGCTCACGATATTCCCATGTCTGGGCATCTGGGAATTGCATGCACTACACAGCGATTTGGCCCAGAATTTCTACTGGCCCAACTTCACCCAGCAGGTGAAGGAGTATTACAGGTCTCGTCACCGGTGCCAAGAACTAGGGAATGTGGGTAGAAAAACCCATGCCGTCCTAATTCCCTTGCCCATAGTGGAGGAGCCATTCCAGAGGGTAGGAATGGATATTGTGGGGCCTTTGACTACCCCCAGCTCCTTCGGGAAGAGGTTTATCCTAACAGTGGTGGATTACGCAACCTGGTACCCAGAGGCAGTTGCCCTATCCTCACTGAGGACAGACATAGTGGCAGATGCCTTGCTAGGGATTTTCTCCCATGTTGGGTTCCCACAGGAGGTTATCACCGATCAAGGGGGTTCCTTCTTGTCGGACCTGATGAAATGTTTGTGGGAGAAGTGTGAGGTGGTGCAGAGATGCACATCTTAACACCTACAAGCCAATGGGCTTGTGGAAAGATTCAATCATATCCTTAAATCGACGCTCCAAGTGTTTGCGGAACAGCATGGGAGGGACTGGGAGAAATACATTCCCCACCTGTTTGCATACAGGGAGGTGCCCCAAGAGTCAACAGGGTTCTCCCCTTCAAGCTCTTATATGTACGTAGGGTACATAGGCCCCCTAGACTTGATCAGGGAGAACTGGGAAGGCAGGCACACGACCCAGGGCACTTCCACAGTGGATTAGGTTCTTAAGTTTAGGGAAAAGCTGAAGGAGCTTATGGGAACAGCCCAGAGCAACCTGGCAGCTGCCCAGCAAAACCAAAAGGTATGGTATGACTGCAGAACCAGAGCACACTTGTACACTGCGGGTCAGGAGGTCATGGTCCTAATTCCAGTCCAGAAAGATAAGCTGCAGGCCGACTGGGCAGGATTGTACAAAGTAGTCAGACAGGTTAATGATGTAAATTATATTATAGAACTGCTTAACAGGAGACATACCCAAAGAATGTACCACGTCAACATGATGAAGCCATATGCAAATAGGGCTGCCATGGTCTTTGCAATGTGTAGTCCTGGGGAGGGGATGGGCTAGGAAGACTCCCTTCTCAATTTACTGGAAGAAAGCAAGTGGGAGTCCTCTGTGGAGGCAACTAAAATGTCGCCCCAGTTGCCCCCGAACCAGATGTAGAAAGTAAGACAGGTTTCAGCAGACTTTGCCCCATTGTTTAGTGCCAAGCCTAGACTAACCCCCTTAGCGATGCACAATGTAGAGAGAGGGACGAAGCACCCATATGGCACACCACATATCAGGTGTCAGAGGCCGTCCAAAAGGACATTAGGAGGGAGGTGGAGAAAATGCTAGATTTAGGGGTAATCCAGAAATCCCACTGCTCCTGGGCCTCACCCGTAGTCCTTCTTCCCAAGCCAGATGGCTCTACTTGTTTTTGTGTGGACCTTCATGGACCCAACGCAGACACAAATGGCAGACGCCCACCCAATGCCATGGACGGACGAACTACTGGATAAGTTGGGAGAGACAACTTACCTTACTAGTATTGACCTGACAAAAGGGTATCGGCAGAGAGTTAACTGCCAGAGCTAGGGAGAGGTCAGCCTTCATCACTCCAATAGGGTTATCCGAGTTTAAAGTAATACCTTTTGGAATGAAGAATGCCCCTGCCACCTTCCAAAGGTTAGTGAACCAGGTGTTAAATGGTGCTGAAGAGTATGCCGTGGCATACCCAGATGACACTGCCATCTTCAGTGCCAGCTGGAAGGAACACCTGTCCCACCTTATGGAAGTGCTGGGCAGGATACAGAGGGCCAGGCTCGCTGTAAAAGCTAAAAAGTGCCAGGTGGCCATGGCTGAGGTAGCATACCTCGGGCATGTAGTAGGCCGTGGACAGCTCAGTCCTAATCAAGCAAAAATTGAGGCAATCGAGGCATGGCCCAGACCAAAAACACAGAAGCAGGTTCGGAGTTTTCTAGGGACCACAGGGTACTATGGGAAATTTGTATCAAACTACAGTGCCCTGGCAGCTCCCCCTGCTAAAAAAAAGAATGCCCAAGAAGGTTATCTGGGAACCAGCCTGTGAGAAAGACTTTACACGGCTAAAGGAGGCACTGTGCAGTGCTCCACTATTAGCCAGTCCAGGACTATAGTAAACCCTTCGTAGTCCAGACTGATGTCTCAGATGTGGGTATTGGGGCAGTACTTAGTCAAACATCTAACCAAGGGAAAGCTCATACAATAGTATACCTCAGTAAGATGTTACTTCCCAGGGAGCAGGCTTATTCTACAGTAGAGAAAGAATACCTTGCAATGGTGTGTGCACTAAAGAAGTTAGAGCCATACCTATACAGGAAGCACTTCCAGGTACAAACAGATCACAACCCCCTGGTTTGGCTGGCACAAATGGGTAAAACAAATGGAATGCTTTTAAAATGGAGCCTTGCCTTGCAGGAGTACGACATGACTCTTACACACAGGGCAGGGGCAGCAACCAAAAACGCAGATGGGCTAGCCCATCAGTTAGAGCGGTGAATTCAATTTGGGGAACTCATCCCCTGTCTAGGAATAGTTTCCCCCAAATTCAGTCTACGAGGGAGGGATGTGACACTTCGCCCAGCTATTTGTTGTTATATTGCATAATATTTGTGATATAAATATCGGTTTCTTTGAGTGTTTGCTTGTAAAATATGGCAACCAGCAGAGCAGCACCATGGGGGCTGGAATTTCAAAAAGTGTGGTGAAGGGGGATGGCCTCTCCATGACCTAGTGGAGCTTCCTTCAGAGGCCAGGTTATAACACACTGTAAACCATCCATTTACTCTGAAATCCAGAAAACCAGGATAAATGTTATGACATCTTAGGAAGAAGCAGCTTCTGACTGACATGTTATATTTCACAAATACATGACATAGCTCATCAGGAAACTGTCAAAAGAGCAAAGTGGTAATTCTGACCTGTCATGAAGCATGCTGCTCACTAATTAGGAAATATATATATTTTTTATTGGAAATGTTGAGCAGAGCAATGAAAGGCATGTGACTGATTAATTAATTCAGTATCCAGGAAGAGTGACCTCTTGCCAACAGCCCAGAGCTGTGACATCACAGGATGGGAGTGACATTTTTGGCCTCTAGTATCAAGCTGACTGAAAGGACTGAGTCTTCTACTTCTGGACTCCTAAGAGAACACACACTTGTGTTCTGGACTTAAGGGCAATTCTGTCAACAATAGGTAACACACAACAAAAAACTGAGTTAGAATTAGCAATTCAGTTACAAGGTGTGTTTTGTAATTTCCCTTTTTTTTTACTGTAAGCATTAATGCATATACTGTATTTTCTGTGTTTTGTATTTATTTCAATTTTTAATTTTAGTAAACTTTTTGGTTTCCTTAATCCTGCCTGAGACATTTTCTCATTTTGATTGTGAATGCTGGGACAGTGTTGAGAAGCCTGACAGAACTGTTACGTGCTTATAGTGTGTTACCATATGCACCAAGGTAAGAAAAGTACCTAGGTCTCAACTGAGTCAAAAAAGGGGGAATTGTGAACCAGGTTGGATGCCTGCTGGGTTAAGTATTGCACTGCATTTCCCCGAAGAGGGTGTGATATTTGATCCTGTTAACTGGACATGTTAGTGTAAGGGGTTCATATTTGACCTCAGGACTCAAGGCTGGTAGGTGTTTCGGACCCAAAACAAACAGGAGGGTTACACTGTTTGTCTCCTGTTCACATATTGCACTTCAAAGTTTGGCACTGTGGGAGCAAAGGGCCTGACCTGCGGAGTGCGTTTGTGACATATATATCTTGTTTTTTTCTTACAGGAGAGATGGAGTGTATTCTTGCAGTCCACTGACAAAAAGTCTTTACAGATGAACGAGTTGGCACAAGCGGAAGGCATGCTGACACTCTTCTCCAGGAAGAGATCTCACGTGTGGAGTGCACTGTTTTCTCGCTTTCCCCTCCCCATCTGTCCTCCCTCCACCCCCAAAAAAACTTTTTGCTTGTTATATTTATAAAAAATGAAAAATAAATATTATGCACCTAATTAAGGTAACAGTATAGCACAGTATGGCAGAATTAAGTAGCGAGATGAACCTTTTTTAAGGTAGCTTTTGTTGCAAAAAGCCATGTTACTGTATGCCTGAACTGCACCAGCAATTTTATACTTAGTAGCACTTTAGTAGTTCACCCGTTATATTGTATTTTTATTAAGGGGCACTTCTCTGTATAGGAATTTATTTAACAATATTTGATTGGGTCACTTAGTGTATTTAAATGTCACAGGACCCCTTTTCTAAGCTATATAAACTAATGATCAATAACAGGTAATCCCTCTGAGATAGCGTCACTCGAGGTGAAACAGTCACTTTTTCCATCTTCATCAAGCATTTTATTCAATAAACTGCTTTAGCCTAAAGACTTCATGAATGGACACTGAGTTTATTTGGGTTGGAGATGCGAGTTCTGTGACTTTCTTTTGCCACAAGATTCAGTTTGTCACAAAAAACCTGTTCTCGAACGGGTGGCTCTGAACCAGGAAGTGATGACAATCTTATGTAAGGAGAGGGTTCCTTCCCATTACAGGAGAATGTGAAAGAGAAATCTGGGTACGCTATGGGGTATTACTCTATGCATCTCTCTGGTAGGAGAAAAGGGCTATCCATTCTGCTCAAGGACTTTCTGGGGTTCAAGAAGGAAACTAGTATTGATAAGGATAATGGTCAAGGAGCCACTGGGTGGAAGTGACCATTGCACAAAGTGGTTCCAGTTGGATACGGGCAGGGAAAGCATCCCGACTAAGACCATAAATACAGGTTACTCACCTGTAACAGGAGTTCTAGGAATGGTATATGTTGTTCATCCACACTGTCTGGCAGGTTCCTTGCCGCTTTAAATCTTGCCGGAAGGTCTTCAAGCTGGCTCCTCCCACCCACCCGGGTGGTAAAACTCTCGGCTCTGCCCCATGACACCAGATCTGGCCTGCTGGAAGCTCAGGTTGTGCGTCGAAGCCGGGGAGGTCAGGTGGGTCGTGTGGATGAACAACATATACCATTCCTAGAACTCCTGTTACAGGTGAGTAACCTGTATTTCTAGGGACATGGATATGTTGTTCATCCACACTGTCTGGCAGACTCCTAGCAGTTCTCTGGGAGGAGGGAGGCAAGGCGCACACCCCCTACTTAGGGAATAAAGACTGGAGAACCGAGGCCCCAAAACCAGCATCCCGGCGTGACTCAAGGTCGATGTGGTAATGGGTAATGAAGGTGTGTGCTGACTTCCAGGTAGCAGCCCTGCAGATTTCCTGGATAGGGACGTCCCTGGAAGCAGCCACCGATGCAGCAGTATGACGGGTAGAATGAGCTCTTATCCCTCTGGGAGGCTCCATGCCTGCCAACTTATAGCAGAGATCTATGCAGGAGGTGACCCACCTGCTTATCGTCCGCTTGGCTGCAGGTCTGCCAGGTGCGGCTTCAGCGTAGGTGACAAACAGCTGGCGAACCTCTCCCCGAATTTCAGCCGTGCGCTCCTTATAATAAGCGAGCGCCCTTCTAGGGTCCAAAGTATGGAGCCTGTATTCGGCCTCCGAGGTGTGATTGGGGTAGAACACCGGCAGAGTCAACACCTGGTTAAGGTGAAACTCCGACACCACCTTCGGAAGGAATTTCGGGTGGGGGCGCAGGACAACCTTGTCCCTGTGGAAGACCAGGCAAGGAGACTCGATGCAGAGCGCCTGGAGTTCTCCCATCCTTCTGGCTGACGTGATAGCCACTAAGAAGGCAGTCTTCCACGACAGGTGAGAGAGTTCACACCTGTGCATTGGTTCGAATGGCTTGCCCATGAGCTTTGCCAGTACCAGCAGTAAATCTCACGGAGGTGGAGGTTCTAGCACCGGAGGAAATGTGATCAAGGCCTTTGAAAAAGCGCCAGACCACCTTCCTCCTCGCTTTCACTGACTGCTCCCGGCCCGCGCCTCGTAAGCAGAGATGGCTGCCAGGTACACCCTTAGGGTCGACGACCTAAGCCCTTGACTAGAAAGGACCATAAACAGTCCAAGATGCTTGCCAAAGGACAGGAGGAAGGGTCCAAGCCCTTGCTCTGACACCAAATGGAAAATCTCTTCCATTTGAAGGCATAGCATTTCCTGGTCGACTCTCACGGACGCCTCAACAACATTGAGGACCTCGTCGGAAAGACCTAAGGCCTGGAACTCTAGCCGCCAGGAACCAGGCCGTCGGGTGCAGGGATTGAAGGTCCGATGGAACACCTTCCCCTGATTGAGAGCAGGTCCGGGCGAGCTGGAAGCTGCCTCGGGAGCCTGGAGCTGAGGCTGAGGAGATCTGGGTACCAGAACTGGCGGGGCCAGTCTGGGGCTATCAGAATCACCTGCGCCTTGTCCCTCCTTGCTTTGAGAAGCACCTTGTGAATCAACGGAAATGGGGGAAAGGCATAGAAGAGGCCCGGGGTCCACAGCCTCGAGAAGGCATCCCCCTGCAGCGAGCCCTGCTGAGGGGGGCGGGCATGAAACAGCCTCAGCTTCGCGTTCTCCCTGGAGGCAAACAGGTCCACCTGAGGTGTGCCCCAGTGGGAGAACAGATCTTGTACTACCTCCGGCAGGAGAGACCACTCGTGAGATGCAGCCCCTATCCGGCTCAGGGCATCGGCCAGGGTGTTGGAGGCTCCTGCCACATGAATGGCTAGGAGATCCGCCTCCAGGCTCGCATGAGTGACCAAATGTGGAGAGCTTCTTGCATAGAAGCAGCAGGTCCGGCCCCTGGGCGGTTTAGGTAGTACATGGTCGTAGTATTGTCCGCCTGGACTCGGACCACTTGACCCCGGAGAAACGGAGCAAAGGCGGTGAGAGCTAGGTGGACCGCTCGGAGCTCCAGCAGGTTGATGTGGCATCGGGACTCCCACGGGGACCAGAGGCCGTGCGCCCGGTGTTCCCCCAGATGGGCACCCCAACCCATCAAAGAGGCATCAGTCGATAGAGAGACCTTCGGCTTGGGGCGGACAAACGGGATGCCCTCCTGCAGATGAGATGGAACGGTCCACCACCAGAGAGCGTTCCACATCTCCTGGGTCACCATCACTAGCTGGTCCAATGGATCGCAGCGTTGTGACCACTGGCTGGCCAGTCGCCACTGAAGGGGGCGCATGTGCCAGCGTGCCCAATGGACCACGCTGGTACAGGCCGCCATGAGACCCAGGAGGCGCAAGGAAGTCCCGGGCAGGGCACGATTGCCCAACCAGAAATGACTGGGTAAAGGAGGTAAGAACCTCGGCCCTGTCTGCCGGGAGCCGTGCTCTGGCTCGAAGAGAGTTCAGCTCTGCCCCGATAAACAGAATCACCTGCTTTGGCTCAAGTTCCGACTTGGCCTCATTGATGAGAAGGCCGATTTGAGAGCAAACCTGGAGGGCCAGATCTCTGGACCGCTCCACCTCCTGTCTGGAGGGGGCTGCTATCAGCCAATCGTCCAGGTAAGGGTACACCTGGACCCCTCGGCGCTGCAGGAAAGCTGTCACCACTGCAATGCATTTGGTGAAGACCCTGGGAGCTGGAGACAGGCCAAAGGGCATGGCTCGGAACTCGAAGAGGGATCCCTCCGCTCGAAAGCGAAGGAATCTCCGATGTGACGGACAGATCGGGACGTGAAAGAACGCGTCCTGCAGGTCCAGAGGGCAGAACCACATGCCGTGTTCCAGGGATGGTATTATCTGAGCCAGAGTGACCATCCTGAAGGTTCGAGACCTTAGGAACTTGTTCAGGTCGTGTAGGTCGAGAATGGGGCACCAGCCCCCCGTCCGTTTCGGAACCAGGAAGTACCTGGACACAAACCCTGGGTCTGAGGGAGGGTCCGCCACCTCCTTTTGGAGGAGGAGAGCGATGTCGGCCCGAAGAGCCGACAGTGAGGCTGCGGACCCCGAGGCCCCCCGAGGTGCGACAGCTCTGAAGGGCGGGGCCTGCTCGAATTCTAGAGGCAGGCCTTTTCCCACCACCTCCAGTACCCACCTGTCCATGGTAATAACGGACCAGGCGGAAAGGAAGTGCCGGAGCCGTCCCCCCATGGGGGGAACCTGGGGTGAGGTGACGGGTTTGGGGGCGACACCCCTCAGCCCGTCACTGGGCAGGCTTGGAGGAGGGACCGGCCGAGGGACCTCCTGGGCCTTTACCTCCCTGCTTCCTGTTGGAGGAAGCCCCGGCTTGGGATGCCAAGCCCGAGCCTGCTGGCCCTGACGTTGCTGGGCCGGACGCGGGTCGGGCAGAAGGACGAAAGGGCTTAGGCTGTGGTTTGCGGCCTTTGTCCTTCTGAGCAGAAGAGACAGAGTCCAAGGTAGCATTGGACTTCTTGATCCTCTGCAGGTGACCTTCCACCCCAGGGCCGAAGAGGTCAGTCCCCAAAAAGGGAACATCCGCCAACTTGTGCTGGGTATCCGAAGTAAAAGGTGGATATCCTCAGCCAAGCCCGACGATGCATGGCCACTGCGGCCGCCACAGACCTGGCACATGAGTCCCCAATGTCTAAAGCAGTCTGGAGCTGCTGTTTGGCCACTGCCCTGCCCTGGTCCCGCACTTGCCTGACCGTAGTTTGGAGATCCGCGGGAAGATGAGGGACGACCTCATCCAGGGAGCCCAACAGGGCATGAGAAAAATGTGCCATGAGGACGGGCCGAACTGGCCTGACAAGGCCGAGGGAGGACGCATGACTTTTTCGCCCGGCATAGTCCATTCTTTTGGACTCCTTGTCAGAGGTTTGTCTGACATCCCTAGCGCTCGCACGCCGAAAACGCTATGGTAACCAACCCTCAGCCAAGGAGTGTCTCAAAACTGGACAGGAACCGTAGGGATCGCGATACTTCCTGGCCATCTTGGCCGGCGAGGACAGGAAGCAGGGCGCTGCCAGAGCTCCAAGGCCGGACCCACTATGGCCTCGGCCACCGGAAAGGCCTCCGTAGGGGAATCCCCTCGGTCCAGAATCTCCGTGAGGGGATACCTGGCCCGTTTAGAAACAGGTTCGAGCTTTATCCCGGTGGACTCCGAAATGAGCCGAAGCAATCCTAGGAAGGATGAAGGGCTATCGTCCGCCGACTGTCCTCCTGAGGACTCCAAGTCCATTTGCTTGGAGAAAAGGGAGGAATCGTCCTCGGACTCAGAAGAGTCCTCAAAGAGCTGCCTCGGGCCTGAGCCACCCTCCACCTGCCGAGGCCGGTCGGGAGTGAGGGTGACAGACAGCCTATGGGGCAGTCCCTGAGCCGACCGAGAATTTTTGGTCAGAGCCCCAACTAACGGCTGTGGAGGCGGAGGTTCCACCGAATCGGGTGAAGAAGCTAGATCTGCCGAACAACCGCCTGGGAACAGGCCTCAGCTAAAATGAGGGGGTTGTTTCGCCGCCCGTGACAGCCACTTAATGGCCGGGAAGACGATGGCGTCAGCTTATTCCCGGTCAGAAGGAGCTGTTGCCACACGAGTTCCTCATACCTCCGACGCAACTTGTGCTGAAGCCTCCCCTCGTCCGAGGAGGAGGAAGAGGATGAGCGGCGGCGCCGAGACCGAGACCGCCTATGACGGCGGGATCGGCTGGACCGTGAAGACGTCCGAGACCCTCGGCTATGCCGAGGACGCTGCGGGGAGGTGTCGCAGGGAAACGGCACTCCCCTCGGTTTGGACGATTCAACTGGCGTCCGGAACCGGAGGCACAGACGAGCCGACGGGATCCACAACTCCCACCAGGGGAACCGGGGAGAGGGGATTCTCGGCTTCTCCAGCCGATAACCCGTCCAACGGGTCGAGAAAAATCTCGACTGCGTCGATGGGAGTCTCGGTCAACTGGCCTGACGGGACACCGTGAGACCAGTGGAATTAAGTCAGAAGTCGATCAAGTCGGACGGCCGACCACTCGGGAAGGGATCTTTCCGCCCCAAGAGCGTCGACAGTGAGACTTACCCTTGTCTCTCTTTTTGGACCGAGAAAACGGTCCAGAAGAAGTTGGACCCTCACCTTTAGTCGAGAGGGTCAGACAAAGTTCCTTAAAAGAAGCCGAATAAGAGGCACCGAGAGAGAGCGGGACAAATGCCGCAGCCGAGGCAGAAGCGGCCCGCGGCGCCTCCTCTTCGAGGGCGATCATCTGCTCGAGCTGATCCGCCGAGCCTGCCACCGCGGACACTGCCGACCAGGCCTCTTTTGACTTTACCGGAGGAAATCTCTTCTCAGGATGCCCCAGTTGCAAATGGGCAGCACGGTCTTCGAGGACGTAGGCCGAAAAGAAAGAGCACAGGTCGCAGGCCTGCGGGTCGTGCTCAAGGCCCAAGCAGTAGACGCACGTGGAGTGCGGATCCGTCCGAGATATCTTCTGCCCGCAAGGGCATCTCTGGAAACCAGGAGTCGATTTGTCCATCGCAGCCGCGAGGGAGAGAAGACCGAAGTCTTTTTAGCAAAAACTTTTTTAATTTCAAAAATTCGAAGAATTAGGAACCAGTCTTATACGCAGAGCGTTAAGGAGGGAACCTGAGCTTCCAAGCGGTAAGGAAGATCTGGCGTCATGGGGCAGAGACGAGAGTTTTACCACCCGGGTGGGTGGGAGGAGCCAGCTTGAAGACCTTCCGGCAAGATTTAAAGCGGCAAGGAACCTGCCAGACAGTGTGGATGAACAACATATCCATGTCCCTAGAATCTTGGATTTCAGGAGAACGGACTTCAGGAAAATGGGCAAAGTGTTAAGGAGCCATTTGACGGGAATCAGAACAGATAAGGGGGTGCACCAAAGGTGGTCCATAATTAAGGAAGTAATACAGATGAGTGCGTTAGGCTTAGGGGGAAGAACACAACAGCCAAAGTGCCCAGCTGGTTCAGTTCTGGGGTTGCCCAGGTAGTAAGGAAAAAGAGGTTGGCCTATAAAAATTTCAGGAAGATCAAGAGAGAGGTGAATAGGGAAAAATGACATAGGGTTGGCTAGTGAGGCAAGTAAGGAAGTCCAGCAAGCAAAGGCACAGAAGGAGCTGCAGATAGCTGAAGGAACGGGGGAGAAGCCTTTCTTTCACTATACAAGTGAGAAAAAGGACAAGAAGGATTCTTATGCTCAAGAAAGGGGTGCAGTGGGTGGAGGATAACAGGGGAAAAGGCAGAGATACTAAAGGAATACTTCTGTTCTGTCTTCACCAGGGAGACGGACGGACGGACGGACCAGTGCCTTCAGGATGGAAGAGTAGGGAGGGGAACACAGATGTAGTGACAGAGGAGGATACAGTGGGGAAGGGGCTACTGGCGTTGAAGGTGGACAAATCACCAGGCCCGGACAGAGTACATCCAAGGGTACTAAAGGAACTGGCTGAGGAGCTGGCAGGGCCACTGGCAGATCTATTTAATAGTTCACTAGAGTCAGGCGTGGTACCACAGGACTGGAGAACAGCACATGTAGTGCCCCTCCATAAAAGTGGTCTCAAGGATGACCCAAGGAATTACAGACCAGTCACTCTGATTTCCATTTTAGGCAAGCTCATGGAGACCATACTAAAGGAAAGGTTGGTGGTCTAGAGGAGCATGGTCTCCAGGATGAGAGGCAGCATGGGTTCATGGGGGAAGATCATGTCAAACAAATCTTTTTTTTTTTTTTGCAGTTAGATTTTTTATTTTGTTATAGAGACAGGGCATATATCACAGTGCATATATAAGTGTTACATTTCAGTCAGATTTTACATACTGTATCGTAGTAAAGTATTCACAGTGCATTTACAATACATTAGAAGGGACTGGGTTGTTACTTACAAGGTGGGGTACTTGGGGAGGGCTCATTCACCATACCAGTTATCACCAGAAGGGCGGGAAGAAGCAAGACTGGGATCACTCAAGGTGGCTTTAACATATCTTTACCCAAGGGGGTTTACGAGATGTGGGGGTACATTCTGAAGGTACTGCATAAATGGGTCCCATTTATCCAAGAAGGCACGCAGGGTTGCTTTAGCCAAGTGGGTCAGTTTGTTCAAGCATGGTATAAGTGTGTCAATATTATGTTCCATGGTTTGCAGCTTTATATCCTGGTACTCCCTGCACAGTGAGTTTAGAGGGGGTTCACAGGGCCCTATTTGGGGTCGAGTAGCAGAGGTGGTCACACTACAGGATGATTGCAAAATTAGTGGTTCCTGGTAAATTACCAGGCCCCGCGCTCAGGAGGGGTTCTCTGGATCAGGGGTTAAACTGCACTGAGAGAAAGTGGTATTTCTAACATTGGTTCCTAGTTGCATAATTGCACAACACTAGAGAAAGGAGTGTGTGTGGCTGTAGGGAAATTCCTCAGACGCTTTGACCAGTGAGCCTGTAGCTTAATGGTTAGAGCGCTGGAACGGCATACCAGAGATCTGAGGTTCGAATCCCAGTAGACCACACTTTTCCTTTCTCATTTCCATCCTTGATGAACAAACAATAAAATCCAGATCAGTTCCCCCTTATAACCACTAGAGGGGGGAACCATTCTCTCTAATTGAGTAAACCCAGTATGCGCTGTGCAAAACAAAAGAAATAATAAAAAGCTTTGCACTAACTCTCTCCTGCAATTAGAAAACACCTAACTTGTTTCACCAAATCATCATGACCCATATTAGGCCTTAGCCCATACGGCATAGGAAGCAGGGCGAGCCCCAAATATTGCCTCCACGCCATAACTGTCCAAACAGAAAAAACCCTACTCTGGTGCCAGCCAAACATGGGGACCCATCCCCTATATGTTAACTGGCAAGAGGGAGGGATGGGGAGAATAACTCAACCCCTCCATAGCCCTTCAAAGCCTAGTGAGCTGGGCAGGGAAAATAAGGTTGGAACCCCTCAGTCATCTTGGCGGCTGTTGCTTGGTCAGCAGTTCCCCTTCGCATTCGGCCCAATCAATGCAATGTGGGGCCCAGTCCTTAAGCAGACTCCGGTCCATGAGTTCTGGGGACGGACAGTCCGAATTCTTTGTTAAGTCCAGGGTGTGCGGCACAAGATCCCCAGAGGTTTATATCTGTTGGACAACTTAACAAGTGTAGTAGCTGGGGATATCGTGCTGTCATCTGAGAGGATTTGCAATCTCTGTCGGCTCCTAGATCTTTTCTTCCTGGCCAATGACTTTTTACTCTGTGTATCCCTCCCAGACTTCCTTGATCTACCCCGTTGGGCTCTCTGCCAGGCCCCCCAGCTCAGTATCCTTCGGCTCGGAACTGGTTGCCATCTCCATGGGATTTGGGGAGTTCTCCCTGTGCAGTCTGCCTGTGCTGCTCGGAGGTTGCGGGGATTTGGTCATGCCCCTGCTCGGTACTTGTATGGTTTGCAAAAAGTGTTCCACATCTCCAGGGTTGCTAAACATATGAAAGACACAGTTGTATTGGATTCTTAGCTGCGCTGGATATCCGAGCGAGGTGGGAATACTCATAAAGTTGTTGTTTCACTTCTGCGTATGATCTTCTCCGCCTTGCGAGTTCCTGGGAGAATTCTTGGTAAAGCTGGATGGTGCAACCTTGCCATGTTAGGGACTTTAGTTCTCTTGCTAGGCGGAGATATCTCTCCTTCATCGGGTACCGCAGAAATTCGCCCAATATTGGACAAGGGCGCTCACCAGGTTTGGGTTTGGAAGCAAGAGTGCGGTGAGCTCACTCAGTCTCTGGTGGGGCCTCGAGCTCCACCCCTAGCATCGCTGGCAATGCATCCTCCAAAAAGGATATCATGTCCCTGCCCTCCATTCCTTCAGGAATTCCCACTATTCTAATGTTCCGTCTCCGGGTTCTATTTTCCAAGTCATCCACTTTGGAGATTTAGTACTTAATCTGGCCATGATGTTCTCTCAGGTGTCCGTCGTGTTGCAAAATTTGTTCAGATTGCTGCTTTATAACTTTTTCGGAGCCCTCCACCCGAAGAGCTAACACTCACAGTTCCTCATTTATTTGTGTAGATGCTTGTTTTAGCTCCGCAGTATCTTGTAAACCTTTGCTTAACATCACCGTCATATTTGCAATGTCCTTGGCCAAGCTTTCAGAAGTGGTGGAGGAGGCCATTTCTCACTCTGCAGACTCAGGGCTGTTGCCTGTTCACCGTGCGTCGGACTGGGAGCTCCAAAACTCGGGTGGTGCTGGAATCTTGGCCTATATAGTCTGTTAGAAACAGCCAGGCCCAGGTTGTTAATCACGGTGTAGAAATGCGAGTCTGCCTCCGATTCCAACAAGAAACGTCTTAATCGAAAGATCTGGTGATCCGACAACGAGAGCTTGCTCTTAGAAGCACTGACCTCCCGACTGGATGTCATGGATGGGCTGCTAGGGGTTCACAGGGTAACTCCAGCAAGTATTAGCGTGCCACCATGTTGGCTGCCAGGCTCTGCCCCCCCGAATGACTTTTTTGACCGTGTCACGAAGACAGTAGACAGGGGCCAAGCGGCAGACATTTTCTATCTTGATTTCAGCAAGGTCTTTGACTCTGTGCCCCACAAAAGGTTGATCAGGAAGTTGGTGGATCTTAGGGTTGGGGAAAAGATGGCCAGATGGGTGGAAAACTGGCTGAAGGACAGAATCCAGAGGGTGGTTATGGGGAGAAGAGTTATCTCGCACCAGAGAGGAAACCAGTGGGGTCCCGCAAGGCTCGGCACTGGGGCCGGTGTTGTTCAATGTCTTCATCAATGCCACTGAGGATGGCATTAAGGGCAAAATGTGTGTATTTGCAGATGACACCAAGTTCTGTGAGAGACTGGACACAGCTGAAGGGATACAGGACCTACAGGAAGATCTGGGAAAGCTGAGGAGGTGGTCCAGGATCTGGCAGCTTGGTTTCAATGCCAAGAAATGCAAAGTTATGCATACTGGAGCCAAGAATCCCAGGACAAAATACTACCTGGGTGGAGTCCGTTTATATGCATCAGAGGAGAACCTGGGAGTGATGATCACTAGTGACCTGAAGCACTCCACGCAGTGCAAGAAAGCAGCAGCAAAGGCAAACAAGATGCTGGGATGCATATCTAGGGGGATCAGTAGTAGGAGAGAGGAGGTTAAACTGCCCTTGAACAGGTCACTGGTAAGGCTGCATATAGAGTATAGAGTTCGGTACTGGTGCCCACACCTCAAAAAAGGACATTAACCTGTTGGAGAAGGTCAGAAGGAGGGCTACAAAGATGATAGTGGGTCAGCAGGGTAAGGCCTACGAGGAGAGGGTTGAGGGCACTGAACATGTACTCCCTGGAAGACAGAGGAGAGGGGGGGACATGTTTGGGACCTTTAAGTACCTGAAAGGGATAAATAAAGTTGATAAGAAGAGTCTCTTTAAGTTGAGTGGCAACCATAACATGAGGGGGGACAGTCTTAAGCTGGAGGGTGGGACGTTTAGGAGGGAGGTCAGGAAGCACTTCTTCACAGACAGGGTGGTAGACACTTGAAATGCACTGCCCGAAGAGGTCATTTGGTTGAAGACAGTGGGCAGCTTTAAGAGAGGCTGGGATAGGCATGGGGGAAGGTAAGGATCATGGGTAGGGAAGGCAGAGACATTAGTTTGAGCTATGGATCCTGCAATACGAGCAGACTTGATAGACCAAATGGCCTTCTGCTGGCTTCTTCATATGTTCATATGTAAGGAGGGCAGGTATGTCTTTATAAAAGGAAAGGTTCTGGGTGAAACGGTGACCTCCCTCAAATATTTTGGAGTGACGCTTGATCCCCAATTGGACCTTGGTAGTCATATCCATAATGCCTGCAGTGGGGTAAACCGCAAACTGGGGATGGCCTACAGGGCTGGTGTGCTACTCAGCGGCTCGCTTAGCTCTTGCCAGGAGTACTACTTCCCTCCCTCAGCTCCCGGCTCCCTCATGTTGCTCATACTTCTAAGACCCTCCTAAGCAAGTGGAGCTGGCAGTACAACACAACATCTGTCATTTTGCCCTGGCTGCCCCGCCTCACCCATCACTGCGAGCTCTACGAGAAGCTTGGCTGGCTATCCCCGCTCAATCACCTTAACTTTAGCACTGGGTGCCTCGTGAGTAAAGTACTTAGCTCCGGCACCCCTCCGGAACTGGCCCGGTTTCTTGCTCCTGCTGACCTCTCCCCCTACCTGCTTAGATCCCAAGGCCCCAGCCTACTAAGTGTACCTACTTCCCGCACCAACATGGGGGACCGGAGTTTTGCTGTCCATGGCCCCAGGCTCTGGAACTCCTTTCCTGAAAGAGTACGTACTGCCTCCTCTCACAAGAGTTTCCGGACCTCCCTGTGGGATCATCTTGTCCAAATCCCCCCTCCCTTGCTTGACCGACGCTATGATGTTGCTATGCTCATAATCCTCACCAGCCCTGTTGGTCATTGAATTTATCTCTAACTTATACCTTGCCCCAGCACTGTATCTGGGTGTACCTTCCAAGTAAATGTAAAAACTGTAAAAATTGTCTTTTCTTCTGTTTTTGTACCTGAATGTATTCGTCTGAACCAATTACTGTATCAATGTACCTGTTGTACCCTTTTGTACTCTCTCGGGTCGTTCCTGAAATAGGCATAAAACTTGTCTAGTGTACTTACCCGGTAAACAAAAACTAAATAAATAAATAAATAAAATATACGCAACCCTAGGGCCACTTAATCCTTTATTCCAAACTCTTTTTTGATCTATTATCTACAAAGGCAGAGGGGCTGACCCTTTTTGGGGGACCTGAACCTGATCCTGGACCACACCTTGGATACTACCAGCACCCATAGATCGGAACTCCCCATACAGCAGAAATATTTGAAGCGACAATTATACAACCTAAGATACAGTTATGTATGGTGGTGCTTATAACCAAGGACTATGCAATATACCTTCTTTCTCATCCCCACCATACCTATTGGAGAACTGATCATTTGTTCAACAATTCAACCCTCCTCCCTAGAGCCCAGTCTTTGGAATTTGTACCACAGATGGTCTCCGAACATGTCTTGCTTAAAATGCAGCTGGATCTGGATGCATAGGAAAAAAAAAAAAAAAAGATATCTATGGAGGTTGAACCATACATTGTTTTACTAAGAACTGCAACACACAGACATTACGAATTACATGCTTAGGTGAAATAATACCCAAGACTATGGGAGACAATTAAGGTGAAAACCTGGGGGAAACTGATTAGTTTGCCGGCACATCTACATTGGCAAAAGGAAGAGAAAAGGCTCAGACTACAGCAACAACTAGCGGAGACTACAGCAGCACGCACCAATGGTGATAGGATAGCTTGGGAACACATTAAATCACACATACAACTAAATGAGACAGCATCCACACAGACTAAGCTTTCAGACTCCTAAAACAGGTGTATTATGAAGGGGGTAGGGGGGCAGTGAAGGTTCTAGCCTACAGATATAGATATCAACATAGCATGGGTCAGGTGTTTCACCCAGAGACAGGAACAAATCAGACTATAACTAGGACCACTGACAGACCTTACCCTCCCAGCTATGACCCCACAACAACAACAACTACTCCTGATATAGCCCTTCTATGGAGAGGAATAGGCTTCTGTAATAACTGGTCTGAAAGTGGGTAAGAGTTTGGGAATGGACAGATTTAGCAGTGAATGGTACAAGACTTGATGGTATTATATTACAACTAGGGATATCATGACATGAAATTCTGACGGTATGATAAAAACAGTCACATGTAATACCGTGGTTATCTTCATACCACGGTATTATAGAAGCCTCCTCAAACTCTTGCATCAGGGAGAGTTAACATGGGAGGCACAGATGTCCCTGAAAATAGAAAATGTTAGTTGAAAGGTCTGAATACCACAGTATACCATGAACTACAGTTATTCTGGTATTGGAAATTGTCCAAGGTATCAGTAACATGACTTCCGATTCTGCGGTATACCATAAAACCATGGTATCATTACAACCCCTTTGTTGAAGGCCCTTAATGAGATCTTCCAGTCTGTTACAGTGCCTCCTACTTGGACAGAGGCAATCATTTCGGTTATTCCTAAAGAGGGTAAAGAAAAACACTACTTTGAATCCTACTGACCTATCTCAATGTTAAATCTTGATTATAACATTTATACATGTTTGATCGCCAGACAATTCAAGAGATTCTTCCCCTCTTTGGTGGCTTTTGACCAGATGGGATTTGTCCCAGGAAGGCAGACATAGGATAACGTACACAGGGCTCCGCATCTCCTCAGCCATACACTGTACAAACAACGCTGACGGCAGCACTTCTGGTTGGGCTAGATGCAGAGAAGGTGTCTGGTGGGGTAGAGTGACCTTACTTATTGAGGATCTAACAGCTCATAGGGTTCCCTGACAAACTTTTAGCAGCTATCAGGAGAATATACTCTACCCCTAGAACTCAAGTGAGGGTGACTGGGCATACTAGACGACGATTCATCCTGGGGAAGGGGACCAGACAGGGATGTCCCATATCATCCCCACTTTTATTTGCCCTTTATATACAGTCCCTGGCTCAGGCTTTTCAAGAGCAGGACTGATCCGGGGAGTGAACACAGATGGGCAGGAACATAAAATAAACTTGTACATGGATGATATCTTGCTTCTTTTGGCCAACCCAAAAAAAGTTTTGTCAGAAGCCCTGCAGCAAACAATTTGGTTGTTCTTCGGTTATAAAATTAATACGCAAATGACAGAGGTAATGACTCTGAACATTCCCCATCTGATGCCCTGAAACATTGATCCCCCCTAAAATGAGACCAGCAGACCCTGAAGTACCTTGGGGTCCATATCTTTAAAAGCCTTAGATATGTACAGATGTTTAAGCACCCCCCTCCCCCCCCCAACAACCTATATTACACTGGACCTCCAGAGGTGGACTACTATGTCGTTGAGACTGACACACAGTGTACACACTGTCAGCATGAATATCATTCCTAGGCTGCTCTATCTGTATCCGACATTACGGTGTCTGTCCCTCAGGGGATTTTAGGGAACTAAACAGCCTGATTTCAAATTTATACGGCGTAACACCCATCCAAGAGTTAGGTATAAAACCCTCACCCTACCTAAATTGCAGGGGCGGGGGGGGGGAGGGGAGACTGCTGGAAATTGGTAGAGACTGATGTTGTGGTGATCTCCTTATCCCAGAAAGCATTTCAGCGTTAAATTTCTTTTTTCATATAGTTTTATACCCCTCCGGAGAGCCCCATACCTGTCACCACCTCTGCCCCTAGTCAGCATCCACCTCCCCCGGACCTACCTGAAGCCAGTCCCCAACAACTTCCCCCCTGTAACAAGTTCCAGAAAAGCAGCACTGCAAATTGCAGCAAAGAACACACTCACAACAGTATTAAAGTTTTAAGCAATCCTTGTGCATTTATTCCTGTTACATGCAGGTTACCAGCAGAGTACAACACCAGTGCAGGAAATCCCCTGAAAGCAGTTTGCTGGAAGCAATTAGGGCTTCCTGCACTGATGATATACTCTGCTGGTAACCTGAATGTAACAGGACCAAATGCAAAAGGATTGCTTGCAACTTTAATACTGATGTGAGTGTGTTCTTTGCTGCAATTTGCTGCTTTGCTTTTCTGGAACTTGTCACTGTATCATGGGCTGGCCGCCCATAGCAGCACACCACTCTCTACCTAGACTGCAGGTTACTAACTCTTGGACCTGTTTGAATTAACTTTCCCCCATGGCAGGGTTGCAGAGAGAGAGAGCTGTCCCTCCACGATCCAGAGTTGCGTCCAGGTGGCAGAAGGGGCCCAGGGAGGTGTGCAGGGCCGCTGTCCAGCTTTGAGTCCCTTTTTTCATTTTTCTCCCCGGTGCCCGTCACAACGGTATGTCAGGAAGTGCATTTAGAGCAGCGCATGTCATGCTCAACCACAGCTCCTCCCTCGAGTTGCTCAATTGTCTGCAGTACCACCAAGCCTCCACCTGGAGGCAGTCAAAGGTCAGGTCAACTGACCACTCCTCCGCAGGAGAGGAAAGCAGTCCTGGGGATGCTCAATCCTCTCCCACCCCACCAACGCCCGGCAACCCATGTCTGTTCCCAAAGATAGGTTGCCTGCTTGGCAGGAGGTAACACGTTCAACACCTCAGCCCTCCACATCACTGGGATGGCTCCAGACAGTATTGTTTTTGCAGTAAGACCCTCTTACCCAAACAAGGTCACAGGGAACCCTGGACCAGAGATACACTTCTACTGTGGAATAAAATCAGCCTATACACTGCATTATTCAGACCACCTGAAAGTCTTCATAAACTTTGCTAAAGACCTGGGTTTTCAGCCTGCTAGGCCAGACCCCCAGGTTTCACATCTGGTCCAGATTAGGGCTGACCACTTTATCCCAACTGTATTTGAGTCCTTTAATGACTTACAGATTGAATTTGGCTTACAAAGAAAGTACAGTTACACAAGAACTTACTGTAACAGTAGATCTTCAAGAGGAGTTCTTGCAGCAGGTAATACACATAGGACTACGGCCGGCAAGCGTTAGGACCCCCTGGAAAATTCTTCTTGCTAGCAGTCTGTAGCTGGGGACCACCTCCAATGTCGGGCATGCCCGACGTTAGACGTGGTATAAAGGGGGCGGTCCCCTAGCGACATCTCAGTTCCCCACCGGAGACCCGGTTGTTGAATAATGGAGAATCGAGAAGGAACTCCCCTACTAGACAGAAGTATTATGGGTGCAACTGAACTGGAGGATGGAGGGTGGGAAAGCCACCTGCTGCAAGAGCTCCTCTTGAAGATCTATTGTTACGGTACGTTCTTACGTAACTGTACTCTCTCACTTTGAGGGAGAGCTCTTGCAGCAAGTAATACACATAGGACTGAGTCCCAAGCAGTAACCTAAATAGGCCCAGATCAGAAGGGAGGAGGAATGACTGTAAAGGAATGAGAATTACACTCTCTTAAGAGAGTAGTCCCTGGAGAACAGCCAAACCAAAACCTGCTCTCCTCCCAGAGGCTATGTCCAGACTGTAGTGTCGAATGAAGGTATGGCCAGTGCTCCAAGTGGCTACGGCGCAGAGATCTGCCGCTGACACATTCCTCATGGAGGCAAAGGAGCTAGCAATAGCCCTGGTGGAATGACCCTTAACCAAGCTCGGTAAGGGTTTGCTGTGATGCTGGTAGCAAAACTAAATGCAATTGACTAACCATTTGGTTAGTGTTTGTTTAGTGACAGGATCCCCTGTTTTATGTCTTGCGAATGCAACAAACAACTGGTATGTTTTCCAAACAAAACAAGTCTGGTCAAAGTAATAAAAGAGAACTCTGTGAACATCCAGAGTACGTAACAAAGCTTCCCCTCGTTGGAGAACTCTGGATAGTAGACCGGAAGTTGGATGTCCTGGTTCTGCGTTAAGGTGGACACCACTTTCGATAAGAACTTGGGTGTTTGTCCGTAGTTGCACCCTGTCCTTGTGAAAAAAGAGGTAAGGCTCCTTACACATCAGGGCCTGAAGCTCGGAAATCCTTCGAGCAGAACTAATGGCAACTAAAAACAATCCCTTCCAGGAGAAAAGACGTAGCTCGCATGTCTCTGATGGTTCAAAAGGTGGCAGGGCGATGTTTTCTAAAACAAAAAGAAGATTCCAGGGAGGGACTGGATCCTTCCTGGGGTGTCTGCTATGTAAGACTCCTCTAAGGAATGTCTTGCAGACATCCAGTTGCGCTAGAGTCCTTCCTCCCACAGCAGCATGGTATTTTGAAACCGCACAGAAGTGCACCTTGATGGAGGAGTAGCTAAGCCCCAAATCAAGGAGGTGGAGGAGGTACTCTAGCACAAACTTAACCGAGCATTGAAGTGGGTCTAAAGATCGGGATGCGGCCCATAGACAGAAGCATTTCCACTTCATAGCGTAAGTGGCCCTAGTAGAGGGTTTTCTTGCCACCACTAGAATCTCTGCCACTCTCTGAGAAACTCCCAGTCCCTCCTCTGCTAGGACTGCAGGAGCCAGGCATGCAGGTGAAGGGACCAAAGGGACAAGTGGACCAGTGTCCCCTGATCTTGGGAGAGCAAGTGGGTGGAGAGAGGCAGTGGCACAGGGGACTCCATGGCCAGCTGCTGAAGTAGCGGAAACCAGATCTGACGAGGCCAGAGAGGGGTTACCAGGATCATCCTGGCCCCCTCTGACTGCAACTTAAGCAGTACTCTCTGAATCAGAGGAATGGAAGGAAAGGCATAGAGAAATCTCCCCACCCAAGAAAGGGATAATGCGTCTCACAAGAAAACACCAGACCCTGGATCTAGTGAGCAAAAATTTGGCAATTTGGCATTGCATCGGGATACAAAGAGGTTCAGCTCTGGACGACCCCATCTTGTGAACAATTCCCACTCATGGTTCAGGGACAGAGAACAGCTCAGACTGTAGGCAAGAACGTTCTGAATGCCTGGCACATGGACCACTATTAGGAACAGATTGTGTTCTACTGCCCAGTCCCAGATTCTCACGGCCTCTCTGGAGAGGGGGTACGACCACGTTCCCCCGTTTTTACAGGTAAAAGACTACAGGGGTACTGTCCCACTGAATTAACAGTAGACCTCGGGAGAACTGATCCTGGAAGGCGTACAAAGCTGCCCTTATCTCTAATACACTGATATGCAGAGACCTTTCTGTGGCAGACCACGTTCCTCTGGTCTGATGCTCGTTGAGATGAGCACCCCAGCCGAGTTCCAAGGCATCCGTTGTGACAGTTTGTGTTGGACTTTGCCTCTGAAAGGGGACACCCTGTTCTAGATGAGCTGGTTCAAGCCTCCACTGGAGGGAGCGATGGACCGCTTTCAAAATTTGGATGGGATGGTGCAACTTGTCTGAACCCTGCTCCCATTGGACCCTGAGTTGCCACTGGAGAATTCTCATGTTTAGACGAGATAGAGGAACTGTGGCTATGGCTGCAGCCATATAACTCAACAGCTGCAAGACCACTCTGGCAGAGACCTGGTCCGCAGTTTGGACTCTCTGGGCTAGAGCAGGAAGCCGAAGTGCTCTGTCCGTAGGTAGGAAAGCTCTGCCTTGCAAAGTGTCAAGCACCGCTCCAACGTATTGAAGCCATTGGGAAGGCCAGGGCTGGGATTTCGGCCAGTTCAGGGTAACTCAGAGCAATAGGAACAACTGTTCCATCTCTCGAAGAGTGCTCATAAGCTGGTCTTCCGTGGGCACAAAGAGCAGCCAATCGTCGAGGCAGGGGTAGGTGAACAGACCCCTTTTCCTCAACGCTGCAGCTATCACTGCGAGGCACTTGGCGAAGACCCTTGGGGACGATGACAGGCCAAAGGGGAGTACCCTGAATTGGTAATGCTTGTCCCGGAACCGGAAGTGGAGAAACTTCCTGTGCGAATGTAGGATCTTTATGTGCGTATAAGCGTCTTGCATGTTCAGGGAGCATAGCCAATCCCCTTGATGCAGGAGGGAAAGAGGCTTGTTAGGATAAGCATCTGAAACTTCTTGTACAGGACGAACTTGTTGAGGTGGCTAAGGTCTAGAACGAGGCGAAGATCTCCAGTTTTCTTGGGGACCAAGAAAAAGTGGGAGGAGAAGCCTTTTCCTTGCTGAGAGACAGTGACTGGCTGTATGGCCTTCTTCTGGAGGAGAGAAAGAATCTCTTGTTCCAGGAGAAGAGCATGCGCGGGTGAGCAGTGAGATGCCACAGGGGGGTTGTCCAGGGACACAATGAGGATCTCTATCGTGTAACCCCTCTGGATCACTTGTAGCACCCACTGGTCGGAGGTGATATTGCTCCATTCTGACAGGTAGAGGGAGAACTTGCCCCCTACCTTTTCCCCCCCTCGAAGACTGATGAATGGGGGGCGGTAGCTGGGAGTCATGCAGTGGTGTGGGGGATGGTGGCTGGATGTCTGTGGGCCTTAGGCTGTTTTGGGCCCTGGCCTCTGGACTGAATGGCTACTGTGCTTGAAGCCTTTGCCTTGGAAAGGGTGGCTTCCCTGGTGACCTTGCCAATGAAAAGTGCGCTTGCAGGTCTGTTGTCGTTCGGACTTGTACATTTTATGTACATCCACAACCGCTTTGCCAGAGTCTTGGAGGCCCTTTATGATTCCTTCCATTTCCTGGCTGAAAAGAACCAGGCACTGGAAAAGAGCATCCAAAATGGCGTCTTGGAGGTCTTGCCTGAAGGATGTTGTTCTGAGCCACACATGTCTGCGTAGACAGACTCCTGATGCCTGCTGCCCTTGCAGCCATATCGGCAGTCATACGAGCATCTTACCACATGCTTGTCGACATCCATGCCCGATTGTGCATCAGCCAGTTATTCATTCTTGGTGTTGGAATCTGGCTGTGTCTTGATGATATCCATGGTCTTCTCCCATAAAGATTTTTGATGTGACCATGAGGGCCAAAAAGTTTAGTGACCTGATGGCTCTGGTGGCCAATGAATAAACTTTTCTGTCACAGTGATCCAACTTCTTGGACTCTGGGTCCGGAGGATGGGTGCTGAGGTGTTTGGGTTGGGACTGTCTACTGTGTGCAGCGGCCAGGACCATGGAGTTCGCTTCTGGCTGTTCCCCCAAAAAGGGCTATTCCTTTGGGGGCTTGTACAGACGGTCCACCTTCTGAGGCACAGCTAGTGTAGAGGACGGTCTCTTCCAAGTCAATCTGGCGACATCCTGGAAGGGTTCTACAAGCGGTGAGATGACTAAAAGCTTTGGATCTTTGGCACCCAAGAACTTGCCAGCCTTTTACATTCTGGGTCCAATTCCTCCATGTCCCACTGGTAAACAGCCTGTATGTGCCTCATGGTATCGAGGAAGGAAGAATCGTCCAGCGGGGACTGGGGGTTATCCTTCACGTCTGGAGAAGGTGGGTGTAAATCCTCGTCCTCCGATGAGTCTGGAGATGATGCCCCTGCGTCATCCCCAGAAGAGGGAATGGAGCGGGCACTGGAACTGGGGACTAAGGAAGGTCTTCTCTTTCTTTTGCCTTTTGGGCATGCCGGTAGGAGGGATCCTTCGCTTGCTCCTGCATCTGGAGTCGGAAGAGGAGGTGGTGATGGAATATCTTTTGGGGATGGAGATGGCCTACATATGAGATCCTCTTTAATAGTATTCCACCAGGAATTGAATAATGCTCAGACATCCGCTAAGGGGACGATCATGGGGCGCCTGAGTGTCGTCCGTATCGAATCACCGCGGGGGCTGCCCTGCTGTATCTGGGTTGAGGGGTTAGCCCTGGAGAGCAGTTGTCCAAACCCAATGTCCGGAGTGACTTGCACCTGATCTGGCGACCGGTCATCTGGTGGGACAGACGTCTGGTTGTCTTCCGTGGGGCACCTATCTGCCGACTGTCTCTTCTAGGGTGAACGGGGCCCTGATGTCCAGTGAAGCCACCATGGCGGGAGATGTTTGTCCGACTTCTGCGGCGTCCCTTTAGCTGGAAGCGAGGGTGGCGGCGTCTGCTGGCGAGTGGTCTTCTGTCACCTGTGGGGTTCGTCCGATTTCTTATGCTTTTTGGAGAACCCAGTAGAGCTGCGGCCTTCTTTAGGCCTAACAGCAGGTGACTGCTCTTCCTGGACTGACCCACGAGAGGATTTGTGGGGCCGGTGAGCCAGGGGAACTTGTGCTTAACGGCGCCCCGAGGACGATGACTGATCCCTGGTCTTTGAAGAGGACATCTTGTGGGTGCTGGTTCCCGCGGAAGACAGCGGGACCGACCCCGACCTCCCGCCGAAGGTCGATGAAGCATGCCTAGAGGAAGACTTTTGGCGGGGATTCTGATCTAGGCCTTTCTTTATCCCTGGAGTGGTGTTTCCCTGAGGTCTTCTCTCTGTGGGGAGACTCCTTAGCAGGCGAGAAGAGCTAGGGCCCGACAGGGACTTTTGCATGACGGCTAATTTCTGCTCTAGTAGCCTAAACTCCTGGTTTTATTGTTGAATTTCTTGCAAGGTTGGTAGCCGTCGTGCTGATGGTCGGGTCTAAGCAGATCAGGCAGGCCTCGTGGCTGTCTTTTGCCCGGGATCTGCTTGCCGCATTAGCACTTCGATTTTCGCCAAGGAGGTGAGGGCAAAGACATGCAAGAAAAATGTCTCACTAAGGTAACTAAGCGGGTCGACGGCGGGAAAAAGCGCCGGACGACCGCCCCCATTATACCACATCTGACTCTGGGAGTGCCCAATGTTGGAGCGGTCCCCCACTACAGACTGTTAGCTAGAAGAATTTTCCAAGGGGTCCCAATGCCTGCCGGCCTTAGCCCTATGTGTATTACCTGCTGTAAGAGCTCCCCTTCAAAGTGAGATCTGACTTTTTTCAGGTATCTGCAGCTACGAACATACACAATGACACGCACAGACTAGCCAAAGGTAGCCATTACTCCCTTTACTCTAATTAGCCTGCAGTCCTTGTCACTAAAGGGCCCCCAAGAAAACAGACTCTTCTCCCGTTTATACATTGCCCTGGGGGGCGTTAGAAGAGTGGAATACGGTTTATATTAAAAGGAAATGGGAACCTGAGTGGGAATCCCAACTCACTGATGAGGCTTGGAAAACGCTTCCACAAACACAAAATCATGAGTGCTTCGACATGGTGGGAGAACCTGTGGAAGCACCTTATTCGATACTTCAGAACCCCGGCCAATCACGCTAACTTTTTAGCTTGACAGATCTAGTGCACGTTGGAGGGAATGTGAGGAAGCCAGAGCAGATCATACTCATGTAATATGGTCCTGTCTGAGGATTAGGGATTACTGGGAGCAATATATGACATAAATTGATAAAATAATAGGCATCCAACCCATGTTTTACATACCTGGGCATGCCCCCATGAACCTTGAAAGATAAGAAAGAGGAGAAATTGCTCTTAGTCCTTGTGGCCGCAGTTAAGAAAACATTAGCCTGTAACTGACTCACAACCCAAATTCCCTCAGTTACCAACTGGCATAAGCTGGCCCTTGAGCTTTACGACATGGAACCGATTATGTTTCGGAGGAATCGGCACACACACAAATCTTTGAGAATATTTGGACCCCATGAGTGCATTATGTGCTGGAGGTGAACCTTGATTTTATACCTTGACGGACCCCTCTCCAGAATGTCATAGACCTCCTTAATTTGCTTTGTTATACATGACTCTATTCTAGCCACAACAAGCAGGCAAAGACCAGCACTGACACCAACTCTGTTGATACAAGACAATTTATTTGTGCTTTAAAGATAGCGCTCATGATATCCAGTGTAACAGGAACAAACAGTGCACCACTCCTAAGTGAAGTTTTACAGACTGGCACATCAGTAAGCGGAGCTGCTTTTCTGGTGTTGCTGATCTCTTCTAGCCATGCCCGATAAACAGGGAAAGAGGTAGATCGATATAGACACATAAAGGCCTCCCACCCTCTGGCTGTTATGCCTCCTATAAAAATAGGTTACTTACCTGTAACAGTAGTTCTAGGAGTGGTATATGTTGTTCATCCACACTTCTTGGCAGGTACCTTGCCATTTTAAGATGTGCTTCAAGCTAGCTCCTCCCTCCCACCCATCCGGGTGGTATAACCCTCAGCTCCGCCCCATGATGCCAGATCTTGACCTGCTGGAAGTCAGGTTTGTGCGTCAAAGCCAAGGAGGTCAGGTGGGTCAGTGTGCATGAACAACATAAAACACTCCTAGAATTACTGTTATAGGTGAGTAACCTGGTTTTCTAGGATCGTGGATATGTTGTTCTATCCACACTTCTTGGCAGACTCCTCGCAGTTCTCTGGGAGGAGGTAGGCAAGATGCACATCCCCTATTTAGGAAAAAGGGGACAGAAGAACTGAAACTCCAAAGCCAGCATCCCAGCGTGACTCAAGGTCGACGTGGTAATGAGAAATGAAGGTGTGTGCTGACTTGCAGGTAGCAGCCCTGCAGATTTCCTGGATAGGGACGTCCCTAGAAGCAGCCACCGATGCAGCGGTATGGCGGGCGGAATGAGCTTTAAGCACTACGGGAGGCTCCCTTCCCGCCAACCTATAGTAGAGATCAATGCAAGATATAATCCACTGAGCTATTGTCCGCTTGGCTGCAGATCTGCCAGGTGCAGCTTCAGCATAGGTGACAAACAGCTGGCGAACCTCTCCCCGAACTTCTGCCGTTTGCTCTTTGTAGTAGGCGAGCGTTCATCTCAGGTCCAAAGTATGGAGCCTGTACTCGTCCTCAGAGGTGTGACTGGGGTAGAACACCAGCACAGTAATTACCTGGTTTAGGTGAAACTCCGACACCATCTTCAGAAGGAATTTCGGTGGGAGGCGCAGGACAACCTTGGCCCTGTGGAAGACCAGGTAAGGAGACTCGATAGAGAGCGCCTGTAACTCCCCAGTCCTTCTGGCTGATGTGATAGCCACCAAGAATGCGGTCTTCCACGACAAATGTGAGATGTCACATTTGTGCATTGGTTCGAATGGCTTGCCCATGAGCTTTGGCAAAACCAGCAGTAGATCCCACGGAGGTAGAGGTTCATGCACTGGAGAGGATATGTGATCTAGGCCTTTGAAGAAGCGCCAGACCACCTTCCTCTGCACCACTGACTGCTGATCGGCCTGCGTCCCAGTAAACACAGATGGCTGCCAGGTGCACCTTTAGGGCTGTCGACTGAAGTCCCCGCTGGGAGAGGGACCAAAGATAATCCAAAATGCTAGCCACTGGACCGGACAATGGGTCCAACCCTTTGCCCTGACACCAGATGGAGAATCCTCTTCCATTTAAAGGCATAGCATTTTCTAAGCGATTCCTTATGGGAAGCCTCAACAACGCTGAGGACCTCATCGGACAGACCCAAGGCCTGGAACTCTAGTCACTCAGGAACCAGGCTGTCAGGTGCAGGGACTGAAGGTCCGGATGGAGTACCTTCCCCTGACTGACTGAGAGCAGATCCAGGCATGCTGGAAGCTGCCTCGGGAGCCTGGAGCTGAGGCTGAGGAGATCTGGATACCAGAACTGGCATGGCCCGTCTGAGACTACCAGGATCACCTGCGCCCTGTCTCTCCTGACCTTGATGAGCACTTTATGAATCAAATGAAAGGGACGGAAGGCGTAGAAGAGGCCTGGGGTCCATAGCCTCAAGAAGGCATCCCCCTGCAGCGAACCCTGCTGGGGGAGGGGCATGATACAGCCTCAGTTTTGTGTTCTCCCTGGAGGAGAACATGTCCACCTGAGGAGATCCCCAGTGGGAGAACAGATCTTGTACTACCTCCTGGTGGACAGACCACTCATGAGATGCCCCGCCTATCCGGCTGAAGGCATCGGCCAGCTGATTTGAGGCTCCTGCCATGTAAATGGCTAAGAGATCTGCCTCCAAGTTAAGCACGAGAGACCAAACGTGTAGAGCATCCTTGCAGAGGGGCAAGGAGCACGTCCTGCGCTGCCTGTTGAGATAGTACATGGTCATGGTGTTGTCTGCCTGGACCACTTGACCCCAAACGGAGCAAATGCAGTCAGGGCTAGCCGAACCACTCAAAACCCCAGCAGGTTGATGTGGTATCGAGACTCCTGGGGGACCAGAGCCCATGGGCTCTGTGCTCCCCCAGATGGGCACCCCAACCCAGAGAGGCATCAGTCATCAGCATGTCTGTCGGCTTGGGGCGGACAAAAGGGATCCCTTCCTGCAGGTGGGATGGGACAAGCCACCACTGGAGGTTGTCCCACATCCTCTGGGTCAGAGAGACCAGCTGGTCGAGATGAATTGAGCACTCCACTGGCTGGCCAGTTCCCACTGGAGGGAACACATATGCCAGCGGGCCCATCGGACCATGCTGGTGCACGCCGCCATGTAGCCCATAAGACGCAAGAAGTCCCGGGCAGGGCGCAATTACCCAACAAGAAATGACTGGGCAAAGGAGGAGAGGACCTCCGCCTGTCCGCCGGGAGCTCAGCTCTGCCTCGATGAACTGAATCACCTGCGAAGGCACGAGTTCTGACTTGGCCTCGTTGAGGAGGCCAAGGTCGAGGCAAGTCTGGAGGGCCAGATCCCTGGACCGCTCCACCTCCCACCTGAAGGGACCTGCTAGAAGCCAGTCATCCAGGTAATGGTACACTCGGACCCTTCGGCGCCTCAGGTGAGCCGCCACCACTGCCATGCATTTTGTGAAGAACTGGGGTGCTGAAGACAGGCCAAAGGGCATGGCTTGGAACTGGTAAAGGGTTCCCTCAGCTTGGAAGCGGAGGAACCGATGGGACAAACGGATCAGGATGTGAAAGAACACGTCCTGAAGACCTAGGGAGCAGAACCACATGCCTTGCTCCAGAGATGGTTTGATCTGAGTCAGAGTGACCAAATGGAATGTGCGGGACCTGAGGAACTTGTTCAGGTCATGAAGATCTAGAATGGGGCGGCAGCCCCCTGTCCGTTTTGGTACCAGTAAGTATCTGGAAAGAACCCTGGGTCTGAAGGCGGGTCCACTACTCTGCACACCACCTCCTTGAGGAGGAGCCGAGCTAAATTGTCTCAGAAAGCCAACAGAGGCTGCGGGACACTAGAGCCCCTGGGGTGCGGGCTCGATATGGAGGGGGCTGCTCGAATTCCAGAGGCAGGCCTCAACCGACCACTTCCAGAACCCAATGGTCTGTGGCGATAGCGGACCAGGCAGAAAGGAAGTGGCTGAGCTGACCCCCCCCATGGGAGGTCCCAGGGAAGGTGTGACAGGATTGAAGGAGGCAACCCATCACTAGGCAGGCTTGGAGGAGGGTCCAGTGGAGAAGCCGCCGGGACCTTTCCGCTCGGGCTTCCTGAACGAGGAGGCCACAGACTTGGCCTGAGGACACCAAGTTTGAGCCTGCTGGACCTGCTACTGCTGGGCCAGTCTGGCCGAAGGAGTGGACGAGCAAAAGGGCCTGCGGTTCTGACACTTGAGGCCCTTGTCCTTCTGGGCAGATGTGGTGGAGTCCAAGGTGGCATTGGACTTCTCTATATGTTGGAGGTGGCCCTCCACGCCGGGCCTGAACAGGTTGGTGCCCAAGAAGGGGACATCTGCCAGCTTGTGTTGCATATCAGCCGTAAAGGTTGAGATGCGCAGCCAAGCCCTGCAGCGCATGGCCACTGCAGCCACTACTGAATGAGCACAGGAGTCACCAATGTCCACAGCCATCTGGAGTTGTTGCTTCGCCTCTGCCCTACCCTGGTCCCGGACTTACTTGACCGTGGTCTGGAGATTCGCCGGGAGATCAGGGATCACCTCGTCCAGGGAGCTAAAGAGGGCACGGGAGAAGTGTGCCATGATAACGGCCGAACTGGCCTGATGAAGGCCATGGGAGGAAGCTGCATAGACCTTCTTCCCGGAATGGTCCAACTTGACGTCGACAGGACGGAAGACCATGGAGAAATCTTTGGACTCCGAGGAGCCCTCGTAAAGCGGGCAACGCTCCATGTCACCCTCTACCTTCCTTGGGCGGTCGGGAGAAAGAGTGACCGACAACCGATGGGGCAGGCCTTGGACCCACTGAGATTCCATGGTCGGAGCTACGGACTTCGGCTGCGCGGGCGGTGTCTCCACCCGGACTGGTGGAGTAGCCTGCTTTGGCCGAGTCGGCGGAGCCTTAACCGGCATCTCGGTGACGGTGGCTGCGACCGACACCGGTCGCTCAGATGAAAGCCACTTAATGGCCGGGGTAGAAACTGGAATCAGTTTGGACCCAGGCAGGACCAACTGCTGCCACATTAGGTCTTCGTAGCACTGACGCAACTTGCGCCAGAGCCTTTCCTCATCCGAGGATGATGAAGACGAGGAGCAGCGCCGCCGCTTACCATGGCGAGTCTTGACTGGCATCGAAGTCAAGGAACGAGACTAAGACCTCAACCGTTGGCAGGGCCAGCGGACCTCAGAAGAAGTTGGGGAAATCCGCAGCTCCTCCTGGTCAGGTTCCTTGGTGGACAGGTCCTGCCCAGCAGGCTGAGCCGACCCATCCAAGGGCACCAGAAGCACTGGCGTCCTAAATAAAGAGTCGTTGGCCAGACCAGGTGACAACCCGCTGATCGGCTCAAGAAAATCTCGGCTGCATCGACAGGCGTCTCAGCCGACTGGTCTGATGGGGTTACCGTGAAACCAGCGGCCTTCGAGCAAAGTCGAAACAGAGGTTTCCTGTGAGCAGGACCACTCCCGGTCCCAAAAGCGTCAACATGCAACTTGTCCTTTTTCGACTCCTTCCAAGAGCGCGAAACATATGACCCCAAAGGGCCCTCTCCCTTGGTAGAGAGAAAGAGACTGGTACAACTTCTTGAAGGAAACTGAATAGGAGGAATCCCATTGTAGCGGAATGAAGACCGAAGCCGAAGAGGAGCCCACCGTGGCCTGAGCCGCCTCCTCTTTGAAGGCCTTAAGCTATTCCAGCTGCTCGGCGGACCCTGCAGAGACCACCCAAAATGCATCAATGTATTTAACCAGCGCGTAACGCTTTTCCGGTCGCCCCAGTTGAAGTCGGGCAGCGCAGTCTTCCAGAACTGAAAGTGAAAAGGACAGACAGTGATCGCAAGCCTGCGAGTCGTGGTCATGTCCCAGGCAGTAGACGCATTCGGATCAGTGCAAGACATCTCCTGCCCACAGGGTCACCGGTGAAACCCAGGAACCAACTTGTCTTCCATCGCGGTAGCGAGAGAAGGCGTCGAAGACGAAACTTGAAAGAGTTTTAAAATAAGTTCTGGAAGCGAATCCTAAGATTCTAGAACCAGGGCCTACTACACACAGAAGCGATAAGGAGGGAACCTGAACCTTCTAGCGGAAAGGAAGATCTGGCATCACGGGGCAGAGACGAGGGTTATACCACCCAGGTGGGCGGGAGAAGCCAGTTTGAAGACTTTCCGGCACATCTTAAAGCGGCAAGGTACCTGCCAAAAAGTGTGGATAGAACAACATATCAACGTTCCTAGAACCAGCACATACTGTTTATCAGTAAGAGTTCAGCGCTTTTCACCTACTTGTTCATAGTTAATATTCTGTTGTGTTTTCCTTTCCTTTGAGCATATTGGGAAAACGTTATGTGGCACAAGTGTGTTGCACAGACAGGCAGCTGTGAAATTCATCTGTGCACCTGTATACTAACACAGGGGAATTGTGCCACTTGTTCTGTTAACCAGGCTCTCTTCTCTAAAATGGCCTCTACTTCTGAGAGGGCCACAACTGGCTGGTTGAGACATCTGCAATATGCAAGACGCGGGTAGAAATAAGAATTTTTACCTGCCTTCCTTCCCTAGCAGTGTACTTAACTAGAGCAGAATGTCGGAGATGTTAACTTTCTGACACAGATTAACTGTGACTGTGTTACAAGTGAAGTCTCTTGTATTTTATAATATGAAAAATCTTGAATAGACTGTTATTTAAAAAAAAAAAAATGGGGGGGTCTGAGCAGGATATTGATCTCTTTCGATCCCATGACCTGCATCAGCAGCACAAATGTTTTTGCCCCAGTGAAAAAGGGCTCTCCACAAAGGTCTGGAGGGCCAGACACATCTCATGGATATCCTCTGTGAAGGACCCTCATACACTAACCCCGGCCAGAAGAGGCAATGAAACAGATAACGGAACTCACCATGGCTGTAGCCACCTCCTCAAGGACTGCAAGCTGGAAAGCTGACCTGGCAGCTGCCGAGACATTTTTGTGGCTTTTAGGTCGATTCTTGGGGTCCAGTTCTGAGGGTCAATGAGGAATAGTCTGGCCCAACGATCTTCCAGTGATGATGGAAGCATCGCCTGGCAAAGGCCACAGCCTCCCATGCTGTGCTGCAGTCCCAAACAGTACAGGCAGGACACGCTGGGGTCAATATTCAACATCTTCTGTGGACATGGAACACATAACTTAAATCCATATTGCTTCATCTTTTCCATGCTGAGATCGAAGTCATTGAAGGCAGAGCAAGAATGAGTGGAAGAATGCAATTAAAAAATAAAAGGTTTTTCATCAAAAGCCCGAATACACTCAAAAATCCTCGAACGCTGCAGAGCTGCGAAGGAGGAGACCTGTCCCTTTCAATGGAAAGAAAAATCTGAGGTCACAGGGCAGAGCCGGGAGAATGCCCTGCCCAAGTGGCAGGAAGTACTTTGCTTGAAGACATCTGACAAATCAGCCTGTTCCAGTGGAACTGCCATAGTGCGGATAGTGAACTGTATCCACGCCCTTAGAATTATTAATACTGTAATTGTGTAACAAAAAAAGGAAAACTGCAGTAAATCTCATGGAAGAACTCAAGAGAATCAGTTCATTCAAAGTGAAGAGTTAAAAGGCAGTTTTTTATGTTCTGCACTTTAAATGAGCCAGATTTCTTTTTTTGTCCTTTAGACTGTATAGACAATAAAGGTATACTGCAAATTTTACAGCACTAATATTTAAAAATGGTTAGGGCAGTAAGGACCAAGATCATCATTCTGCACAGACACTATCACAAACCTTTATCCAGTGGCACTACTGACCTTTGCTGTATTCCCAGGGCAACACCTGCTAACAGGATGTAAGTGATAAAGGCCATAGCTGCAAAGAAAATAACAGCATTTTCAATCATAAAACTGTTAGCCTTCTTCGACGGTGTATGAGAATCACATTTTTTTTTCAAAATCAGGCTTCATGAATAGACATATTGACAGTCTTGAACAAAATGTTGATGTGAATGACTGCAAAAGCATACACCCTTCCTGCATGGCCACAAAAGTGTTTGAAGCCTTGTGGGAAAGGGGGCAGAGGCTGCCATGCTAAAACATGGCCATTCCATGAGAAGGGAGGAAAAGTACTTGGGGAGAGGTGCATGCTATGGAATAGCTGCTTCTGTACTGGACTGGAGCTGAAATGTATCTATTGACCAACAGAGAAAACAATTCATAGGAAGTGGTGCCACTGGAACACCAAGACTGTTTGGCCATGACTTGCCTGAAACACCGACCCAGTACAATCAGTAAGGTACAGTGGGCAGGAGAGGGGGAAGGAAGGATGCCAGGCAACACTCCCATTCAAATCCCCAACCCCCCTCGGTAAAACTGACAATGGGACTAATAGCACACTTCCCTTTCATCCACTGCATATCCTAATTTTCATCACAGCTTTACCCATCACATTTTCTCTGTCTAGTGGCTAATGCCACTCCTACTACTGTCTTCCAGGCTCAAAGACACAAACTCTTAGATGGGCTTCACATCCAATTTTGCTGCCCTCTCATTCCTGCCTCCTTTTCATGGCTCCATGTGACTCACTTCCTGGTCCCCCTTGGCACCATGTCTAATCAACATGGGCTCCGCTACCTACCTACCTCTGGGGTCTGCCACCATGAGTCTTTCTGAGCTCCATGCCCATCTGACCTCTGGGCCCTGCATCTCTATATCTTCATTTCCTACTGCTATTGCAGAGTTTATGGTGGCCATCCATACTGGGCTTTGTGCCTATTCCTTTCTGCTTTTTATCAAGGGAAGGGGCCTCGCTTTCATGTCCCCATTCCTCCTCCTCTGACACTGTGTTTAGGCAAAACAGACTCCTTATCTGAGCTGCCACATAGTGGTCTTGAGATCTTGGATGCTTCCTGGTACTGTCACTACTTGTTGCTGGGCTGGCTCACGCCTTACTGATCTGTTCTGCCACGGTGCAAGCTATGTTTTAATTTTTTTATTTTATTTTTTTTGCAGGGTAGGAGCCCCACACCTCCTTCCATTGCAGCAATCCACCTTTTTCTACTCTTACATTACCAGACTACCACTGGTGTGTTCCTTCCCTCTACTTGTGGCATTCATCTGCTGTATTCTACCAACACTGAGATACCAGAGCAGAGTATCTTGAAGCATGTCCAAGGGGAGAACTTTCATAGAGGGGATCCTTTAGTCATACTGTCAGCTCTGGGGCACCATGCAAGGGTAGTAATCCTGGCTGTGGGACAGAGACACTGAACAAACAAACCATCTGCCACTGGTGAACTCTTCTCTTTCTCTTTGGTGACTCAATCACTTAGCTCAGGGTTCCTATAGCCACATGAGCTGGATCTACTTGGCATCACCAAGAGTGGAACCCTTCACTGGGAGGCTTCTTCAGTCACCAGTGACCTCTGCAGTACTTAAGAAGGTGGTAGTTTAGGTCAGCGAGATATAGGGAGCAGACAGGCAAAACAATCGGTCATTTATGTGAGGTAGTACATTTTTGTTCCATAATTTGTTTGGGCATCAGTTTTCCTTTTCCTTTTAGCACCATATATTTTTGGGGATATTATCCCTTTTCTTCAAAGCAGTAATTCATGTTGGCAGTAAAATAATGACAGTTTTTTTTTTTTTTTTATTCAGTAAGGGCATCTAAACTTCCATGGTGAATCAAACTACTATGTGGTCCAAATAACTTCAGGAAAATATTTTATCTGATTGAATTATTGTTGATCAAGAAAATACATTCCGACTCTAATCGTTATCAGCGTCCTTTCTGAACAAACATGAACTACTGCTTAAAATGTATAACAGTAAGTGTGGCTGGCCAGTCCAGTGGCATGAATGGCTAAGAAAATGAATGCCTCCCCTCCTGCCACGCTGATGTCCCAAGGTTCTGAAACAGATCAGGGGTGATTGGGGGTTGGCTGGGGGAGGGAGGATTAAGGGTCCCTAGTACAGCTCACCTGCCTTGGGGAGGGGGTTAGCATCCTGCTGCTTGCCTGCAGCCTAGAGAAATCTGGGTGACAGTGCAGCATGATTATGTAGGGAAGGGATCCCATTTGCAATCACGGGGAAGGAGCGTCTCTGCAGAGGTATAGCTCGCACATCACACCACTACACATGATGTGGGCCAAAGGTAAAGAAAAATTACCCTAAGATGACAGCCCAAGCACCAGCAGGCTCCGCACCAGTGAGCAGGCACCCCTGCTAGTTCTTTGGCAGAAGATGTCAGAGCGAGGTAAGCCCCGGAGAAGTCAGGTGACGGGGAGGGGGGGCCTCCATGTCACTGTTGAGACATATTGGCAGGGCAATGTAAGGAATCTTGCACTGCAGTCACCCATATGGTATCTGTCATGTGACCTAATAAGAGGACTTCAGTGTCCAGTGCTCTCAATCAAGCAACTACAGTGAGTACTAAAATTCTCTACAAATAATACAAAAGGTTAATTCCCCCCTTCCTCAGACGTTTTCATGTAGCCTCTATGTGCGCTGTGTTTTGTTCCCTATATTTCACTTACTTGGAATGTAGAGGTCTGGAGCATTGACATCATGTCTTGGTGGCAAAGGTGACTCTCTGTGATACTGAACTTCCCAGTTCTAAAATTAACAAACAAAAAAAGGCAAAGACAACAGGTAACAATCTAAACAATATGAACAGAAATGCACTCCAGTAAGTGAATAAGAAATCAGGACATCTAATGACCTGTCTGAAAACACTCAATTCCACCCCCCCAACATCGAAAGACGAGACAATATACCAAAATTGACAAAGCAATGGGGAATGAGTTACTACAGTCCCATGCCTAATGAGTGATAATGATTTTCATATTTTCTGTCATGTCTGTGTGTATTTAATTTTCACAATATTTACATTTCATTTATTAATTTCACAAAAGATCTTCGAGTAAACAAATGCCCATTTTCAGGGATGTACTGTTTAATTCAATACAGTACATACAAAGCATGCGTACATAGAAACATAGAATCTGATTTCAAAAAAGGACTGCTTAGCCCACGTAGTCTACCCAGAAGTTCCCCTACCTATTCTGTCTCTACAGACCCAACATGGTCTCCATCGACCCTCCCACCTTCTTGCACACCATCTAATATAACACTAGGTCTATCCCATGGATGCTTGAAGCCCCCACTGTTTTAACCTCCACCACTTTTGCTGGCAATCTATTCCAGGCATCCACCAATCTTTCAGTGAAGAAATACTTCCTCACATTACTCTTGAATCCCTCCCCCACCCCCAACCCCCACAGCTTCATTAATGACCCCGGTCCTGGTGCTTGTTCTTATTTGAAAGAATCCCCACCTGTAACCTATTTACGCCTTTGAGGTAACTGCAGGTCTCTACCATATCCCCTATCTCTCTCTCTCCCCCTCTCCTCATAGGGCTTTTCATGCACCCATGCACCATTTTACTTGCCCCCCTCTGTACCGCCTCCACTCTATGTCCTTTCTTATTTATTTATTTTTTTTTTTAGTTGTTTAACCAGGAGTAGCACACTATGCTGAAAGCTTTTTTTACAGGAGCAACCTGGGAGCACAGGGAAGTTAAGTGACTTGCTTAGGGTCACACAGTATTCAAGTGGAAGCTGTGGGATTCAAATCCAGGTCTGGTCTGCTGGATGTCACCAGATTTGCCTCCCACCACTGCCTTTCTAAAGTGAGGTCTCAACTAAATACAGCGTTGTAGGTGTGGCCACACCAGTGAGTGCTATAATGGCAGCACTACCCCTCTCCTCCTGCTGAAGCTACCACTCCTTATGCAACCCAACATTCCATTAGCTCTACCCACTGCCTTTTTACACTGCCCTGCTACCATGAGGTCCTAACATACAAACCCGAAGTCCCTTTCCTATCCAGTGATAGTTAGTAACCCCCTTCCTATACTGAACCCCAGAACTTCTATGTACTACAGTAGGTGTATTATTTGGCACTTGTTGGCATGGAACCCCAACTGTCATGTTTTTGACTATTCCTCGAGTTTCCCCAAGATCCCTGTGCATTTAAGCCACCCCTTCCTGAGTGTCCACCCTATTACAAATGTTGATATCATCTAGAAATTGACATACCTTCCTTTTCAACTCTTTTCCAATGTCCCTGTCCCCAATAAAGATGTTGACGAGGACTGGTCCTAGTACTGACCCCTGTAGTACCACACTTTTCACACTCCCCTCTTTACAGTGAGTGCCATCAACCACCACCCTCAGTCTCCTATCCTTTAACCAGTTTCTAACGCAATTAGCTACTACAGATCCCACTCCTAGGTTGGTCAACGTACTAAATCAGTCTTCTACGGGGCACTGCGTCAAAAACCTAGCTAGAGTCTAAACAGGCCATGTCCACTGCTCTCCCATGATCAATTTCCTTGATTACCAAGTCAAAGAAATCTATTAAGAGTCATTTGGCATGACCAACCCCCCCCCCCCCAATAAATCTGTGTTGTCTGTGATCTTGTAGCCCACTGGATTCAAGATAATCTATCATCCTTTCTTGCAGTAGTGCTTCCATCAATTTACCCACCACTGAAGGAAGACCGAGTGGCTTATAGTTGCTAGCTTCCTCCCTGCTGCTTCTCTTACGCCATGCTGTTTCATTGCAGGGCTCTGCATTTAACCTCCCTTGTGGAGATGGTCAGTTAACACTCTTTCAGAAATCTGGATCCTCAGGGTCTCCTGGTGCCACGGGACATCTCAGGCAAGGAGACAGCTTATTCGATGGGAGTTGAGGCAGCGGTGGAGGGTTACAACATGACTCTTACCATGGCTGTCAACTCCCTAGCACCTCTCCATGTACACTCCTTGATTTCCTGCTGAAGGTCACCTTGGTTCAATGGTGATCTGAGGAGGTTGCAGACCAAGGGGTGGAGGCTGGAGCATTGTTGGCTCACGTCCTGCTCAGAGGGAGATACACTGACGTGGAGGGCTCATTATGATGAGCAGCAGTGGTAATCACTCTGAAAACATCAGTGTTAATGTCATGGGTGACTGCTACTTGAAAGAATGAACCAGCTTAGCTCTTCAGCACTGTGGACAGATTAATGTGTGTCCCCAGTCCAGTACAGCACTCATCAGAAAAGGGCTGGAATATCCTGGGGTTGTCAGTCATTGGTCAGCAGTATCCGGCCTTCGGATAGGCATACTTCATCTTTATAGGAGGAGTTTGAGCCAGTGTTGGCAGAAGATCTCATCCAGAAAATTTCTGGACTGTGCCCAAGCTACTGTACATTGGATCCTGGGCTGACCCAGCTTCTTTTGGAGTACTGAGGAATGCTCGTTTCAATTTTTGCAGAAGCTGTCAGGTGTTCGCTTCAGATGGAGATTTTTGCCCAGTTGCCCTTACCCGGTTAACAAATAAAAATGAAATGAAATGAAATTAAATCTTGGTATAGACAGAACAGTCGGGAGCTACTTCATGAGATCTGAATCAAGGCACTAAACATGCCATCGGCTGAGGGAATTAGCCTGTGGCATTCAACATACTTTTTGAAGCAACAAGGAGGACATGACTGCTGGAGGGACCCTTCTCTCTCTTTTTTTTTTTTAATTTATTACCCCCGAGCCCTGGCAGGTGGTGTCAGCCCTCCAAACGGAGGGACTCTCTCTCTCTGGCTCAGCCGTTCCCATGCTAGGTGGCCCCAGAAATTCCCCCATGGACTGCTCCCCACGGTGGGGCCAGGAGGAGGTTGCCAGCTTCTCCCTCCTCCTGGAGACCCAATCCAGAATCCAGGGACCACTCCCGTGAGTGGCAGGCCATCACTGAGCATACCAGGCTCGATTTTCCATTTTTGCCGTCCCCCCCTCCCTTCCGATGTAATGACATCAGCTTCCAGCCTCTCAACCTGTACTGCCCTACAGTCACTGCTAGAGGGCAGTCAGCAAGCAGGATGACTAGTCTCCCTCCTCCCGAAAGTGGAGAGCAGTCTTCTGGACGCTCAATCCTCTCCCCCCCTTTCCACCGCCGACCCCCAGCGGCCCGAGCTCATTCCAGAACCCGGGTCACCGGTGTGGCACTTGGTACTGCGACCAGCACCTCAACCTCTAGTGCCACTGGGCCGGTGTATACATGGAGGGAGGAACCCTTCTTGAAATAAAAGTCAATGCAGCTGACAAAACACAATTAATAGTTTGATGAAAATGGAGTTGAGGTGGTATCAGTACTGAACTGTGACTAGAAATCACCATCAGAACCAAAAACTAAGTGGTACTGACGAAACAATGGAATTCAAGAGTGGATCCTACTGTAACCAATCTCTTGTACTGAAAACAAAGATCTGATGGTTCAAGAAAACACCACAAAAAAGACGTGAAGGAACAATAGTTGTGGTCTGAATCTAACCGGATGGTTCTAGGTCTTGGTTCCTCAAGTTGGGATGATGCAATGTGCTTGATTTTCAAAATGACCCTTTAGAACAACACACGATGCGCCGATCTCAACCTACAGCAAACTCCAGGTGAGCCAGGGACCCTGCTTTGGATTCTAGTACATCAAGGGTCCCTGTGCCAAAGTCCTCAGATTCGCCGCAAGCAGGAAGGTGCACCAAACAGGTGGCGCAGCAGATGGGTTTGATGGATGGTGCCAAAATCCCACCCCCCAGCAATGCTGCCCTTAAAGTACATTGGTGGGGGAGCAGCAAGCCACCTAAGACACTGACAATGGGCCTGTATGAGTGCTGGACTAGGCAGTGTGGGACACAGCATGGTGTGGGTGGCAGGGACAATGGTGGCACCGGGCAGCTGTGCCCCTGAACAATCCAACAGGCCCACAGATACCTCCATAGTGTGCAGGTACTGAACCTGTCCTGGACCCCCTGGTGCTATCAGCTCTGCCAGTTGTGCTGTAGCTTTAAATTTCCCTGAAAAGAGAAGACAGTCCATGGCTGCACGGTATGCGGTGCAACTGTAGGTCAAGAACATACCCTGTGGTAGCACAATACGATCTAGTTTATCAGCCTTCTGTGTGCTGGCATATTGCAGCTAGAGGTGCCGTACTAGCAGTGGCAGGTTGCTTGGGCTCCCCTACAGGCAGGTACCATAAGAGAAAATTACTCACCATAGTAATGTTTTTTTTCTTCTAATTGATTCTTGCTGTATTCTGACTTACTGCAGCAGTTAGCCCCAGCACTTGAACTGCTCTGGAGAGTAAGGAGTTAAACTCTATGCAGTAGCATAGAACGTTGAGCTCGAGCTCGGTTTTCAAACCTCTCTCTGTGGTACTTCCCAGTGTAACCATCAGATTCTTACGAGCAACTAACTAGCGGAGTCTAATATCTAATATATACAAGTGTGTGTGAAATTTGTTTTAGTATAAGCCAAAAGGCAACAATTTGGGCCCAGAAGACTCAAGTCGAGAACCCAAGAAGAAAAAGGTAATGACAACACCAAACAAATTCACAACACAAACAGAACTAACAATAACCCACCCAAGGGGGGGGGGGGTGAAGGTACACCCCTGAGGTGCAACACTGTACCTGCCAGCCCACTTCCCAAAAACTATGTTCTGAGAGGGGAGGCGGGCAGGTCACAATACAGCAAGACTCCATTAGAAGAAACAACATTACTATGGTGAGTAATTTTTTCTTCAAACAACAAAGTCTTGCTGTATCCTGACTTAATGCAGACTACCAAGCAGTTCCCTATGAAAGAGGGAATGCAGAACCTACTTTGGGAACAGGCTCTGCAGTACTGCTGTGCCAAACCTAGCATCACTCCTAGCCTGGATAGCTAGGGAGTAATGCTTGGTAAATGTATGTACTGTTTTCCAGGTGGCTGCTCTGCAGATCTCTAACAAGGGTATATCTCTTGCAGCAGCCAGAGTAGCAACTGTACCCCTAGTGGAGTGAGCCCTCGGGCCTGAAGGAAGTGTTTTCCCCAATTTGTCACTGCAGAATTGTATACAAGAAACAATCCACCTGGTAGTGGTTCTTTTCGTGGCAGGCTTACCTTTCCCCACCTCGTCATAGGTGAGAAACAACTGAAGACAGTCATTCCTGTGAGCCTTAGTGTGCTCTGTGTAATAGCTAAGAGCTCTTTTAACATCCAAGCTATATAGTCTTCTTTAACCTGAAGAGGAGTGGTCAGTGAAAAACACAAGAAGAGACAGACTGGTTCAGATGAAAATCTGATACCTTGGGCAAGAACCTTCTATTGGTTCTTAGGACCACTTTATCCCTATGGAAGGACATGAAGTCAGGTCCCACTGACAAGGCCTGTAATTCACTAATCCTCCTGGCCGAAGTAATGGCTACCAGGAACACAGTTTTCCAGGTCAAGTATTTCAGCTCATCTGAAGCCATGGGTTCAAAGGGGAGCTGCATGAGCTGTGCAATGCAGAGATTAAGATCCCAAGCCGGGTTGGTTCTCTAAATGGTGGGTTTGTATGAACCAGACCCTTGAAGAACTTTTTAAACACATGATGTGAGGCCAGGGAAGAGCCCTTCCCTGCTGAAAGGAACACAGAAACTGCTGCTAGGTGAACCTTTAGAGTTGCAGCCTAAGGCCTAGGCCACTGAGGTGAACCAGATAATCTAAAGCTGTGGAGATGCCTGCAGAATCAGGGACAATGCCTTTCTGAGAACATCAAATGGTAAACCTCTTCTATTTGGAATCATAAGTCTTTCTAGTAGATGGTTTCCTAGAAACCTTCAAGATATCCATGACTGCCTGAGAAAGATACAGGTCTGCATATTCTAGCTCTTCAAGAGCCAGGCCTTGAGATTGAGAGACTGGAGATCGGGATACCAGATCCTCCCCTGGGAAGAGGACAGAAGATTGTGTCTCTTGGAAAGGGGCAGAGGACGAGACACAGTCAGGGACAGGAGCAGAGGGTACCAAGGCTGCCTGGCCCAGTCTGGAGCCATTAGGATCACTGTGCAAGGCTGAGTTCTGATCTTGATCTGAACTCTGAACAGCAGAGGGAATGGAGGGAAGGCATAGAGGAACCTGCCCTTCCATTCCAAAATCAGGGCATCCTGAGGCACAGTCCCCAGGAGTGGAGGTCTGCAACAGAACAGAGGGAGCTGACTGTCCAGGGCTGCAAAGAGATCCATCTCTGGAGTGCCCCATCTGGAGAAGATGATCTGCAGTATGAGGGGATTCAGGGACTATTCGTGACGTCCCTGGGATATTCTGCTCAGAGCATCTGCCAGTACACTGTCCTTCCCTGGAAGGACAACAGCTACTAGGGAAGTCTGAAGAGAATAGGCCAGAGACCACAGTTTCATGGTTTCCGCATACAAGGCAGAGGACAGAGTGCCTCCTTGTTTGTTGAAATACCACATTGTGCTCGTGTTGTCTGTTCCGACTTGGACCGCCTTGCCCTTGACCAAGCCTGAGAAGCACTGAAGGGCCAGGAACACTGCCCTGAGTTCCAGAAGGTTGATGTGAAGGAGAGACTCATGTGGAGACCAGACCCCTTGGGCTGTCAGGGCCCCAAGGGGGGCTCCCCAACCTAGGAGAGAAGCATCCGTAGTCAGAATTACTGAAGGAATTTGTGGGAGAAATGGGACTCCTTGTCCAAGATTGTCCTGATCCAGCTACCACTGGAGAGCTTGGACCAGAGTCTGAGTCACTGGAATCAGTTTGGTAAGAGAATCCCTTTTCTGAGACCAGAAGGACCTTAGGTGAAACTGAATGTCCCTCATCTGGAATCTTGCTCCCTGCACCACTGCAGTGGAAGCTGCCATGTGGCCCAGAAGCTGGAGGAAGTGTCTTGCTGGGCGAGAGACCCGAGGTCGAAAAGATGAAGCAAGATCCACTATGGCCTTCACCCTTGCCAGGGGAAGGAAAGCTTTTTCTTGTACAGTGTCCAAATCTATTCCTATAAAAGGTGAGAAGCTGAACTGGTTCGAGGACAGACTTTGGAAGACTGAGAAGAAAACCCAGGGAACTGAGTAGGTCCTGGGTAGTTTGCCGAGCTGACTTGACCTGTAGAGATGACTGATCCACAATGAGTCAGTTGTCCAGATATGGGAAGATGGTGATACCCTGTCTTCTGAGGTAAGCAACCACTACTGCAAGGCACCTTGTGAACACCCTTGGAGCTGATGTCAGGCCAAATGGTACGGCTCTGAATTGGTAATGGCCTGAAGGCAACACAAACCTGAGGTATTTTCTGTGGGAGCACCTGATAAGGATATGGAAATAGGCATCCTTGAAGTCCAGAGATGCTAACCAATCTTCTGGCCTTAGAGAGGGAAGGATTATTCCCAGAGTTACCATTTTGAATTTGGGCTTTTAAATGTGCTTGTTCAAATACCTTAGGTCTAGGATAGGTTGCCACTCTCCTGTTTTCTTTGGGGTAAGGAAGTACCTGGAGTACTGTCCTTTTCCCTTATGCTGAGTAGGAACCTTCTCTATAGCTGTGAGACCTAGAAGAAAGGAAACCTCTGCCTCTAGGGCCAGGGTTTCTGATATTGATGCAGGTGGAAAAGACCTGGCCCTCTTTCTTGGAAACTTTTTGAAGCTGTGGGCCAGTCCCTGGCTTACTACTCCCAGGACCCACTTGTCTGAGGTCACAGACTTCCAAGGCCTGGAACTAGTAAGCCAACCTGCCTCCTACTGGAATTGGGGAGTCGACCTGGGCTGCCACATCAGGGTGTCTGCTTGGCAGGAGCCTTAGACTGGGAGAAGGAGGGAGCAGCCCTGCTCATCCCCCTCCTGCCCCTTCCTCTGAAGGACCCCCTCTGTAGGAAGGTAGAGGAGGCCTGGGCTTGGTAAAAAGGCCTGTGAAAAGGCCTGCGCCTACCCCTAGACTGCTGCTTTTGTGGAGTGGCTTTCCTTTCCTTGGCCTGTGCACTCCTGTACGTGTTCCTGTATTCAACCATTTTCTTCATGTAAGCCTCTGTTTGCTCCCCAGAGAGTTATCCACTACAGGAAAATCCATACCCTTAGTCTGGGTATCCTGTGAAAGGCTAGTACATCTGAGCCAAGCATGTCTCCTGAGAAACACAGATGTAGCCATGACTCTAGATGCCACATCACTGAAGTCCACAGCACCATAAAATTGCATTTTCGATGCCTCAATTCCATCAGCGGCCGCCTCCTCCAGCTCTTTGGCTAGCTGGGGGAAGGCCTGTTTAGCCAGTTCCAGAACCGTATCCCATCTGGATTTCTGGTACCTGACCGCGTAGGCCATATAATTAGCCTGCCTGAGTCCCAAAGAGGATGCCAAATACTGTTTATTTGGCCATGGCATCCACTTTCCTGGAGTCCTTATCCGGGGTGTGAGAAGCCAAATGAACGTTAGCCCTGTCACAGGCTGCAGCCTGCACTACTCCAACATGGCTGTTATGATTATAAAGGAGCTCCGTAGCCGAGCCTGATAACATATATCACCTGTCCATTCTCTTGTCCGTAGGAGGTACTGAATTAGGAGTTTGCAAAATTTTGTGTGTCTGCTTCCCCAAGATCTTATGAACAGGGATAGACATCCTTTTGGACTCTGGGATGTCCATCATTTCCACAAAATCAGGCTCCTCCTCCTCCTCCTCTGTAGCTTTAACCAAGGGAAGCCGAAGGCTCGCCACCTTTTGTAAAACAAAAAGTGTGAAGGGGACTCTGAGAGCCTGGGAGGAGAGACAGCTTAGGACTGTCTGGGGAGATGTCCGGTTCAATAGGCACATCCAGACCCCTCCAGTCATCATCACTGGGATAATCTTAGTCTCCCTCCCACTCCTCATAATAAGCATCCAGATCATAATCCGAAGGAGACGGATCCAACCGAACTGACCGCCCAATCAGTGGTAAAGCGACTGAACAATACTAATCGCTTTGGCTATTTTGTCCGCGGTTGGAGAATGCAGTACAGGATCCGAACCAGTGGACTTACGGTTTCATTTTGATGGAACTGGACCCTCAGGGTTGGCTCTCCTTTTGCCCGAGGAGGTATCGCCTAGGTCAGTAGGCACCTCCTCAGGTTCGGCCGCAACCGAACCGGACTGGCCATCCAGATCTACAGACTTCTCTGCCTCCCTTTCCTTCAGCCTACTCAGTCTCTTATCTAGAGTGGATATCAGAAAGTTTTTACAAATCTGGCAGTCTGATTTGAGGTGGTCAAACCCCAGACAATAAACACAAATGAGGTGGGGGTCAGCCTTGGCAAAGGCCTCCCCACACTCAGTACAGTGCTGAAACCCAGTGGGACCGGTTTTCTTTTTGGGTTTGTCAGACATGGCCAACCTACTAAATTATCCTATAGAAGCTTTCAAGCCAGGTAATGAAATAATCGATCGGTTATAAACAGTGTCACGGGTTTTGAAAAAGAACCAGAAAAGGCCCGGTTCTTCTGAAACCAATCGATACCGGAACACCACTCTAATCCCAGAAAATTTTTCTCAGATAATAGAAATAATACAAGGTTGGTTCCTAACCGGACTGACCGGAAAGAAATCGAGGAAAAGAATAGTTTCCACACACACACTAGAAAAATAAACACAGTCACTACCTATCTACAACACTATCTGTACCGTAGACAGAGGCTGAAAATTCGAAAAAATAAACAGAATGGTTTAAACCGAATGCTTTTTTAAACTTTACTGAACCGAGCAGAGGAATCTCCAGAGCGACTTCACTGTTAGGCACAGCAAAGAATCTGACGGTTACACTGGGAAGTACCACAGATAGAGGTTTGAAAACCGAGCACAAGCTCAACGTTCTATCCTCTTGGCACAGAGTTTAACTCCTTACTCTCTGGGGCAGTTCAAGTGCTGGGGCTAACTGCTGCATTAAGTCAGAATACAGCAAGACTTCATGTCTGAATTGAGTCTGGCAGATGGAATGTCATAGGAATTGCTACCATATATATTGGAGTGGCGAACTGCCACGTCAGGTGGGTGGCTGCATACTGTACAACATCCACGGATCTAACGGGGGACAGTCGCCGACAGTCCAGTAGGGAATCTGTATGTATCTCCCTGCACCCGCCAGTGCAGTCCTCTGCCAGTGAGATCAATGTTGTACAGTATGCACCCACCTGACATGGCACCACACAGTTCCAACAAGGCAGGGACGAAGCTTTGCCACTCCGGTACAAATGGCAGCAGTTCCTGTGACATTCCACATGCCAGACCCAATTATGGAACCTATCTACAAGGATGCCCGAACAACCTGCCAATCCTACTTCGGCACCTATAGCTGCAGTATGCCAGCACACAGAGGGCTGAGCAGCAAGGGCATGTCGTGCTGCCACAGGGTACATACCTGACACACAGCTGCACTGCATATCATGCAGCCAAGGACTGTCTCCGCCTGTCAGGGAGTTTGCAAGCCATGATACAACTGGTAAGGCTGACAGCACCAGGTGGTCCAGGACAGGATTGGTGACTGCAACTAGAATCTCCTGGCCACCATGCACAATCATGCCCAACACTGCTCTCTACCTGACCATATGCATGGGATAGACAAAGGAATTCTGGAGGTCAGGGGTAGGGGGCAACAGACTTCTTGGAAAATATAAACTGAACTTACAAGCTCAAATGGGCACACTGGGTGGGCCATAGGCCCTTATCTGCCGACACTGTCTATGTACCTATGTATGTATCTATATAAAGAAAAGGGGCATTAATACCATATTTGCCAGGCTGATTTATGACCACACTGCAAGTTACCCATGCACAGTGGAGTTACCCATATGAATAGGAGAGGGAACAAAGTCACCAGATCTGTCCAGTCACAGAACAGACAACTTACCCATGACTGCAGGGAAAATGGAAGCAGAGACTCTCCTAACTACCTGTTTTTATTATTTACTATTACCCGGTATTTCTTTTAAATATGTCTGTGTCCACCCAAGTATGATTCCCCTCTTCTGCTCAGAGTGAAGATCATGGACACCCTGCTCTGAAAGAGTGCAAAGCTGCCTGGTGCCACGAGTGTACCCTGCCATGTCCCACACCACCTACTGTGGCACCCCCACAGGTCCGCTGGCACTGTACCAGGTGGCTCACAGACCCCCCCCCAGCACAGTCCCGACCTGCAGCGCAAAGACTGTTAGACCAGCACATGGCTGGTCTAACCACGACCTGTGGCCACTGCGGGGCTTTCATAATCCCAAACTAGGGGATGCTGCAGCCCCCGCCATTACAAAAGCTCCCTTCTGCCTTGGTGCACAACCACTTTAGGTGCAAGGGTGGTGCAGGGCTGGTTTGCGCATGGCCCCCCACTTTCAAAGTCGCCTGCGTTCGAAAATCAGGATAGTAGTAACTACCCAAGGTGCCACTTGCATCAATTCTGTTTTAAGCAAGTACCCTGCGTCAAATGAAGGGCTTTGAAAAATCGAGCCCAATGTGTGTGGTTGTGGGTGAATTTTCATTGTTAGAAAGACCTTTAAAAAGCAAGTAGCACCAATAAATAGCAATGTGTAAAAGTAGTCCCTCACTACTGCTTATTTCTGAAGTTTCTTATTTTTCACTGTGCTCATTAGATGGGTTTCTGCTCAATAATACTGGGTGTGATGTGAAAAGCAGTGCTTTACCTGAAAGCAGATGTATCTAGTTATTTTCCTCCTACTACATCAGCAGCATGTAACAATACTCACTGTTACATCACAAGCCCTGCTGCCAGATTGGTTTTATGTTTCGCAAGTTTCCAGTCAAGCAGGAGACTGGCTCTTCTAGTTACTAGCAATGTCACAATCAGTGGGGCCATAATGCAGATGATGTATAGGAAGGAAGAGAACCGACTAGGTCGGCCTCCAGGCAGAGTGTTGTTCCACACATCACACACCTAGTACTGTCGGGTAGAAAATCTGCTAATTAGCAAAACAGAAAAGAAAAAAATATACTTCAGATATAAGACATGATAGCGAACTATTCTGAAAGTTACTATTAATTCTCGGCAGTACACTAGCACTTATAAGTATCTAGAGAATCAGGCAGGGCCAGAAGAGTTTTTTTTCTGAAATAAGTATGTAGGATATGGAAATGGTATTAAACAAAGTGTAAATGTAAATACCATTATCTGTTGAGATGCCAATAAAGGGCATTAGGGGGAAAAACAACTGCAGATATCAGCCCAAATCAATTTTACCTGGTTATAAATGCAGCTATTAAAAACACCAGTTACGTATTTGCACCAATCCAAAGGTTGTTTTTATATTAACAGCTCAAATTTTCATAAGTTGCCCTCCACATGGCTGTTGCACTTACACATTAATGGCCTATTAAAACAGAATGTACAAGAGATACCCGATATGCTTAAACAGCCACCGATGCCTTGAGAAGAACTTTGAAATAAAAAACATCACTTTTCAACACAAAGCAGCTGATGTATCTTACTAGCTTTGTATTTCTAATCTTTATTATTTATTGCTGAGGCCATATTTTTGAAAACAGGATAGCTGCTCCTTGAGGATTCATCAGCTCTCTTATTGCTTTTCCCAACCTGATGTCATAACGCTCTGCTTGTGACATCACAGTGATTCCCATGGCAACAGACTGTGATGTTACACCACCATTATCATTTCAAGACGGGAATAAGCTATAGAGCCAGAGGAACACTAAGGGACAAAGATCTTGTTTTTGTGGGAATTTCTCCAGCAATAAATGATGGAGAGGAGAAATCTATAGGAAATATATGAAATACAAGCTGTATGGTGTATGAATATTATGTTTTCAGAAGTTTGCCCCAGCTGCTCTTCTAACTTTTTACTTCTTAATAGTAGTGAACTTTAATCTGTTTTTGGAAGTGGCGGGTGGGATTGTTTTCATGATACACTATAGCAACCACAGATAACATCACATCCTAATAGCTGGCCCACAGTGATTCCTTAGCAAATACATGAAGACTGCCATTTAGAACATGCTTGTTTCATACCTGGTGGGTGTATGGAAACACTAGTAGAGCAAGTTTCTTCAAGACATACTTTGTGTCAACAGCAAAGAAATGCTTCAACTTGTTTATCGACACAAACCGGTTTATCTGTTAAACAGAAAAAGCACATTGTAAGTTCACTGATTTGGGGGCGTAGCAAGAGGTTCCATATGTTACAGCTTATGAAGGTACAGCATGTTAAAATGTCTGAATAACCCATGCTTTGAGATAGCCTTTTTCAGTACATATGATTTTCATGGTCTCCTAAGGCTTGAAAATTGTTCTGCACATTCCAATTATCCTTACTGTAAAACAAAAGCAGAGAGGTGGTCACAAATAATATTCTAGCTTGTTAAACTAAATATTTGGGCTTGCTATCTGAACATTTTAACATCCAAATCAAAAACGTAAGCCAGTTTTGAAAATTCAATTTATGAAAAACCATGCTACAGCATAAAGTCTGTGCAAAACTGGGTTCATGAACACACAATGATTGTTAATGAATGTAATCTTCCCGATACACATCTCCACCTCTCACTCCCCGGTGGTACAAATACAATATGTAACAGGATGCTCATCAAAAGGAAACCTACATTAAGACTTTAGTACATTATCCATCTTCTCCTTGCAACATATTTTCATAAATCGGTCAAGCTGTTTATCTACCAAGATAAAAAGGGGAATGCATCAGCAGCTTTAGAGTCAGTAACAGACTGAGAAAAAGACCCAGCGATTTTTCCAGTCTGCCAGTTTCCCTACCTAGCTCCATGTTCATCCTAATGCCAGGCTGTATTTAGAGATCTGTTAACCCTAGCAGGGCTCAAAAATATACCCTTTCCGTATTTCCGTGGAAATACAGAAAGGCTGCCGGAAATGTAATTTGCCTTTCTGCATTACCGTGTGGAAATGCTAAACCACAGTACACGATTTAACCACGTGGTCATGGTGGCAGTAGAGAGCGAGCGTAGCAGCCCTTACCTTTCATTCTGGGCTGGGGGCAGGGAGCCTGGGTGCAGCGAGCGGCTGTACCATCAGGGGTTGGTAGATCTCTGTGCAGCAGTTCAGTCTTCCAATCAGGCGGCACTGCGGACAGCTTTGGGGTCCTCACATACAGAAGAGAAGCATGTGACCCATTCGTGCCTCCTGATTGGCTGCTTGCGATCCTTCCTCACTGTGCTGTGTGTACATGATGCCGTAGTCAGTTGGCAGCCAGCGAGGGAGTATCTCCGTTGCACGCTTTGCTTGTCTGCGTTACGAAAGGCCAGTACTCACGGTTCCTTTCATTGGGCACTGTATTTTTTGCATTTGTGGCACACAACCTGGCACTAGGGGAAAAGGGAGTATGTTTTTTGGGGGGTACTGGCAGAGAGGCGAGAAAAACAAAAGAAAGGAACAGCTCTTTATATTGGAATCTTGGAAAAAAGTCCTGCCTGTACAGTGAGGGTTCTATAAACAGTTGTGGCAGAAAACTGGGGGGTCCTGCCTGAACAGTGAGACTTGAAAATAAATTCTGTTACAGATTGTGAGGGGCAAAATGTCCTGCTTGACAGTCAGACAAAAACAAAAAAAAAAAAAAAAACAGTAATATATTGAGGCAGAGTGTGAGGGGGCAAACAGTCTTATGGCACAAAAGTCTTGCAAAAAAAAAAAAGAAAAACTGTCTGCAGCAGGGGTGTAAAGTCCTGCCTGAACAAAACAAGGGCACCTCAGAAAAGAATTTAGAGAGGGGGCAAAATGTCCTGCCTCGGTCAGGCTACAGAAAAAAAAAAATAATAACCTTGGTAGAGAGTGCGAGGGGGTAAAACGTCTGTGGCAGAAAAGTCTTGAAACAAAAGAAAAATACTCTGCAGAAAGGGGGAAAAGTTCTGCCTGAAAAAAACAAGGGCATCACAGAAACCTGGGGGCCGGGGGGGGGGCACAATGTCCTGCCTCAGTCAGGCTTCAGAAAAGGCATCAAGCAGCTCCTCTGAGGGACAGAATGATGGGGAGATTTAAACTGTGTTCCTGGACCGCGCCACATTTTTTTTTTTCAATTTTCTATGTGGAAATGTACCATTTGCCCTGGAAATGTATGCTGCATCACCTACATTTCTGGAGAAAATGAACCCTTGAAGCCATTATTTTGAGCCCTGCCTATTAACTGATCATCACCCCCTTACCCAGGTACACCTTCCCCTCTTCAACCTGTGGATCCCTCTATTCCCTTAATCCCACCCAAGTTTAAACCTGTCACAGTCTCGACTTCAACCACCTCTGTGGGCAATCTATTCCATTTGTTCACTTACACTCCATAAAGAACTTCCACGTCCCTCCAGAGTCTCCCTCCCTCCCCTTCACCACCACCACCTGTCTCCAGTGTGCACCCATGTCCTTGAGTTACTGTGCCCTTGTTCCATGTAAACAAGTTCTTACAATCCACCCTGTTGATTCCTCACAAGAACCTGCATGTCTCAACCATGTCTTCCCTTTCCCTCCTGGCCTCCAAAGTAAGGATGATACGGTCTGCCAATATTTCCTCAAATGACCTCTCCTGCTGCCCCGGATCATCTTATTAGCCCTCCCTCTGTATGGTTTCTATGCAGTACCAATCTTCCTTGAAGTGTGGACTCTGGAACTATTTACAGTACTCCATACGCGGCCTTAGCAGGGGTCTACAGGGACAGATTCACTTCCTTCCTACTACCAAATCCCTTTCCTATACATCAGAGCACACTGTTTACCTTACCATATGCTACTGTATGTTTCACTTTTCAGTGGACTTGAGGCAGTCATTCATGATGACCCCTGGTTTCTCTCTTCAGTGGTCTGCATTATCCTTACTCCCACCATCCTGTACTCTGTTTTAGGGTTCTTTCTACAAACGTGCATCACTTTGCACATTTTTGAACGGACTTTTAGTTGCCATAGTCTGGAGCACGTTTCCAGTTTTACCAGGCTTCTTTCCTTTTCTCGGACTCTCTCTCTCTCCTCCATGTCCCCTGTACCATAGACTTTATAGTCTTCAGCAAAGACAGGAACTGTATTCTGGATTCCCTCTCCAATAATCTCAAATGAAAATACTGAAGGGCAACAGTCTCACAACAAATTCTGATGGTACCCAGCTTGTGACTCCACTCTTGCGAAGCAGCACATTAGCTACCCTCTAGTCTGCTACAACCACCCCTGCTTCCAGTGAGCAACTAAACAGATTTATCAATGATGCTGCCAGTATCTGACCCACCTCCTTCAGCACTTAAGTTGCAACACGTCAGACCAAGTGCTTTGACAATCGTCAGGGATTTGAGGCCCTTAAGCACCTTTCTTCCAAGACTAGTCCTACCTCCAGCCCTCTCTCCCACTTCACTTTGGCCTGCACTTTGCTAGAAGCCCCTCTCCTCCATGGTGAATACTGAACAAAAGTAAGCATTCAGTAAATTAGTCTTTCTCCCTCCTTGCGCTGGTTGCAGGGCTCTAGGGCCAGTGGGATTTCCTTCTTACCCTATGTGCAGGAACTTGACTTGCAGCATCAGAGGACATCAGTTCCTCCCACTGTGGACTGTGCCTGTCAACCTCCTGGCTCCGAGTAAGTAGGCAGCTTGCAGCATTGTTCTTTAACTAGGTGACAGAGCCGAAGATTCTCTTCTGCAAATTTGTTATTCTTCTTCGGATATCAGTACCTAACTCTTGTTGGTGTTCCTGTTGGTGCATAGGAAGATTTAGCCTTGATTGGCTCTTCCCTGCACTTTAGCTGGGCTCCTTCAAGTTGGGGCCTCCCAGATTCAGCCTTTCATGCTGCGCAGTCTGCCACCACCCACACACAGACACACAGGAGAGCTCTACGAAGACCAAAGAAGATGAATCACAGCACTCATCAAAATGGAAGCATTTCAAGATCACAGGTGTAGTCTTTGAAGCAGACTACTGATCAGACAAATACAGCTTTTCCTGGGACTCACTGCACAACCACACCAGCTCAGCATATTGTGGGACCACCCACAGAGCTGCCCAGCAATCAGACGACCCACAGAACAGTGTAGTACAGTACAACGGCTGACACACAGTGCCATTCTTGGAAGTGGAGGTATTTTCCAGGTGGTCTGGTAGCGTTCCTGGAGAACTGACAGGCCACAATGAGTACAAGAGTTTTACTGTTTGGCCCCTTGTCTAGCTGTTTGGGGGCAGGTGACACTGGAAAACTGCTCGAGCAGTTGGAACTCTGCAAAGAACAGGAAAAGCACACTGACAACCATTTTGAGCAGCATGTCTGCTAGCTCTTGCAGTGCTACCTCTTCTGCCCTGCCAAACATTCAAGCCAGGGGTGGTTTGGAGCAGCGGTCCTTCCGGAAGTTTTCTGGCATTCTTTGAAGCATTCTGTCCCCTCAACACCCACTCTTGGCTTAGGGTTGTCGGTTCCTTGGCACAGTCTTTTGGTTGCAACACTGTGGTCCCAGGGCACTACAGGAGCACCTGGGTTTCTAACATGACAGTGGGTATTTGGTTAAACAGGACGGTGGGAATTTTTTCCAAGCAAGAGAGTGAAACTCATAGCAGTGTCCTATTCTGTGAGGGAACCCTATTTGATACACTTGCATTTTTCACTGGGTGCCACATTCACTCAGCTCTCTAGCGTCCAACACAGAGGAGGACACCATCGCTGCATCCCACTCCCAGGAGACGGCAGAACATCTCCCTCTTCAACTGGCACCAGACTTGATAGCTAAACTGAACAGGGCTTTCACCTTAAGACGCAGCCTACTCTGATCTGCCCTGCATCCCTGCAAAGTCATACCCACAAAGAAAAAAGCATCTCGGAAAAGAATGTCACCTCTCTTCTCGGACGAGGAAGACCACCCCAAACCTCACAGTAGCAAACAGAAGAAATATGTACCACCTCCTGCACTCCAGGGACGAAACCAATGACCACTCCTATTATCACAGAAGAAAGAAACGACAGGCCCGATCTCCTTCCTCGATGGAGTTGGGTTCATCTTCCATTCGGATGGGAGAATTCCACTGCAGTTCCTCAGATGGGGAGCCAGAATCTGAAAGGCAATTTGATATGGATGCCCCAGACTTCTTCATTAAAAGTGTTTTGTCCGAGATTCACCTTGGATCCATTCTTTTCACTTCTAAGGAGGACAAACCCACTGTCAAATTATACATATAACTTAAGATATTAACAGCATTCCCTGATTCTTCCAGCAATTGAGGATCTACTTAAGGAGGGTTGGCAAGACCCAGAGAAAATGTACTCTGTCCCTCACAGGGTCAACAAACTATTGAAGTTTGATAAGAAATAATCAGACGTCTGGCTGATGTAGTACCCCAGAACCGGTTCCCTACAGTACTAGGCAAATCCCCCCTCCCAGAGGCAGCTGGGAAAGGGCAGTGTTGTCAGAAGTCCTAAGACAGGGTATGGGGCCCAGAGAAAGAAAAGGGTGCAGGTACCCAGTTTGGGCCTGTGCCCACAGTCAAGGCCCCAGCGATGGCAACACAACCCCTACTCCTGCCTTTTTCTGGCAGGGTCAGACTTGCTGTGTTGCTAGCACAAAGCCTGGGCTCTGTTTTAAACATTTTTTTTTTCTTCTTTTCTCCCTCTGTGTCCTGCTGCCTGCTTTCATGAACTCCCTCCTCCCAAGCAGGTAGCAAAAGGCAAACCACAGGCCATGCGCTGAGACTTCTGTCCTTGCCCAGTGCATGGGCATTTTTCAAGATTTGAGGTGCACTGGTAGCTCATACTCGGGGTTCGCTAATGGAACCCCGAGCCCTGAACAGTTGGCATGACAGTTGACTGCTGTTGCAACTGGGTCTCAGAGGAGGCTATATGCAAGACAGTGAGGCAGCAGGAGGCAGGGTGACGAACCACAGACTTGCCTGGGAGGTTGATGCAGGCCATTTTGGCTTCTGTGCTCCGCTCCTCTGGTTGAAAGTCCCACCAGCATCAGCGGGTCCAGTGTTGCAGCAGTGAAGAGCAACTGGTGTGTGCTGTATATACTGTAGCTCTTGGTTTTCTTTGTTAAGGTTAAAGTCCCTTGTCAGTGGCAAGCGCAGGATTCAGAAGGCACGCTGGGAAGAGTTTCGTGGTCCCACCTTCAGGAATGCCCTAGCACTATTTCAGCCACTCCCACCAACAAGAGCATTACTGCAGTCACTCCCACCAGTGAAAACACTACTGCAGCAACCCCTCCCTCCTTAGAACTACACCCCGGGTCAGGGTGGTGAGTCAGTGGTAGCACCAAAGGCAGGTTCTAAACACCAGAATAATGTCTGTACTTTGCAAAGTGCTGGATAGTACAACAGCAAGCAGCAAGACTGCAAAGTGGGTGGACAAACCCAGCTACTAGGAACTGCCAGGAGGGCAAAGCATCAGGCCAGAGACCCTACATTTAAATAAATAGTTGTGCCGTGACTGCAAGTAAACTGCCAAACCTGTGTGGTGCCCTAATTGCAAAGTAAAATGCCAAGCCTGTGTGGTACTCTGAAGTGCAAAATGAACTGTTAGCCCTGTATGGCACCTGCTGCAAATCAACTGCCAAATCTGTGGTACATACTCCATCTGCAAAGGAACTGCTTAAACTTTCACCCTTGTAGATTACAAGTGGGGTGGTCGACCTAGCCAAGTTAAGGATAGTCAGGACAGGCCCCTTCAGCTACTCATCTCTGCTAGGTCTCTACCCTGTTACGGCAATGAAGGAAGTCTAGGCGCTGACCGGCTTAATAGCTACAGGGGACAGGAAATTCGTTCTGCTTTGCAACTCTTTATAATGTTCTCAATTACAGAGATGAAATTCATAACCCACCAACTATTCCATATGTAACTGTAGTTGAATGACCATTTGTGTGAAAAAATGTATATTGTCTTATTTTTATGGACATTCTATGCATTTCCCTTCATGGAAATATAGGTTGCTCACCTGTAACAGGAGTTCTAGGAATGGTATATGTTGTTCATCCACACTTTCTGGCAGGTATCCTTGCCGCTTTAAATCTTGCCGGAAGGTCTTCAAGCTGGCTCCTCCCACCCACCCGGGTGGTAAAACTCTCGGCTCCGCCCCATGATGCCAGATCTGGCCTGCTGGAAGCTCAGGTTGTGCATCGAAGCCAGGAGGTTAGAATGTAGGATGAACAACATATACCATTCCTAGAACTCCTGTTACAGGAGTAACCTGTATTTCTAGGGACATGGATATGTTGTTCATCCACACTGTCTGGCAGACTCCTAGCAGTTCTCCAGGAGGAGGGAGGCAAGGCGCACACCCCTACTTAGGAAATAGAGACTGAGAACCGAGGCCCCAAAACCAGCATCCCGGCGCGACTCCAAGGTCGAGCGGTAGTGGGTTATAAAGGTATGTGCCGACTTCAGGTAGCAGCCCTGCAGATATCCTGGATAGGGATGTCCCTGGAAGCAGCTACCGATGCAGCGGTATGGCGGGTAGAATGAGCTCTTATCCCTCTGGGAGGCTCCATGCCCGCCAACCTATAGCAGAGATCTATGCAGGAGGTGACCCACCTGTTTATCGTCCGCTTGGCTGTGGGTCTGCCAGGTGCAGCTTCAGCGTAGGTGACAAACAGCTGGCAAACCTCTCCCCGAACTTCAGCCGTGCACGCCTTATAGTAAGCGAGCGCCCTTCTAGGGTCCAGAATATGGAGCCTATATTCGGCCTCCGAGGTGTGATTGAGGTAGAACACCGGCAGAGTCAACACCTGGTTAAGGTGAAACTCCGACACCACTTTCAGAAGGAATTTCGGATGGGGGCACAGGACAACCTTGTCCCTGAGGAAGACCAGGTAAGGAGACTTTATTAAAAGCGCCTGGAGCTCTCCCATCCTTCTGGCTGACGTGATAGCCACCAAGAAGGCGGTCTTCCATGACAGGTGAGAGATGTCACACCTGTGCATTGGTTCGAATGGCTTGCCCATGAGCTTTGCCAATACCAGCAGTAGATCCCACGAAGGTGGAGGTTCACGCACCAGAGGGGATATGTGATCCAGGCCTTTGAAAAAGCGCCCGACCACTTTCTCCTGCGCCACCGACTGCTTCCCAGCCCATGCCCGGTAAGCAGAGATGGCTGCCAGGTGCACCTTTAGGGTCGTCGACCTAAGCCCTTGCTGAGAAAGAGACCACAGGTAGTCCAAGATGCTTGCCAAGGAACAGGAGGAAGGGTCCAGGCCCTTGCCCTGACACCAAATGGAGAATCTCTTCCATTTGAAGGCATAGCATTTTCTGGTCGACTCCTTACGGGATGCCTCAACTACATTGAGGACCTCGTCGGAAAGACCCAAGGCCTGGAACTCTAGCCGCTCAGGAACCAGGCCGTCAGGTGCAGGAATTAAAGGTCCTGATGGAACACCTTCCCCTGATTGACTGATAACAGGTCCGGGCGAGCTGGAAGCTGCCTCGGGAGCCTGAAGCTGAGGCTGAGGAGATCTGGACACCAGCATTGGCGGGGCCAGTCTGGGGCTACCAGAATCACCTGCACTTTGTCCCTCCTCACCTTGAGAAGCACCTTGTGGATCAAGGAAAATGGGGGAAAGGCGTAGAAGAGGCCCGGGGTCCACGGCCTCGAGAAGGCATCCCCCTGCAGCGAACCCTGCTGAGAAGGGCGGGCATGAAACAGCCTCAGCTTCGCATTCTCCTTGGAGGCAAACAGGTCCACCTAAGGTGTGCCCCAGTGGGAGAACAGATCTTGTACTACCTCCGGCAGGAGAGACCACTCATGGGACACAGCCCCTATCTGGCTTAGGGCATTGGCCAGAGTGTTGGAGGCTCCTGCCACATGGATGGCTAGGAGATCCGCCTCCAGGCTGCGCACGACTGACCAAATGCGGAGAGCTTCCTTGCACAGAGGCATGGAGCGCATCCTGCCCTGGCGGTTTAGGTAGTACATGGTCGTGGTATTGTCCGTCTGGACCTGAACCACTTGACCCCGTAGAAACGGAGCAAAGGCGGTGAGGGCTAGGCAAGCCAAGCTCCAGCAGGTTGATATGGCATCGATTCCCCGAGGGGACCAGAGGCCGTGGCGCTTGTGCTCCCCAGATGGGCACCCAACCCATCAGAGGCGAGAGATCGTCGATAGAGAGACCGCGGCTCAGCGACAAACGGGATGCCCTCCTGCAAATGGGCTGGAACAGTCCACCACTGGAGAGCGTTCCACATCCCCTGGGTCACCGTCACTAGCTGGTCCAATGGATCGCAGCACTTTGACCACTGGCTGGCCAATCCCCACTGAAGGGGACGCATGTGCCAGCGGGCCCAACAGACCACGCTGGTGCAGGTCGCCATGAGACCCAGGAGGCGCAGGAAGTCCCAGGCAGGGCACGATTGCCCAACCAGAAATGATTGGGCAAAGGAGGAAAGAACCTCGGCCCTGTCCGCTGGGAGCCGTGCTCTGGCTCGAAGAGAGTCTAGCTCTGCCCCGATGAAAAGAATCACCTGCTTCGGACCGAGTTCCGACTTGGCCTTGTTGATGAGGAGGCCAATCTGAGAGCAAACCTGGAGGGCCAGACCTCTGGACCGCTCCACCTCATGTCTGGAGGGGGCTGCTATCAGCCAATCGTCCAGGTAAGGGTACATCCGGATCCTTCGGCGCCGCAGGAATGCTGTCACCACTGCCATGTATTTGGTGAAGACCCTGGGAGCAAGAGAAAGGCCGAAGGACATGGCTCGGAACTAGTAAAGGGATCCCTCCGGTCGAAAGCGAAGGAATCTCAGGTGAGACGGATGGATAGGGACGTGAAAGAACGCGTCCTGTAGGTCCAGAGAACAGAACCACACGCCTCGTTCCAGGGATGGTACTATCTGAGCCAGAGTGACCATCCTGAAGGTCCGAGACCTTAGGAACTTGTTTAGGTTGTGCAGGTTGAGAATGGGGCGCCAGCCCCCCATCCGTTTTGGGACCAGGAAGTACCTGGACACAAACCCCAGGTCTGAGGGAGGGTCTGCCACCTCTATGATCACCTCTTTCTCGAGGAGCAGAGCGATGTCGGCTCGGCGAGCAGACAGTGAGGCTGCGGACCCCGAGGCCCCCCGGGAGCGACGGCTCGGAAGGGCGGGGCCTGCTCGAACTCCAGAGACCGGCCCTTTCCTACCACTTCCAGCACCCACCAGTCTGTGGTGATAGCGGACCAGGCGGAAAGGAAGTGGCGGAGCCGTCCCCCCACAGGGGGAACCCGGGGTGGAGCGACGATGTTGGGGGTGACACCCCTCAACCCATCACTGGGCAGGCTTGAAGGAGGGACCGGCCAAGGGACCTCCTGGGTCTTTGCCTCCCTGCTTCCTAGAAGAGGAAGCCGCAGGCTTGGCTTTGGGATGCCAAGTGCGAGCCTGCTGGCCCTGATGCTGCTGGGCCGGACGTGCCGTGGGCGCAGACGGACAAAAGGGCTTGGGTTGCGGTCTGCGGCCCTTGTCCCTCTGGGCAGAGGAGACAGAGTCCAGAGTGGCATTGGACTTTTCGATCCTCTGGAGGTGACCCTCCACTCCAGGGCCGAAGAGTTGGTCCCCAAGAAGGGGACATCCGCCAACTTGTGCTGGGTATCCGCTGTGAAGGTGGCTATCCTCAGCCATGCCCGATGGCGCATGGCCACTGCAGCCGCGACTGACCTGGTACATGAGTCGCCGATGTCCAGAGCAGTCTGAAGTTGCTGCTTGGCCACTGCCCTGGTCCCGCACCCGCTTGACCGTGGTTTGCAGGTCAGCCGGGAGATGAGGGACTACCTCGTCCAGGGAGCCCAACAGGGCGTGAGAGAAGTGTGCCATCAGCACGGCCGAGCTGGCCTGACGAAGGCCAAGGGAGGACGCAGCGTAGACTTTGTTTCCGGCATAGTCCAACTTTTTGGACCTTGTCGGGAGGCTTGTCCATGTCCCTCGGCGCTGCACGCCCAGAAGACGCTGTTAGTAACCAACCCCTCAGCTGAGGGTGTTCAAAAACCAGACAGGGAACCGGTAGAGACCGCGTACTTCCTCGCCATCCTGGCGGAAGGCGCAGGGCAGGAAGCAGGACGCTGCCAGAGCTCCAAGGCCAGGCCGACAATGGCCTCGGCCACCGGAAAGGCCTCCATGGGAGAATCCCCTCGGTCCAATATCTCTGTTAGGGGATACTTGGCCCACTTGGATACCGGCTCGAGCTGCATCCCGGTGGACTCCAAGATGAGCCTAAGCAAACCCATGAAGGACGACGGGCTATCGTCCAGCGACTGACCTCCAGAGGACTCCAGGTCGACCTGCCTGGAGAACAGGGAGGAATCATCGTCGGACTCGGACGAGTCCGCAAAGAGCAGCCTTGGGCCTGAGCCACCCTCCACCTGCTGAGGGCAGTCAGGAGTGAGGGTGACAGACAGCCTATGGGGCAGGCCCTGGCTCGGTCGGGGCCCCAAATTTCGGCTGTGGAGGCGGAGGTTCCACCAGAATCGGTGGGGCAGCGGGTTTCGGTCAAGCAACAGGTCCGGGGCGGACACCTCGGCTAAGGTAAGGGGTTGCCTCGGCCGCTCCGGTGACAGCCACTTGATGGCCAGGGAAGGCGACGAAGTCGGCTTGCTCCCGGACAGAAGGAGCTGTTGCCACACAAGGTCCTCGTAGCGCCAACGCAACTTGCGTGGAAGCCTCTCCTCATCCGAGGAGGAAGACGAGGACGAGCGGCGATGCCGCTTACTACGGTACCGAGACCGCCTATGTCGGCGGGATCGGCTGGACCATGAAGATGTCCGAGACCGATACCAAGAACATTGGCGTTTCCGAGGAGGTTTCTGGGGCAGGCCGGGGGAGACCTGCTCTCCCCTCGGCTCGGCAGTTTTGACCATGGACTCCGGAACCGGAGGCACAGGCAAGTCCACGGTAACCTCTATCTCCGCCAGGGGAACTAGGGAGTGAGGGTTGACGGCTTCACCAGTCGACAACCCGTCCGACGGGTCGAGAAAAATCTCTACTGCGTCGACGGGTGTCTCGGTCAACTGACCTGATGGGGATGCCGTGAGGCCAGTGGCCGAAACCGAAGGATCGACCAAAGTCGAGGGTTGACTACCAGGGGAGGGGGACCTCTCCCGCTCCCAAGAGTGTCGACGGAGGGACTTACCTTTAGAGTCCTTCTTCTTGGACTGAGAGGAAAGACCTGATGGCCCCTCTCCCTTGGTGGAAAGGGACTGACAGAGCTCCTTAAAAGAAGCTGAATAGGAGGATCCCAAGGAGAGCAGGATAAAGGCCGTGGCCGAGGAAGACGAACATGCGGCCTGTGCCGCCTCCTCCTCGAGGGCGATCATCTGCTTGAGCTGTTCCGCCGAGCCAGCCGCCGCGGACCTCGCCAAACGGGCCTCCTTCGACTTCACTGGCGGGTAACGTTTCTCGGGGCGCCCAAGTTGTAAACGGGTGGCGCGGTCCTCCAGGACATAGACTGAGAAGGAAGAGCACAGGTCGCAGGCCTGCGGGTCGTGCTCAAGGCCTAAGCACGAGACGCATGTGGAGTGCGGATCCGTCCGAGACATCTTCTGCCTGCATGGGCACCTCTGAAAACTGGGAATTGATTTGTCCATCACAGCCACAAGGGAAATAATTGACCGAAGTCTTGAAAACCTTAAACTTTATTTCGGGTAAACCGAAGAATTAGGAACCAGTCTTAAACGCAGAGCGTTAAGGAGGGAACCTGAGCTTCCAAGCGGTAAAGAAGATCAGGCGTCATGGGGCGGAGCCCAGAGTTTTACCACCCAGGTGGGTGGGAGGAGCCAGCTTGAAGACCTTCCAGCAAGATTTAAAGCGGCAAGGATACCTGCCAGAAAGTGTGGATGAAAAACATATCCATGTCCCTAGAACTAGAAATTTGGAGTTTTGACTATGTCAGGGTTTGTGTACAGAATGCTGAGCAGAAGCTGCTGACCTACCTCAATAGAGATCAGAATTCTGTACACAAACTGTGACATAGTAAAAACTCCAAATTACTTGTTCCATGAAAGGAACTGCACAGAATGTTGCCCATAAAAACTAAACACCACAAAATACAGCTTTCACATAACCTTTTGTTCACACAAAGTTAAACAGGGATTATTTGTGGGCATGAATATCGTGTTTGAACCTAAGAACATTACATACAGCTGTCAATTAGAAATAATTTCCTGTCCTCTTTAAAGGACAACTAAATAGGGTTTCCAAGAAACGCAACACTGCAAAATCTGAAAACAGGGCTGTAGTCTAAGCCCTTACCTGCCATATGATGTGATGTGCTTCCTTTTCTGCATAAAATAGTTTTAACACGGTTTTGTCACATTTAAAAAAAAAAAATGTAAACAAATTGGTAACTCTTTTTAAAATGCCTGCTTCAGTAGGAGCCGAAGATGGCCGCGACGTGCTTGCATGATGACGTCAATGAAGGCAGAACGCTCCAAAGCGATAATGGGATGTGTACAGGGATCTGGTAAATACAGTTCTTTTAACACACTTTGACAGCATATATGGGTAAAATCCTTTACAGTGCATGTGTGATACCCTCTTCACACATGCACAGTAAAGGGTTTTACCCATATATGCAGTCCAAGGGTGTTAAAAGAACTATATTTACCAGACCTCTATACACATCCCATTACTGCTGCGGAGTGCTCTCACTCAGCTGACATCATTAAGCAAGCACGTCGTGGCCATATTAGACTGCTGCTAGAGCGGACATAATAACAGTTGCAGATTTGTTTAAATTTTTTTTATTTTCTTTTATTTAAATGTGATGAAACAGTGTTAAAACTACTTTATGCAGAAAATGAAGCACATCACATGGCAGTAAAGGCTTAGACAACAGCCCTGATTTCAGATTCTGCAACCTTGATTTTCCAGAAACCCTATCTAGTTGTCCTTTAAGGACTCCAATGTGCAGTGGGATGGGATTTTTATTGTTGCAGGAACAACAGAAGTGGCGAGACTAGAAGCAATGAAACCTCAAGAAACCCTGGATTACAGGTCCTGGTGTGCGTGCAGTGCTACATTGCTTGGTGGTCTGGCACGACCTCCCTACCGATGCCAAGAGGGTCCAGTGAAAGGAATTGGTTTTCTTCACTGATCAGCAGTCTGCCATGACCTAGCTATTGATACAGAAGCCTTGGCGTGTATTTGGCCTGGCGATTTGTCATGACCTTTCCCAGGCACTGAAATTCTTCAAACCAGGCAGATAAGGAGCATCCTCTGATGGTTCCCTCCCTTGAAAGAAAAGCTGTTTTGTCCCACCTGGAGGAGTTTTTCTTTAACCCATTTTGGCACATTTGTCCCCTGAAATCCCCTCTTGTGCACAACTTGTTGCTTGTAGAGTCTATCTGCAAGTCATCCTTCACAGCTGCAACAAAGGTTAACCAGACTATTACCAAGCAATTCTACCCTTAGGCTAGGCGGTATTGGGCTATATCGGACCGCCCAGCGGCATGCTGAGGCCCAACGCTGCAGGCCTTATAGCCACTACAAGGTCCAATATAGCCCATACCACCCAACCTAGAGGATATTATTGCACTCAGAAAATGGGATTTAGGCCATTAGGAAACAATGTTTCAAAATATTACAGTAAATGCTTAATTTTAATGAATAAAAGTATTTTATGTAAAATAGCCCTGTATTTATGTCCTTGGCACTAAAGGGCGCTGCTGCATTTTGCCAGTCTAAAGGTCCCCCTCACCCAAAAAAAACAAACAAACAAAAAAAAAAAAAAGACTCCCCCTAATCTTTAAGGCACTCAATAGTTTTCTTGTGGAAGTATTTATTTATTTATTTTTTAATGGTTATGAGTTAAAACGACTGAGCAGAGCACATAATGACAGAATGTAGCAGAAGAAACCACTGGTGCCAGTAGAAGTGTACTTCATCCCTACCCAGGTTAAGTTTTCTCTGTCGTAGTCCTCCCCCCCTCCCCCCACCAAGTACTCTACATTTGTGTGTGTGTGTGTGTATGTGTGTATATATATATATATATATATATATATATATATATATATAATTTTTTTTTTTGCTGCATCTCCACCCTTTACCAGTAGCGGTCCACTTTTGATTTTTTTGTATTTTGTTTTAAGCACCATCTGAGCTGTAGTGTGGTCCTCACGCCTGCAGTTCAGCTAAGAGATCAGGACTGTCGATGATAGCCTGCCTGTACTACACACACACACAAAAAAAAAAAAAAAAAAAAGTGAAAAAAAATAACTGTTTGGAGGGCCCACAGATAAAATAATGACTGCGATCATTTATTAGTGCTTTGCAGTGAATAGAGAGAAAGTGCTGGTGGCAGCACAATACTGCATGAAGACTAACAGTACTTTGTTCATGCCCTGTACCATAAATGGAGATGTGCTGTTGACTTGTGGCAGTACAGTGTCGGTGGTCAGCTTGAGGATGGGAGATGACCAGGCACATTTAAAGAAGGGAATACTTGTGCTTGTTTTTAGGTAGGTGGGGAAAAAGTACATAAAGGAATTTTTTTTTTTTTTTTTTTTTTTTTTACATACTGCACAGATTGGGGGCCAATCATAAACCTCTGACTGGAGGCGAGCTCGCCCACTAACCAACAGAAAAAAAGGTGCCTATTAAAAACTGAAGATTCCATTTGCTCAATGATTTGTAAGGAAATACGCATACAGAGATTGGGGGCTCAATTCTGAAAGGGTTTAGACTGCTACAAGCTCCTGGTGTGCCAAATACATGGTGCATGGAACTTGAAGCAGTCCGTGGGCAGGAATCAGGACTATCAATCCTGGAGCCCTTCCATGCGCTGCATGTCATAAGTTAGACCAGCTTTTCCTGGTCTAACATCACAGACCTTTATACGGGGTTTTCGCCAAACATTTGGCACAAATGGGAGTAAAAAAAAAAAAGTCAAATGCGTGTGTAGCCCCCCTGTTACCCAGGGTTACTAGAACTCTAGTAAGACCTAGTGGCAGGCAGGGACAGGCAGCTAGTGAGACACCAGTTAAATGGATTTCACTATGTCTTGCTCTGTTTTCAATCTCTGCTGAGCTGAAGCTATGACATCACTTAGAACTGTCACAGCTGCATAAGCCACACTGGAATGTTGCAGTTGGAGGTTAGAGTAGAACACTGGGGAATTTGAAGTTAGTCTGTTGCAGTCTATAGTAGGGGAAGGAGGTGCTCTGCTGTAAGCAGGCCCTCAGAGTCCTAAGCTCTGTCATAGAGCTATTGTTCTGTAGAGGAACACAAGAAGAGCCAAATGAAGTGGTAGAGTTCACTTTCAGCAGTTCAGGGCCCCATCCCTGCGGGGATGGGGGGGGAAGGAATCGGCCTGTTTCCAGGGGGGAACCCCCTGGTCCGGCTAGGAAACAGGAAGCTGCCAGAGTGTAAGTTTGTGCTGAGGCACCAGAAGTTCTGGACAAGATTTCTTTGAAGAGAAAACGCCTGTGGGGCACCTGTAACCAAGGGGTGAGTTCGCTCTGCTAAAGGGCCAATGTGTTTTCACCTGAGACAAGATGAAAAGTACAGTTACGTAAGAACTTACCGTAACAGTAGATCTTCAAGAGAGGCTCTTGCAGCCGGCCCGTCGGCGCAGTGGTTGGATTTCTGCTTGCGACGCTGGCGGCGGGTTCGAGAGCGGACCCGAGTCGTCGGAGGAGCTGGCAGGGGAGAAAGGATCGGCGTCCGTTGGACTGCTCTCCTTCTCGGGGAGGGTGGGGCAGCATCCGGGCGATGGGGACTCCTGGCAGAGGCCAGGAGCACCCGCTGCGGCTACGTGCTGGAGGCGGGGCGGACGGCGGGCGTCGTTGCGACCCGCCTCCCTAGGGAAAACAGGAAAAGGGTAGAACCGTCCGCTGCCATGAATAAGCTTCCCGTGACTTCAATTTGCCTTCAGGCCGAGCCCCGACCTAATTACGATTGCCCGCGGCGCATGTGGGAGCCGTCATTGCGGGCCCCACCGTGGGGGTAAGCCACGGGTATCGGGTGGCAGCGCCGATCTGAAGGCAGAAGCTGCGTACCGTGACCGGCAGATGAATAGGCGGCGGGGGGCTCCGAAAGGAGGAAAAAGTTAAATAAAAAAAAAATAAAAAAAGAGAGGCTCTTGCGGCAGGTAATTACATATAGGACTGACGCCGGCCGGCGGCAGGACCCCATGGAAAAATTTCTAGCTAGCAGTCCCTGGCGAGGGACCACCCCCACGTCAGGTGACCAGCGTCATGCGACGTCGGTATAAAGGGGCAGTCCCAGACGCCCGCCCTCCAGTTCTTTCCCACCACAGGCCCGGACGAGAGAGACGCAGATGTTTCCATTCCTGGAAAAAGAGCTGAAAAAGCCTAGGGGGATGGAGGGCGGGAAGGTATTACCTACTGCAAGAGCCTCTCTCGAAGATCTACTGTTACGGTAAGTTCTTATGTAACTGTACTATCTTACTTCGAGAGGGCTCTTGCAGTAGGTAATTACATATAGGACCGAATCCCAAGCAGTCTGGAACAAATAAAAGGCACCGCGAGGAGGAACTACTCCAAAAAGTAGCAGAAGCCTTGCAATCCTCAAGACAGGAGGCCTTGCAGAACAGCTAGCCCGAAGCCTGCTCTACGGCAAGAGGCAATGTCCAAACTGTAGTGCTTGGTAAAGGTACGGACGGAAGTCCAGGTGGCGGCAGCACAGATGTCTGCCACAGACACATTCTTGAAACAAGCCGCAGAGGCCGCTACTTCATGAGTGGAGTGATCTCTGACTCGACCCGGAAGGGTCTTGTTGTATTTGTCATAACAAAAAGTGATGCAATGAGCCAACCATTTCGACAGGCATTGCTTGGAAACAGCATTGCCTTCCCTTTTGTGAGCAAAAGAGACTAACAACTGATCAGTCTTTCTGAGATCCGTTGTCCTATTGGTGTAGTATCTCAGAATCCGGTGAACATCCATGGTATGGAGTAAACATTCTCCTTGGTTGGAGTACTGCGTGAAAAAGGCAGGTAACTCTATGGACTGATTTAAGGTAGACTCTGCTACCACTTTAGGTAGAAACTTAGGGTTCGTGCGAAGAGCCACTCGTTCTTTGTGAAAAATCAAATAGGGGACTTTACACATAAGGGCCTGGAGCTCGGCAATTCTTTGAGCGGAAGTAATGGCCACCCAGAATGCCTTTCCACGAAAGAAATCCTGATCTGGCGTGTTGCCGAGGTCCGAAGGGAGGAAGGGTAAGTTTCTTGAGAACAAAATTCAAGTCCCAAGGGGGAGCAGGAGTTCGGATGGGGGGCCTCAGATGAAGGACCCCTCTAAGAAAAATCTTAAAGACCTCTAGTTGGGCAAACGCTTTATCTGCGAAAGGGACATGGTAGGCTGAAATTTATTTATTTAGCTTTTGTTGACCGGGTAAGTCCACTAGACAAATCTTGCCTATTTTCAGGCACGACCAAGGGGAGGGGGAATACAGATGAAGGCCAACTGACCTTGAACCAGATTAAGCTGTTGGTGGTATTTTTACTGAATGAGGGAAATTTAGCCAGGACACCGGGGAAATTCCCCTACTCTTTTTTCGATAAGTGCCATGGGATCTTTAACATCCACCTGAACTACCACCAATCCAGGCAGATGGGACCTCGGTTTAACGTCTCATCCGAAAGACGGTACCTCAGAAGTGCAGCACCCCTCTCATGCTGCACTACAGTGTCAGTACTGGGATATTGACCCAAGTGCCAAATGTGGGAACTGAACCCACAGCCCTCTGATCTCCCGGCCTCAAATAGCGGCCACGTGCACTTTCAAGGAGGAATGACTGAGACCCAGGTCGAAGAGATGACGTAAATATTCCAGCAGAATGGCCACTGAACAGGAGAAAGGCTCCACGTTCTTAGAGGCGGCCCAAATAGAAAATCTCTTCCATTTCATGGCATAAGTGGACCTAGTGGAGGGTTTTCTAGCCTCCACCAGAATCTCCGCCACTTTTCGAGAGACACCAAAACGAGACTGAGCTAGGTCTGCAGAAGCCATGCATGAAGTTGCAGGGACTTGAGGCCCAGACAGACCATGGTCCCCTGATCCTGGGTCAGCAAACCTCGAGATAAAGGAAGAGGAAGAGGAAGAACCTCTGAGAATTGTTATAGAAGAGAGAACCAGATTTGCCTGGGCCAGAAAGGAGCGATCAGAATCATTCTCGCTCCTTCTGCAGTTAGTTTCTGCAATACACGAGGGACCAGAGGAACTGGGGGAAAAGCATAGACGAATCTGTCCTTCCAGTCTAGAGACACAGCGTCGCTTCAGAAAGCGACTCGCTCTGGAACGAGCGAGCAAAAGGTGGGAAGTTTTGCGTTTTGGGGAGAGGCGAACAGGTCTACCTGCGGAGTCCCCCAAAGTTGAAAGATATCGTCTAGCAACTTTTGGTCTAATTCCCACTCGTGTGGTAGGGCAGAGGAGCGGCTTAGCTTGTCTGCCAGGGTACTGTCGACTTCTGGAACATGAATCGCAGCGAGGTGAAGGTTGTGTTGAGTTGCCCAGTCCCCAAAACCTTCATTGCTTCCCTGCATAGAGGGTAGGATCGAGTCCTGCCCTGTTTGTTGATGTACCACACCCGCACATGCTGTCTGTCTGGATGGCTAGGTGACCGGGAAGAATGTATTGTTGAAGGGCTTGGAGAGCATATAGTACTGCTTGAAGCTCGACCACATTGATACGGAGAGCTAGTTCCAATCTGGACCATAATCCCTGGGTTTGGTGAGGACCCAGATGGGCTCCACAACCTTCGCCTGATGCGTCTGTGGTCAGAGTCTGGGAGGGGGGAGGATGACAGAAGGGAACCCCCCGAAACAGGTTCTCTCGAACCATCCACCATTGCAAGTCTCGTGTCATCAGTGAGGAGATCAGAACAAGATGATCTAGGTCGTCTACAAGTTGATCCCACTGGGAGCGAAGAGTCCACTGAGAGATCCTCATGTGGAGTCGAGCCCTGGGAACCGTCAGAATAGCGGCCGCCATGAGCCCCAGGAGACGGAGGACCGACCTCGCTGGAAGCCTCCTGCGTTCTAATAGCATGGAAATCTGTGACTTAAGAGAGGCTGCCCTGTCCGGAGGCAGGAAAGCCTTGCTCACTGTCGTATCAAGGATAGCCCCGATTAACTGTAGTCTCTGGGAGGGATCCAGATGAGACTTGGCATGGCTGATGGTAATACCCAGGCAAGTAAAAACCTGCTGGGTGAGGGACAGAAAATGCAGGAGCTCCTCCCTGGACGAGGCCGCCAGGAGTCAGTTGTCCAGGTAAGGGAACACCTGAACTCCCATAGTACGCAGGTGGGTGGCTACCACAGCCAGGCATTTGGTAACTACTCAGGGTGCCGAGGAAAGACCAAACGGGAGCACTCGGAACTGGTAATGGTCCCCCTGAAACACAAACCGAAGAAACTTGTGGTGAGAAGGGCGAATGGGGATGTGCAGATATGCATCCTGCATATCCAGCGCACAAAGCCAATGGCCCGGCCGAAGAAGGGGCAGAAGGGTCTCTAGGGAGAGCATCCTGAACCTTTTGTATTCCACATAAAGGTTCAAGGAGCTGAGATCGAGAATGGGTCCGAGATCTCCAGACTTCTTTGGGACTAGGAAGAAATGTGAATAGTAACCCGTCCCTTGAAGATGAAGGGGCATGGGTTCTATGGCCCTCTTCGCGAGGAGAGCAGAGATTTCTTCCCGGGCCAAAGGAAGATGATCCCTTGCGTAGGACGACTTCAGAGGTGGGTGGCGGGGTGGTTTCTGTAGAAACTCTATAGAGTGCCCTTCCGCTATAATCTGGAGCACCCAGGAATCCGTTGTTATCCTCTCCCAACCCGGAAGGTGGAGGGAGAACCTCCCTCCTACCGGTTCCTCCGGTGTGTCCGGAGGCGGTGGGAGAGGGGAGGAGTCGGGTGGTGTGGGGCAGCGCCGCAGCTGGTGCACCCACTGCTTTTTTGGGTGGGGGAGCCTGGCAGCTACGGGGGCCCGATGTTTAGTGGCCCGCCTTCCTTGGGGTTTCGCTTGTGGCCGACTGCGTCTTCGAAAAGGACAGCGCTGCAGGTGATGGGGACGGTACATGGAATCCATGGATTTCAGAGCCGTCCCCTTCTCCTGCAAGTCGGTGATTATGTCCTTGACATCACCACCAAAAAGCACCGAACCCTTGAAAGGTGCTTCCTGGATCGCGGTCTGCACCTCCGGGACCAAACCTGACATGTGGAGACAGGCATGACGCCGTAGACTCACGGCGAAAGCGGAGCTCCGCCCGGCAGTGTCCACTGCATCGTATGTCGTCCGCAGAATGCGGCGACTGGTTAAATGAGCAGAACGGACTAAACTGGCTAACTCCTGCCTGACTTGAGAGTCAGGTAAGGAGTCTATCTTAGATTCCGCCTGGGTAAGGATGGCCTTCTGGTAATCCCCCATATGAGCAACGTAATTTAGGGCCCAAATTCCCAGTGTGGAAGAGGCGTAAATTTTTCTTCTTCCTTACTGGTCCAGGAGGCGAGATTCCTTATCCGGAGGAGACGAGCTTAAATGTTTGGGGTGCGCTGACCGGCCGTGAACGGCGCTAATCACAACTGAATCTGCACGAGGGTGGGAGTCCAAAAAGTCCACACCCTCTGGAGCCTAGTAAAGCCTGTTAGACTTCCTAGGAAGTGGGGCTAACGCCGACGGTTGTTTCCAAATTGTGGAAACAAGGTGGGCGTGAGGCTCAATCCAGGGTGGCACTAAAGTTGGAGCTGTCAGGAGCAAGTCCAGATGTTCGGCGAGTTTAACCCGCTGAGGATCTGGTTCCAAGGAGCGCCACTGATGAACTTCCTGGATTTTTCTGAGCAACTCCGTAAAGGAAGGATCCTCCGGAGGAGACTTCTGAGGAGTCCCCGGCTGGGGCTTGGACGGAGAGCGTGGCTGGTCATCTCTCTCAGAGCATCCATCGGAAGAGTCTGAGGAATCCGAGAGGGAAGAAGAAGAAGAATCCGAAGCAGAATAAGACTCCCTAACATGGCTGGGGGCAGGAACGGGCTCCTTGGGGGGGTACCCCTGGACGCGTGTCCTGCCCCTCTTGGGATCCAGTGGGAAGGGCCCTGGAGTCTGAATGCGGTGAGGGAGTGTGCCACCCCGGGTGTACGGGGGTGGCACTGTCGCCGTAAGGCGGCTCTCTACTTCCTTGGTGAGCTGAGCCTTGGCCTCAGCCCACCAGGAAGTCAGAGTCTCCTGCAGATCCACCAGCGGCCGTGGGACAGTGGAGGAGGAGGGGGAAAGTTATACGGGTTGTACCCGTAAGGCGAGTATCCGAAACCCGGCTGCGGGAAAACCGGCGCCGGGTACTGTGGCGTCAGAGGTACCGGCGTCAAGTACTGCTGCGCTGGATACTGCGGTCCTGGGTACGACGGCATCAGATAAGACGGCGGGTACCCAGGCGCCGGAGGAGCTGCGGAGCAGACGGCCCGGATGGTGGCCTCGGCAGGTCAACAGTAAGAGGTCCTGGGGCAGGGCTTGACGGGGGAAAACTCGACGGGCGCCGGTGGGGCCAGCGTCGGCGGGGCCAGCATCAGACTCGGTTCCTTAAGAGGAGGGTCTGATGGAGGAGGAACATCCCCTGCATTGCCCGGGGATGGGGGGGAATTCCCGGGGTCAGGCTGGGGTGACTCGGGCTCCCTGGACAGCAGCGAAGGCTGCGGGGAACCTGGTACGACAGGTGTGGGTGGGTCCGTCGTAGGTTCCGTCGCCCGGCACACATTGGTGGAGCCGACATGCGGCTTAGGGGCTAGTTCCTGGTGGGCGCCGGGGGAGCCAGCGTCCATCTTAAGGGGTCCCTCATTGGAGGCAGGCTGAGGAGGAGGACAAGGTTGTGCGCCGCCCCGAAGGGTTGGGTTTCTTATCGACCTTCTCCCGGCGGACGTCGGAGGAGCCGACATCCGACTTATGGGAGTCACCTGCCAGTAGGCCGCAAAGCCTCGCGGCGGCAGGAATGAGGCAGAGGCCTCCTTGCCCGGAGGCATCCGAAGGCCAGAGCGTGAGCCAAGCCAGACGGGCGGGCCGACGCCTCCTCCAAACCCTTGGAGGCTGCCATCGGACGTTCCCCTGGAGGGGAAGTTACCTGGGCCGTGACTCCAGCCGGAGTCGCGGACGAGGAGGCCTTCTCCCGGTGTCTCTCCTTGTCCCGCTTTTTGTGATGTCCTTCCAGGGAAGTGGATGCCTGCCTGAGCTTTTTCAATTCTTTTTCCATCGAAGACATCTTTTTCTTGAGAAGATGTGCTTCCAGAGACTGTTGGCGTCGTTTGCAGGTAGCCGCATTGAAATTGAGGCAATGCGGGCACTTGTCGACCGGGTGGTTGGGGCCTAGGCAAAAGAGGCAGAGGGAATGGCCGTTCTTGTGTGGCAGTTGGGCGCCGCACGAGTTGCACTTGTTTTTGTGCTCGGAGGGTGGAAGGGACGACATACACCGACGATGACCTGACGATAGAAGGAAAAATCATTTAATTTTCGGTAAAACCGACGAAAGAGCAGGGCTGACGTATCAAACTTTATCATGAAAGATGCTTGCACGAGCTAACGGGCGGAAAAAATTGGAAGGCGGGCGTCCGGCACTGCTCCCTTTATACCGACGCCGCATGACGCCAGTCACCTGATGGAGGGCGGTCCCTCGCCAGGGACTGCTAGCTAGAAATTTTTCCATGGGGTCCTGCCGCCGGCCGGCGTCAGTCCTATATGTAATTACCTACTGCAAGAGCCCTCTCGAAGTAAGATCTAAAGTGACTGTTACTGTGGGGTCAGGAAAAGACAGGCAAGTACAGTTTGTAAGATGTGGGGATTGGACTGCTTAACTCTGTGGGGGGGGGTCTAGAGTAATGGACACAGTCACTTTTTAAGTATGTTCAAGTTCAGCACAAATAGCATGGAAAAACAGTAGACTGGATGTGGCATACATTTAATGAGAACCTGCATAGCAAAGGATGAGGTGTTACAGTCCAGAGACATGGCTGCGTATGTATTATGGGAGCAAGAGGTGGGAGACCCCCCATCAGTAGTAACCAAATTCACCTCTATGGGTTTGCTTTGGGACACCTGTTGCTTTCTCTCGGGTACTTGGCCAGTGCCTGAGGAAAGTACCCAGACGTGGGATTGATGAGGAAGATTCCCAGATGGAGCCAGAAGTGCTCATAGGTGGTTTAGGGAGCCACCAGTAAATGTTCCATGCTATTATGGAAAGTGTCCAAAGGGATGGCAATGGAGCCGAGCCAGGGAAACCAAAAAAAGCGTTGAGTTAGGGCAGAGTGCCCAGAGTGTTTCGAGACCTGAGGGTTTCAGTGTAAAGAGGATGTTTTCTGATCTCCATAAATCTGCATTACCAGGAGTGTAGCCCCATGGGGGTCCATCTATGCTTTGTTATTCTGTTGGATGTGAATAAAAGCCACACTTTAGAATCCCAACTTCTGGTATTGGACATTACAGTTATTGCTTCCTGCATCCGGAGTTACTTGGGTGCCCCTGACTAGAAGTCAAACCTAGCCAAAATACTGAGCAACAGTTTTCTCCCCGAGCCCAGGTCCCAGGTAGGGGGTTACATATGGAGGCACCGCACAGCGCTAATAACACAAAAATACCACCAACCCAACTCCTGGGGTAACCCACTGGTCACATGTGCAACCTTTAAGAATCTGGTGCAAGGTGCGCCAGTGCAGTCGGCACAGCACAGGGTTTGACTTGGGGCTGGTGTCAACCTCTGCGAATCAAGCCCTGGGACTCATTATTTCCTGGTCTTTGTTGTTCAGTACCAGACCAAGTGGCTAATGGTCTAAGCCAATCAGCTGCCAAAATTTCAAACAACAATTTCAAGTTTGAGCCACCCCCTGGCCAGCATTACTGAGTTTACAATTCTTTTGCCATTGTCATAGAGCTTGAGAATTGTTTGCCACTGCCTTAAAGCCTTAAAATCTTTGCAATCTCAGAGTTTAGAATTACACAAGAGCTATAGCGTTTGATACATCTTTGAAACCTGTTCAATTATAGTAACCTTGGAGATTTCTGAATTCTTGCTATTGCTCCTAAGTTTAGCCTCTTATTACAGTTTTTGCAGTGTCAGTTTATGTATACTCTGTTGTGATACTTGCACTTCTCACTTTAATAAAAAAATGTTCCGGTCGGAGTGAATGAGAATGAACCCATAGTCCCTCAGACAGTAATGGTGGTAAAAATGTGTGCCCACCCCACTGAATTTACCTAAAATATCTTATCTCACTAAGACCATAATTCCAGCAGATTACGGGGCGACTCACGTGGACAGACTGGATCAAAAAGTAGAATCATCCTTAAACAAGCATTTGTCAAGGCCGAATGTTTGCTTGCTGGTATCGGCACTGGTAGTGCAGGAGTTAGAGAGATACATAATAGGAATGGCAGTGAAGAATTAAACTAATGCCAATCCCTACCCTGCAGAGACTGACAGGCATTTGGGGATGTTCCACTGGGTCATCGGCAATAACATTCATGCCATTCCACCTCACTCTACCCTGCAGACACGGACAGGTGTTGCGGTGTACCTTGGGGTCTTCGGCCCTTACTCTCACCCCATTCCATAAAGAAATAAGCTAAGATGGGTGCAGTAGAGGAGAATGGGGTGAACATTAGGGCTGAAGACCCCAAGGCACACCTCAATGCCTGTCACTTGCTACAGGGTGGGGGTGGGGGTAGAATGGCATGAGCATTACAGCCGACAACCCCAAGTTACACCCCCGATACCTGTCAGTCTGTACAGGGTGGGGCATTACGGTTGGAAACCCTTACGCCCTGGGTGTTCGTTGGTATTTTCACTCCAAATTTTCAACATGGGCTTTTTGGGACCCCATCTCATGAACAGTGGCACTATCATTTTGTTACTCAGTCCCAAAAACTAATTTTGCACAGCGACTGTGACACTCTGTGCCACAGGTGCAAAAAACACATTTTGGGCAGGATGTGAAAAATGATTCATGAGGCAATGTGATAAAATGGCAATGTTGAAAATCTGGAGTGAAAATATGAAAAACTGGCAAAGTTGGTGGGGTCCCAAGTCTCATCTGTTAAAAATGTAAGGCCAAAATTCCTAAAAATGGCTGAGATATCAACCTAAGTTGACCCCCCCCCATCTTGATTCCCATTATACAGCTTACCGTCATTTCTTCAGTTTCCCAGTTGGCTTTGAAGAGTGCAGACATGTCCCGTCCACAGAGGATCGCTGTTCCCAACCTCCGGAGGTAAATATTGGGTGGGGGGGGGGCGTAAGGGGAGGTAGTCCACGGAGGGAGGGAATGGGGAGACGACTAGGGACCATTTTCTTTTTTACAGGGAAAAAAAAAGACTTTGGGGACTTTTTTTTTTTAGGTTACCGAAAATATTTAGGCACACTGCGGTGGGCTCCCAGTGTGCCACATGTGTGTGTGTGTGTATGTGGAGGGGCATGCATGCCAACACGGGGACTGGGCACCCGATGTCAGCAATTAAAATATTTGGGTGGGGGTCATCTGACACGGAGTGAGCATCCGGTGTCAGAAACATAAATAAAAGTTATTTTGGCACACTGGGGAGGGCTCCAAGTGTGTCACATTAATGGGCTGGGGGAGATACATGCAGACACGTGGATTGGGCACTCTGATGGAGTGGGTGGCAGGAGCCGCCAATGTAGAAAGCCATGCCTCATTTATTTATTTACTGAAATGGTTCACCAGGAAAGGCACACCGAACAAACAAGGTGGTCGGCAGAAGGAGCCAACAAGAACCGCAACTCCCGCCATGGGCATTACTGTGCACTTTAATGCACATGGCCGGAGTCTTGACAGCTGCTGCCAACAGAGAGAAGGTATGTCCACGTGCCTAGCTGAGAGGGAGGGTGAAGGTCCCACCACAATGAGGAAACTGTCCCTCACTGCAGCAGCAGATTTCCTTCAAGTGTGGTCCTCTCTCTCAAACTGCTGTCATAGACAGCTCACCAACTTATTGGTGCCTGAGAGACAAGACCCATAAAGTGTCAACTCGAAACCATCTGTGATTGGACCAGCACTTTTCTTTCAAGTGAAGACCACTTCTCTCAAACTGCTGTCACAGACAGCTCACCGATTTCATTGGTGCCTGAGGGACCAGCCCTATAAAGCATCAACTGCACTGGGCAGAAACTCACACGTCGTACTGTCCCAAGATGTTTCCTGCGCATGCGCACAAGCAAACATAAAAGGCATTCCAGGCCTCTGTGGCTTCCTTAGAAGGCTGGACAGCTACCCTGTTCTGGTCAGACTCTGATCTGACAACTACAGCTCGTGGACCCATCTCAGCTTACTCAGTGAATGTGTCAGGAGATGATGTCCACTGTGCCGCCTGCGCAATGTTTTATCCGACCTCAGAGAGAAGAACTTTGTTTTTTGCAAGCCTGGCAGGCAGACACTTCTCTGAAAATCCATCTTGTAAATGCCACATATGAAATTCAGCCTCCTGTCTGGTGCAGCTCTTACAGAAACAATGAAAGAATCTGGGGACACTGCTAAGGTCCACATGCAACAGTCAATATCAAGGTTAAGAATCTGGTATGTCTGATCCCACAACAGATCAGGAAAACAGAACAGGGCTTCTTTAACAGATACATACATAGATACATAGACAGTGTCGGCAGATAAGGGGCCTATGGCCCACCCAGTCTGCCCATTTGAGCTTGTAAGTTCAGTTTATGTTTTCCAAGAAGTCTGTTGCCCTTACCCCTGATCTCCAGAATTCCTTTATGTCTATCCCATGCATTCTTAAATCCCATGATTGCTTCAGCCCCCACCACTTCCTCTAGGTGTTCCACTTGTCCACCACCCGCTCTGTGAAGAAATTCTTCCTCACGCTTCCTCTGAATCGTCCTCCCTCCAACTTCATCCCATGCCCTCTAGTCCTGGAACATCTTTTTCGCTTAAAAATAGTGTATTCCTGCACCCTGTTCCTCCGTGTAAGATACTTGTATGTCTCTATCATATCCCCTCTCTCCCTCCTTTCCTCCAGGGAGTACATGTTCAGTTCCTTCAACCTGTCCTCACAGGACTTGTGATTCAATCCATGCACCATCTTTGTTGCCCTTCTTTGAACCTTCTCTATCCTGTCTATGTCCTTACGTAGGTAAGGTCTCCAGAACTGTACAGTGTACTCCAGGTGGGGCCTCACTAGTGTCTTGTATAGTGGAATTATGACCTCCCTTTTCCTGCTCGTGATGCCCCTGCCTATGCATCCCAGCATCCTATTTGCTTTACCTGCTGCCTTGTCACACTGTTTCCCTGCCTTGAGGTCATCAGAGATGATAACCTCAAGATCCCTTTCCTGCTTGGTACATGCTATATCCTCATCCCCCCAAGTGATATATTGTGCCAGGGTTTTGTCCCCATATGCATTATCTTGCACTTCCTTGCATTGAATTTCAACTGCCAAACCCCTGACCATTCTTCAAGTTTCTGCAGGTCCTTCTCATTCTGTCTACACCCTCTGGTGTCTACTCTGATACAGAGCTTTGTGTCATCAGCGAACAGTGAAATTCTGCCTTCTAGGTCCTAAGCAATGTCACTGATGAAGATATTGAATAGGACCGTCCCGGACTGATCCCTGTGGTACCCCACTTGTCACTCTTCCCTCTGTGGAGTGACAGCCATTTACCACCACCCTCTGTGTCCTGCCACCCAGCCAATTACCTACCCACCACACTACTGTCCTGCCCACACCCATATTCCCCAGTTTGTGCAATAGTCTTCTATGTGGCACATGGTCAAAGGCCTTGCTGAAGTCCAGATAGGCCATGTCCACTGCCCTCCCCTGATCCACCTCCCTAGTCACCCAGTCAAAAAATTAAATGAGGTTGGTCTAACAAGACCTCCCCTGATGCCCCAGTTTGCTTCCTGTAATCAACACAAAAACAACAAAGGTGGAGGTAACAGCAGCGGTGACTCCAGAAATTCAAATAAAACATTCTGCAATGAGACAGTCTGGGAGCTATCCACAAATCAAAGGCAGACTTCCCAATTTCTTCAGGGCACAGGCTCATATGACAATGGACAGACAGGTTTTGGACACTGTAAGTGACCCTACTCAAACAAACAATGGCCCCTCAAAGGAACAGCAGGAACCATAAAGTGACAATCTCACAATGGATGTAGGACAGCTTCCTATGGTGGACACGGAGGTCAAACATAATGAAGGGCTGCAAGGTGGATCATCCACAACAGGTACAGATCACCACTGATGCCAGCCTCAGAGGGTGGGCTGACCACCTAAATCACCTTTCAGTTCAAGGCAAGTGGATGTTGCGGGAGTCACGGCTCTGCATTAATGTGTTGCATATGCAAGTAGTATGCCTGACACTACAAAACATCAAAGTCATCATTCGCAACAGAGATGCTTTGACCCTCACAGACAATAGGAATACCATGACGTACATCAACCACCAAGGGGGAACAAGAAGCACCTGCATGCTGAGGGAAATGCTACTATTACTACAATGGGATGAACTTCACCTACAGTCTGGCTGCTGCTTACATCCCAGGGCAGGACAATATCACAGCAGACTGCCTCAGCCGCAAGGAGATTCTGTCAAGAAAGATGGAACTAAAGGACAGCGCCTTTCTACTACTCACACAGTGATGGGGAACCCCAGAGGTGGATCTCTTTGCCTCCACACAAAACGCAATGGTTCCACATACTGTTAGTTAACAAACATGATCAAGCAGTGGCAAGAGGTGCCTTATCCCTTCACTGGGGTCAATATGAACTTCTGTACGCCTTCCCTCATTCCCATCCTGTCCTGGCTCTTACACAAAGCAATGCAGGATAAAGCAAAGATGATTCTTATCTGCCCATACTGGCCCTGTCGACCCTGCTTCCCCCATCTTATCCACATGGCAAGGGATCCGCCCTTCAAATTTCAGCTCGGTCTGGACCTTCTGCACCAAGGGCCCGCAAGTCATCTGAATCTTTGCAATTTGTCCCTCTAGGCTTAGAGACTGAGCGGGAAGCTCTCAAAGACTTGGGGTATTCCTCAAAGGTAACTGAAATGATGATGCACTCCAGACGTCAATCTTCATCAAATGCGTACTACAGAATTTGGTAGAAGTTTTTATTCTGGCTCCAGTCCAAACAAAGAATTGATCAAACAGCATCCTTACCTATCCTCTTTCAATTCCTCAAGGAAGGTTTTGGCAAGGGCCTACAGCTGGCAACCTTGAGGGAAAAAGTCTTCACCTTGGGAGGCCCTGCTCCTGGCAGAGTCCGGAGAATAACTTGGATCACACCCTCATATCAAATGCTTCTTACGAGTGGCTATCCTCCAACACCCTCCATTAACTCACTGCCTCCATAGGAGCTCTCTGAAAGTGTACCTCTTGTTTGCTGTATACTGTTAACAGTGAATCCTGGGCCTTTCTAAGCAAAATTAAGCCATAGTCAGCATGCTGCAAACAAATGCTAACAGCTCAAGAACTGTAAGTGCTAGACACAAAGTATGAGTGGCAAAGTTGTTCAGCTCACAATTACCTTTCCAACAGTGGTATGCAAGTAGTAATAAGTAATTTAGTTTTTTTCTATGCTGGTCAAAACAGCAAACAAATTATTTTTTTCACTAAAAAGGCAACATAAGCCGTTTTTGTCAGGAAATATGTAATGTATCAACACCAAATTAAGCATCTAAACATTAGATGTAGTTTTAATGTATTTGCAAAAAAAAAAAAAAAAAAAAAAAAAGCTATATTTGTAGTTTGAAATATCATTTTCCCCATTTTAGTGAAGGTGTTTTGGTGAGGTTTGAGGGATGAATCACAACCATACACACCATACCATAAACAAATGCGTATAAATCCTAAAGCATACATGATAAACACAACAGATCAGCTGCAAAGTTGTTCAGCACACAATTACCTGTACAACGGTGCTATGCAATCAATTGCAATCAATTCAGTTTATGTTTTATACTGGCTGAGATACCCAAAAATTGTGTTTTATTCAAGGTGCTTAGATAAGTCTTGATGGACAAAACTTCAGCAGTACATACCACACCATAAACAAATCTGAATAACTCCTAAAGTATACATGACAGACACACAAAAAATCAGCAGCAAAGTTGTGCAGCACAAAACTACCTTTCCAACAGCGCTATGCAATCAAATATATATTATATTATATTATATTATATTATATATTAAACAAGTGATGTCTCCAGACTTTTCCAGGATACACAGGAAGTCAGTAGCTGACTTCTGTAGTCGTCCTCGGACACACAAGTGCATTTTACTCTAGACTACAGGTGTTTGCTAGGAGACAATGAGTTAAAGTCTACTCTGCCTCCACAGCATGTCACTCTAGTCCTCCGGGTCCTAACTAAAGCAGCTTTTGAACCTCTGGGAGAGGCCTCCTTCTCCATCTCACAATAAAGGTCACCCTCCTCGCTGCTATCACCTCAGCTAGAAGAATCAGTCAGACTGGGGCACTCTTCCAAAGAGCCACATACAGTTTTTCATCAGCATACAGTTGTGCTCTGCACAGACCCAAGTTTCTTACCAAAGGTAGCATCTACAGTACCTTCCGCTGCAATCAGGAATGGATCCTACCTCCCTTATGTCCTAAGATCAGCAATGACAAGGAAAGAGAACTGCTTACTCTAGATCCTAGACAGGCCTTAAAGAAGTACTTCAACCAAACAGAGCCACTACGAAAGACTTCCAGTCTTCTGGTCCTCACAGCGGGCCAAAATCAAGGCAAAAAGTCATCTAACGACTTTTATCACCAGATTGATCCAATCAGCTATCATCCTTTCCTACAAACAAGCTGCAACTTTTATACCAGGTCCAGTGAAAATTCAATCCACTTGAGCCATGGCCACCTTATGAACAGAATACAGGTAGGCATCTCCAGCTGACATTTACAGAACTGCCACATGGTCTTCTCTGCACACATTTACAAAGTTTTGCAAACTTGATGTTGCCATTTCTGCATCAGCCTCCCTCGGCTGTAGAGTGCTACAGGCCATTGTGGACATGTAATATTCTAAATACAGTCTTCCCACCCTAGGGTGCACTAGTCTTACTGCAGTTCTATATCCCAGTGGTCCTACAGCCATGCAACCAGAACAAGGAAGAAGAAATCGAAATGTAAATATATGTAAATTCTCTTTCTTCGACTCGTACCAGGGAAGATTCCCTCCCACAAATGTAAACAGCTGGCATTTTCTGCCTCAGTTTGGGTCTGGATTGTTCTCTAGTGTTATATTTTCTAGTCTTCATTATAGGTGGATTTTCTGGTTTGGTCATCTCTGACTTCTCTGCTTGCTTTGGAACCAACTGCCACAATTCACAGTGGGATGTGCCGATGTCTCTGGATGCTGTAAGTCAAGTTCCTGCATAAAGGGTAACATGAGTGTGAGAACCCAGTGGTCATACAGCTCGGTGACCAGCAGCTGGAGAAAGAGAATTCACAGGTATTCAAATTTTGATTTTACCCATCCTCATCAAACCGCGTCACTTCCTTCTTTAATCGGATAAAACCCTTCTTAGAGTTTAATTTCATTTTCATTTTTATTTTTTATACTTGTAAATCTGATGAGCAGGATTGCTCATTTTCATAGATGACAAGTTATAAAAATACAAAAAGACATAAATGTTCCTTTTTAATCCAATGTAAAGATTTTTTTCCCCTTGATCATCTCTGCTATTTTCAGCTCCATCTCTGCTTTATTTTTTTTATTACCAGCATTCTCATCTCTTTCAGCTTTTTCAGCGAATCCTCTCAGCTGGCTTCATTCTGTTCCCGTTATAGTTTCAGAATGCTACCTGTCCATCCCTCTGAAGACCAGCTTGGCTCATTGTTCTTTCCAATCTGTCTCGTATAGGATTCTGCCATCTCTGTTATAACCCTCCTACCCTCATTACACCCCTCCTTATGACATCCAATTATAGTTCTGCCCCCTCCATTCCCTCTTCCCCATGCCAACTCTTTTAGCATTTCTCCATCCTGCCGAAGTCTGCTCTTCCTACTGTATGTCCATGATCAGTTTGTAAACTGGAGTGATGTGTTCTTGTGGTTATGTTAAACCATACTGCATTGTGGTCATTTGACCAAAGTGGCTTTCCTCACTTCTACTTCTCTGTCTCAGCAGCTGACCAAACCAGTTCAAGGGTGGCCCCTTTCCAACCAGGTCAGCTCCCTGACCCACTGCATGAGAAAGCAGTCTTTCATCACATCCACCAGCACCAGCTCCAGACTTCTTGCACTGTTGGTCGCTGGCATTTCCCAAACCACATCCAGCATTGTAACAGATCAATGCCCAGGATTTTTTTTTAAATCTTATAAGTTATGTTGCTTGTAAAATGTTAGTTGTGGGATGTATTAGGGGAAAAGGGGCCTAAAACATTACCTCATACTGTTGTCCCAGGCCTTGCGGCACTCAGCTAGGAGGGACCTTTGTGTAGCCAATCTGTTTCTGATCATGTAAAAGGCTTCAGTTTCGGTTAAACTTCAAAGGGCTGAGAAAAAATATGTTTTAATGTAAACAGGGTTAAGGCAGAGTGGGACTGGTTACTGCTGGGCAGCAAGCCAGGATAACAAACGACAATCCACAAAACAAGTCTGGACCCGTTCTGGAAAAGGGTGGTCCCAGAGAACAAATGATCGGTTCAGGATGTGATGTCAAAAGAGGCATTATGATGATGTGAGAGTCGTGGTCCGGCCAGCCAAAGGTATTTCTATTGTATGTTTACATTGAGAACTTTGTTATATTTGAGATTCTGAACAAGCAACATTATGGGTGCGAATATGCCATAAATCAGTTCGACGTTAGGAGTAAGCTTCTTCTACTCTACTTAGAATTTAGGTGTCTCTGAGTTAGGTTCTTCTGTGTGTCCTCCATCTTTTCAAATATGTTTATTTTTATCTCTGTAGAAACACTGTATTTCCCATGTCATGGAGTATTTTTAATTTTTTTTTTTATATACTTCATGTCTTCTGTGACCAAGTCATTTCAGGTACAGATAACCAGGAGTAAATGGGCAAGTCTGTGATCCGTTTCTGAAGAGACGGGCTACAGTTACCATACCTAAAGCAAAGTATTCTCAAGTGTGACAGAAATGATGAGTCATTTGCCCTTTTGGATAAGAGCACTGTACTGAATCAGCAGCAGCTCTAGTGGGATTCAGACCTACAGATACCCCGAGTGGCAGTCACACCTGAGTGGTGACGGCATACCACAGGTAACCCGTTCAGGTGTGTGAAGGGTTGTGAAAATTGGTAACAGTACAGACAGAGTTCTGGGAGAGAACCAGTCTGTGGCAAGCATATTTAGTTTATCCACCACTGTCAACTCCCCCTTAGCAGATGGGAGAAAAACAAGAAAATGGCACAGACATTAAGGCTGGTGTTATCATCACATTTAATTACAAAAATACCTTCCTGACCTAGTCTCCTAATTTCCAGACCTCATACTCCTACTGATTCAGTGGGCTGTTCACCACTTCGAACCTGGTCGTTTTACTCCTTCCATGGTAAGGTGCACCAAACTGCTTATGCCCATCCCCAGTTAACAGTCTTTATACCTTCCCTAACATACAGTGCCCACCCCCCACACCCAAAAACCTACCTTTTTGTGTATCCTTCTTGTAGTACAAGTATTCTGATACTGCAAGATCCCAACAGTTTCGGTAACCCATGTTTCCATTATGGCTAACAGGTTCATCTTAGCCTTTGCCAACACTGCCTAAAGCTCACTCATTCTGTTACTGGGGTTTACAGCACTTAAACAGACCACCCCCACTCCCCCGGGATCCCCATCTCCTACCACTACCCCTTCCACTAGCCAGAACATCAGTATTCATTCCTTGTATTATTTTGCCTCTGTTGTGTCTCATCCCCCTTGTGGTCCCCGTCTGTGATGCATTCCCCATCACCATGCCCATCTACATTATTCTCCCTCACACCCCCACCCACAAATGTCCTCACTTGTTGGGGGAGTGATACACAGGTCCCCATCACTGGAGTTCTCCACAAAGACAACCCTAACCTCAGCCTCCCCTCCAACTAGTTTTAATGCCCCAAAATGTATGCTTCAACCCTATGCACCACTTCCTTTGTTCCCTACCTAGCAGAATGAAGGCCATCCAGTTTAACAGGCCTTTATCCCACCATAAACCACCACAGTTCCCATGAAGCAAAATCCCTCTTTCGTTCACAACTCCTTCAATTAATTGTTAAACTGGAAGATTTTCAGCTTCCTTGCTCTTGTGTGCTGTGAGGGCCTCTAAGAAGGGGAAAGAACCAGCCAGTCCATTAAGTCTGGAACCCAGTGCCCTGAAGCAAGCCTTTACTGCTCCCACTGGCCTTCCTGCCACATTGTCCATCCCTAGATGGACGATAATGTCTGGTATCCCTCCCACTTCCCTATCCAACCCATCTAACCTGGAGAATACCCCATCTACGGTTGCCCCTGGATGAAAGCATACTACCCTCCCCTTCCCGGTCAGGCAGAGACCAGTCTCTGTATAAAACTTCCTTTGATTCCCAGATCAAAGATCACAGCACTACATTACCCTATTTTCATCTCTGTCACTTGGGTGTTCACTCTTTAGAGCGGAGAAAGCCTTCAGGTCCAAAACTTAAAGGGAAGCAGTAATTTGCAGGGACTTCTTCCCTTGCAAACTTTAACCTCTGGTTAAGCTTTTGGGAGAAAAGTGCCTTTTTTCTTACGGCACAAATGAAATTTAATTTCTAAAAGTCCACTATCCAGAAGCATAGTGGAGCTGGAACAGCTCCATTAAGTGTAATGGTGCGGTGCCAAACCGTGTGCTTCTATACAAACGCACTGAAATGCATGGTGCCACACTGCACCATTACACTTAATGCAGCCACTCCAGTGCCCGCTATACTTCCGGGTAGTGGACTTTTAGAAACTAAATTATTTTGCGCCTGATGAAAACAGGCGCTTTTCTCCCAAAAGCTTAACCGGAGGGTAAAGTTTGCAGGGGCGGGAGCACCTGTAAATGACAGATTCCCGATAAAAACAAAAAGGAATGTGGAGCCGCCCCACCCCCCCCAAATCTGTCAGAATTCCTCTTTATTTCAATGGCCACCATGAACTGAAATACAAAATCACTCATCTCCTCCATAGTTTCCAAAAAGCTTATAATGGCAAAACAAAGGTAAAACGTAAACATTTTATTTTTAAACAGGGATCATGTCATTAGGACAAAAAAAGTCCTGTTTACAAGGCAGTTTTGTGTGTAAACCTCAATAATCCCCATATTTCAAAAGATTTGGGGTAACCCGGATCCTCATACTCAATACTCAGCAGTCTACCTCAAAACAGGATGAATAGTAACTGTGACGCAGCTTGAACTGGTTTGTATTCTGTCATATAAAGATTCTTGGAAGGGAGCAAATAAATAAATTAGATGGGTAAATGATGTCTACTGGTGCGTAAGTAATAAAATGGAGTGACTTGTAAAGTCTTAAATGTTATTTATTTTTTTTTTAATAATTTTTTTGTATCTTTATTTTCTTAATCTTTTTCTTTCAATAATGCAGACTACATGGAGATACAGTATCAATATTCATCCTTGAATGTTTCTGGACAGATGTCCTTCATCAGTAAGGCATACTGCATCTATAATAATACAAATATCCATATTAAATATTTGCTCTCATTTTCCTGTAACAGGTTATCAATTATATCTATTTATATTAGACTCACTATCTCACTATAAAATATGTCCAGTTTATATTTCTGCACACACAGATCGCTTCAAATAACCATTTCTAAATACCTGTAAAATCCAAAATACGCTCAGATTAATTGCCGTTAATATCTCCTAATAAAAATTCATATCAAGTCAGAAAAAATCCATGTCAGGACCAACATCCACCGAAACACTCTAAAGTCTGTTAAATTTTAGCTCAGCTTTCGAGTGCATCAGTTATTTTTTCAAATAATAACTCTAATACCATAGCAAGTAACTGAAATGTCTTAATTTGTGAACAAAAACAACTGCCAAACACCATCAGCTGACTGGTAAAATTGCACATACTTCTTTGTTGACAATGTCTTTCCCTTGAGAGGCTATTGTTGACCCATATGCCATTGCTACATTTGTCACAGGGTCTGGGAAAATGTTGCTCATGTTGAAGCCCACGTCCATTCCCTGGTTCGGGTAGTTCCCCTGCTGTGGAGGGAGGCTCGCACTGGTGTCATCAAAAAGCCGATTTGGATCCCCCATTTGTGGGACAGGGCCCCGTCCTCTGTGTTTGGAATCTGAAAAAAACAAGGAAGCACAAAGCTACTAAGTGTGATGTTAATGTTTTAAGATATTACAACTACAATGGAGCACAGTCATCACAATGCAGCTATTATGACAAAATGCATTATCATACAGAATAATGTATAGAAAGCAGTGAAACAAAATTATGTTGGTTTTTACACTTCAGTGTGTGTACGGCCCACATAACTCATGAGAGAAAAGCTTGAGTGGTTTATTTTGGCATCACACACTAAGGGTGGGGGGTATCACTTTATTTTATTGATAAAGCTACCAACTTTCTGAGGCCTAAGACTGGGACAGTCGATCCTGACCATGACCCCCCTCCCCCCACACCATGTCACCCCCATGGGCATCACCACAGACAATGCTTCACACAATCAATTACATTTTGCTGCTTGCTATAGCCATGCGGCCCCACAGTAACACCAGTAGCAAACATCCAGATTAAAACAATACATCATTCTGCTGTAGCAAGTTCCAAATCATGATGTACAGAAAATTAATTAGAAGCAAAACTGTGTTAAATTGTGATCAGACATTCAAGCTATATGTATTGCTCCTCCTGATAGTCCCATCCAACCCACTTACACCCACCAAATTTGCTCAGCAAACTTCACTTCAGTGACTCCCACCACCACGCCCGATTGTTTTCACACACTTCCCGACAGCTGATCAGGTCCGGGTACCTTAGTTCACTGCTGCAAGTCTCTTCTGTCTGGAGTCCCTCTCAGCTGCTGGCAGGTAGATGTCCACATGTGCTTGTTTGCACTACTACCCAGTCTAATCTAATAGGAAGGAAAATGCTTTACTGTGCTCCCACTGACATGCTTGCGGTGCAACACAGGCACGGGTTGAAGTTCCAAACTGCCATCCAGCCCGAGCAGCACCACAGGGTTGCTGAAATAACTGTCACTCACGGATTAGCAGTCAGCAAAAAAAAGGGACAAAACTGGGACAAGTAAGCAAAAATCAGGACAAAAGTGACATTCTGCAAAATTTGTGGGGACACTGGGATATGTTGCCCAAAATAGGGACTGTTGGTAGCTTTATTTATTGACTAATCATAAATGAAAGATCATTACTGTAGTATTTCACTTTAGTTGCTTTTTACTGGATTACTGGTTTTGGGAATGACTGGACACCATAAGTAACTTCTAACAGCTGCGAGATTTATTCTACAAACATACATCAGATAGATCAACAGGCCTCAGCAGAACGACTACTACAACTTGCTCATGCACTTTCTAAAAACCCAGTCTCCACCCGAGACATATCATTAGCCCAAAACTGCAAGGGGATGTGGACTAAACCATTCTACATTGCTACTAGGGTAAGTTACCATAAACTACACATCCCCTTCTAGTAAAAGAAAGCAATTACCTTCTCTGAATGGAGTAAGTGGAGCTGCATTCCTGTCATAATAACGTTTCTGTCTTTTCTGTAGCTTTTTAAGATGCTTATGTGCATCCTTAGGTATTTCAGGTTGCAATGCCCTCGCATTTGCAGGTGATATTATCCTCAACATTCTGCCCATTAACAATTGAGAAGGTGTACAGTTCAGTCCTGTGACTGGTGTATTTCTAAGACTGAGCAATGCGAGATGTAGATCTGTTCGATCTTGCATAGACTTCAGAAAGATTCTTGTTACTGTCTGGATCATTCTTTCAGCTAAACCGTGTGGGTATCCTGGACTGGAATGAGTTATTCTGAATTCCCACAAGTTTGCAAACTGCTTCATTTCATGACTTGCAAATGGTACGTGATCCGCTACCAGTTGTTTTGGAATTCCATGTCATGCAAATACAACTTTCAATTTTGCAATAACTGTAGCTGCAGTCTTGTCAGGCATTCTGAGAACCTCAGGGAATTTTGAAAAATAGTCCACTACTATTAGATAGGAGTGTCCCCTAAAGTCACAAATGTCTGCACCAAGCTTTAACTATGGCATGTCAGGTATTTCATGTGGACACATTGGCTCTTTATGGTTGCTGGGTAACTCCTAGCAAGGTCCACATGCTTCAACCATCATTTCTTCTTCTGGACTCATGCCTGTCCAATACATCACAGCTTTGGCTTGTGCCTTCGACCATTGTAATCCTTGATGTGCTGTGTGAAGTCTTTGTAGCATATCTGTTCTCAGCTCTTTGGGTATGATGATTCTTTTACCCACCATTATGAGATCATTTTCTATGTATATATTGTGTCTCATGGGCCAGCAGTGCTGAAGTTTGATGTTGACTTGTTTCTTCCTGTCAGGCAATCCTTTGAGGTGCATTTCTTTAAGCAACTGCAAATCACTCTCTCTCTCTGGCCTGTTTTAGCCTCTCTAACATGCTGGCAGGCAGCGTCTCTGTTGCTTGGACTGAATATACTACTTTTTTCATTGCTTAGATCAATGTCTCCCTCTGCTGGTTTTCTTGGTACTGCCCTGGACAAAGTGTCTGCAATCAGAACCTCTTTTCCTGGAGTTTATATTACCTGTATGTCATATTTCTGCCATCTGTAACAGCATCCGCTGAAGTCTTGCTGGAGCATTTCCAATTGGTTGGTTCAGTATGGACTCTAGTGGCTTGTGATCTGACTGTACTTTCACTGACCTTCCTTAAACATTCTGATGAAATTATTGTAGAGAGAACACAATCGCTAGGAACTCTTTTTCCATCTGTGCGTAGTTTCTTTCAGCACTGGACAATGACCTAGATACATAAGCTATTGGTCTGTTTCTTTGTAGAAGACAAGCACCTAGTCTGTCCTTAGATGCATCTGCTTGGATTTCAATGTCCTCTTTTGGATCACAGAATGTTAATTGTGGTGCAGAGAAATAGTTTCTTTAAGCTTTTGTAAGGCTTCTTCCTGTGCTGACTGCCACTGCCGCATGATATATTTTCTGAGTAGCTGGCTTAGTGGTGCAGTGAGGCTTGCTTCATTCGGAATGTACTGCACCAAATATCGAGTAATTCCTAACGGTCTCGGTCGCCCACTTATTATAATGGAGCACACCCCTGCGCTCTCACTGGCATCTCGTCATAATGTTAGTGAGCGCGGGGGAGGAGTGAGGGCGGCACTTATAACAGGGAAGTCCAAGGGACCCCGTTTCAAGAATTTTATGAGTGATGCAGGTTTTTTTCCTAATGGATTATCTTTGGAAATGTTCACAATTCTCGACTCCTGTGGCAGTAAGGCGCCCATATTTCAGGTTCAGGGGTACCGACTGGTGAATCTCTTTAAACAACCAGCAACATCAATGAATTTTAGAGAAAGTAAACAATCATAAAATGTGGATTTTTACCTAGAAATAATATGATGCAAAAAAGATTGACAGTGTGCCTTTAAGGCACCGGTATTGAGTTGTAATCCATTAGTCTCAGCTATCCTAGGTTAGGGATGTCAGGATAACACAATATGATGATATATCACAATAATTTCCACTGACAATTTATCATTGTAAAAAAACAATATCATTATTATTGTGCAGCACAACATACAGTGATAAAGTGTCCTAGCTTGCTTTTCCGGCAGCATGTCCCTTTCCTAGTACAGCCTTGATTCCCCACCATCCTCATAACAGATTTTTACTATTTTTCCTAAAATTAGCAATACAGTGCTGACCCAGTGGGGTGGAGGGCTGAAGACCTGGGCGCCTCACCAGCCGCCATGTAGGCGACCCGGGTTTGGGAACAGACCTAGCTCACTCGAGGGCTGGCTGCACGAAGGATAACTGAGCATCCATTGATGGTTCTCCTCCTTCCTTTGGGGGGAGGGGGCAAGCTGCTACTCAGCTGAAAGCAAACGAAAACTGTGTGACATGGCAGTAACAGCCTTCTGACTGTCCAGGCACAGGGGTTGAGTGCATGCAATGTCTTTACAAGGTACACCCATACCATCGCTTGTGTGCCGGCCTGAGAAAAAGAAATGGGGGGAAAGGTATGTGCCCTGGTCGCCTTACATAACAGCGAACTGGAGCCCTAGGACTTCTTCCCATATGAATCTTCAGTGGTGAGACAGCAGGGGGAGTGGCAGCTGGAATTGGGGGCACCAGGACACCTGAAGGCTGGAGCTGCTGGTGACCAGGTCCAAACAGCTATATGGAAAAGAAAAATTAAAAATACTGCTGATTATCGTGAACATCAATATAGCGTGAACATTTTTACACATATATCGTGATACTAAAAATGTGATATCATGACATTCCTATTCTAGGTTACTGTGTAATTACTGGTTAGGAAGAGACTTGGGGTCCACCTTGTCAGTCTCTCCTGCTGCAATGACAGTCACTAGAACCATTACTGTTGTCAGCTTGTTTTGTACGCAGTTTACACATTTCTAAACTTAGCTGTGACTCATTATCTAATTATGCCTGCATAGCACAGCAGCTATGCATGAAGTCTTGCTAACACAGAGAGAGAGAAGGCAGTTCTGGAAGCACATCACCAGATTTCAAATGAAGCACAAAATTATGGAGATGAAGCACAATCACTCTGCTACTACAGTGATGTTCCTTTGCATCTCCCCCCTCCCCCTCCACACTGTTTTATTGCTACCCATCACTTCCGGTTCCCTGTAGTGGCCAAAAAAAAAAAAGATCCATGTGTGCACCATTGTCCAATTGCTGGCCCCTGTTTACATAATGTCTCCCTGGTGTCTAGTGCCCCCCCCCCCCAACCTTCCGATCCCCTTTCCCTTCTGGTTCCCCACTGTGGCCAAAAAATAAAAACAGGAAAGACACAGATGTGTCTGCTCCACTGTCTGATCACCAGCCCCCTGCTTATGTAATGTTTCCCTAGTGTCCAGTGGCACCCCACTCTCCAATCCCTGTCACCTATGTTTTCCCTGGTGTCTAGTCATAACCCCTACCCTCCAATCCCCATTCCCTATAATGCTTTTCCTGGTGTCTAGTGCCACCCCCCCGTCCTCTGATCCCCGTCCACTATAATGTTTTCCCCGGTGTCTAGTGGCAACTTCCACCTTCCAATCCTCATTCCCTACAATAAATATTTTCCCTGGTGTCTAGTGGCACCCCTCCACTTCCGATTCTCCATCCACTATACTGTTTTCCCTGCTGTCTGGTGGCACTCCCCCACCCTCTGATCCCCATTCCCTATAATGTTTCCTTGGTGTCTAGAGGTATCCCCAACCCTCTGATCACCATCTCCGTATGGGACCTGTAATAAAGAAAACCATCCTTTGGTGTTTTTTTTTTCCCTCACGTATACCTGTGAAAAAGAAAAGAAAATGGTCCCTCGCCGGTCTGACCCCTCCCACCCCGACCTCCAACTCAGCAGTCACCTCCCCACATCCCCAGTACAATCCACATACACCCTCACTCACCTGAACAGGTCGCACGGTGAAGTTACACTCTGCAATCGAAGACGCATCTTGCTGCTCAAACCAGCAACTGCGATCTGAGAAACTAAGGTTTCTAAGGAGGAGGCAGTATAGCGTACTGGTTAAGGGCACTGAGCTGCTAGTCTGGAGACCTGGGTTTGAATCTCATCAGTCTCCACTTGCATACTGTGAGACTCCGAGCAAATCACTTAACTTCCTTGTGCTCCTGGGTCACATCTGGAAACAAGCTCTGGCTTAGTGCACCTTTCCTGGTTAATTTCCCCCTTCTCTTCCCTTCCCTTCGGCAAGTGCTGTTCAATACACTTCAAAGGGGTTTTGAACTCTGATGCATAAGTTTGGCAGTTTTTGCATATTTTCAGCCCAAATTTTCAACATGGTCTTTGTGGGACCCCGCCTCATGACCGAATGTGGTAGAATTATGCAAATCAGGCCCAAAAGGCATTTTCACAGTTGCTTGGTGAAATCGCCTTTCAGGCAGGATTTGAACATTTTCACTGACGTTGTTCACCAGGTGGGGTCATAAGATGCTTATGCTGAAAATTTGGGGTGAAAATATTTAAAAATGGTAAAGTTATGAGCATACGTTGAAATGTTGCAACATACGCTCATAACTTTGGCAATTTTCACTATTTCGACCCCAAATTTTCAACACAGCCATTTCTTCACATCACTTCATCAAAGTGACTAATGTAATTTTTCAAATCCTGGCCAAAATGTGTTTTAGTACCTGTGGTGTGGAATGACGCTGTTGCTGCAAGAAATCACCCATTGGGCAGGTTCTGAACATTTTTCCCACACTTGTTTATGAGGTAGGTTCATAAGAAGGCTATGCTGAATACTTGGGGTGTCAAATTATTTATAAATGGCAGTTATAAGCATACGTTGAAATTTAGCAACACATACTCATAACTTTGCTAATTTTCACTATTTTGCCCCCACATTTTCAACAGTCATTTTTTCCACATCATCTCATGAACGTGACAAATGTAATTTTTCACATCCTGCCCAAAATGCATTTTCGCACATGTGGCATGGAATGATGTTGTCGTTGTGAGAAAATCACCTTTTGGTCAGGTTTTGAAATTTTTCTCCACCCTTGTTCATGAGATGGGGTGATAAGAAGGCTATGTTGAAAATTTGGAGTAACAATATTACAAAACAACAATGTTTTATTAGCGTACATTTAAATTTTCCAACAAAACACTCATAACATTGATCATTTTGGGTGGAGGCGAACAAGTCCCCCTGAGGGGTGTCCCACTGGGAGAACAGACTGTGAACTACCTCCTGATGGAGAGACCACTCGTGAGACACCTCGCCCTCCCGGCTGAGGGCATCCGCCAGCTGGTTGGAGGCTCCGGCCAGATGGATGGCTAGGAGATCTGCCTCCAGGCTGCACATGAGGGTCCAGATATGGAGAGCTTCCTTGCACAGGGTCAAGGTGTGCATCCCATCCTGCTTGTTGACATAGCACATGGTCGTGGTGTTGAACCACTTGACCCCGAACAAACGGAGTGAATGCGGTCAACGCCAGCTGAAGCACTCGGAGCTCCACCAGGTTGATATGGCACCGGGACTCCTGGGGGGCCCAGAGCCCATGGACTCTGTGGTTCCCCCAGGCGGGCACCCCAGCCTGTGAGAGAGGCATCGGTCATCAGGATGACCATCGGCTTGGGGCAGACAAACTGGATCCCTTCCTGCAGATGCTCTGGGAAGGCCATCACTGGAGGGCATCCCGCATCTTCTGGGTCACAGTGACCAGTTGGTCAAAGTAAACTCTGCACGGAGACCACTGGCTGGCCAGCTCCCATTGCAAGGAGTGCATATGCCAACGGGCCCACCAGACCACACTGGTGCAAGCCGCCATGTAACCCAGAAGATGCAGGAAGTTCCGAGCAGGGTGCAAGTGCCCATCTAGAAGTGATCAGGCAAAGGAGGAGAGAACCTCCACCCTGTCTGCCGAGAGTTGAGCTCTACCTCGATGAAGCAGATCACCTGTGAGGGCATGAGTTCCAACTTGGCCTTGTTGACCAAAAGGCCAAGATCGATGCAGGTCCGGAGGGCCAGGTCCCTGGACCGCTTCACCTCCTGCCTGGAGGGACCCGTTATTGGCCAGTCATCTGGGTAAGTGTATACCCAGACCCTCAGCATCTCAGGTAAGCTGCTACCACTACTATGCATTTGGTGAAGACCCTGGGGGCCGAGGAGAGGCTGAACGGCATGGATTGGAACTCGTAGAGAGTTCCCTCAGCTCAGAAGTGGAGGAACCTTCAGTGAGACGGACGGATTGGGACACGAAAGAACATGTCCTGTAGATTCAGTGGGCAAAACCACGTGTTTTGCTTCAGAGATGATATGATCTGAGACAGAGTTATCATCCTGAAGGTGCGAGACCTGAGGAATGTGCTCAGTTCGTGTAGATCTAGAATGGGGTGTCAGCCTCCCCCCCCCCCCATCTGCTCTGGTACTAAGAAGAAACTCGAGACAAACCCTGGGTGTTCCGGAGGATCCACTACCCTATGACCGGCTGGGCTATTCGTCTCAAAGAGCCGACCAAGTGTCTGCGGATACCAAGTCTCCCCCGTGGGGCCCAGGCTCGGTTGGAAGGGTACTGCACGATCTCCCGAGACAGACCCTGGCTGACCACTTCCAAAACCCACCTGTCCGTGGTAACAACGGACCTAGTGGAAAGGAAGTGGTGGAGCCGGCCCCCCACAGGAGGACCCAGGGGAGGTGCGACAGGCATGAGGGAGGCATCCCTCACCCCACTATTGAGCAGGCTTGGAGGAGGTGGGCCCGTCAGAGAGGGCTGCCGGGTCCCTTCCCTCCGGGCTTTTGGACCACTAAGGTCATGGACTTGGCCTGAGGTCGCCAGGACTTAGCCTGCTGGCCAGACTGGTGCTGGGCTGGTTTAGCCACAGTAGTAGAGGACCGAAAGGGCCTGCACTTTTGCTGCTTGGAGCCCTTGGGGTCCTTCTGGGCAGACGTCACAGAGTCCAGGGTGGCACTGGACTTTCCAATGCATTAGAGGTGACCCTCCACACCAGGCACAAATAGGTCAGTGCCTAGGAATGGTATATCTGCCAGCTTGCGCTGGGTGTCTGCCATGAAGGTCGAGATCTGCAGCCAAGCCCTACGGCGGATGGCAACTGCGGCTGCCACCGAGTGGGCACAGGGGTCTCCAATGTCCAGAGACATCTGGAGTTGCTGTTCTGTCACACCCCGACCCTGGTCGTGACCTGCTTGACCTTAGTCTGCAGGTCTACCAGAAGGTGAGGAATCAACTCATCCAAGCAGCCCAAAACGGCATGAGAGAAGTGTGCTATCAAGATAGCTGAGCTCGCCAGATGGAAGCCTAGCGAGGAGGCAGCATAGACCTTCTTGGCTGAGTGGTCCCATTTCTTGAACTCCTTGTCTGGCGGTCTGTCAATATCCCCAGTACTGCCCAAGCACCTAAACATGGAGTTGGCCACCAACTCCTCAGCCGAGGAATGCTCTGTGAACCCTGAAAGGGTACCAGTGGGCATCGCATACTTGTGGACCATCCGGGCCGAGGGTGCAGGGCAAGAGGTGGGGTGCTGCCAAAGTTCCAGGGCAGGGCCAACAATGGCCCCAGCCACTGGGAAAGCCTCCATTAGAGAGTCCCCTTTATCCAGAATTTCTGTAAGGGGACAGCAACCCAACGTCTGAACGGGCTCTAGTGTCATCCCCGTGGACTCTGAGATGAGGCGGAGAAAAAAAAATGACTCACCTTAGTAATTATGTTTCTTCTATTGGAGTATTGTATATTCTGACTAATGCAGTTAGCCCTAGCCTTTAAACTGCCCCAGAGAACAAAGGGTTAACTTTCTATGCAGAGCATAGAATGCTGAGCTCAAGCTCGGTTGACGTCTCTGTCCGTTTCCTTTTGAAATCTAACCGTCAGATTCTTACGAGCAAAAACTCATTAGCTATTCTATGTGGAAATTGTAAAATTTTTACTAGCCAACTGGCAACAAAAAGTTTGGGATTCCCAAGGGAAGACTCAAGTCAGGAAACCCAAAACAAAAAAAACCCTTCAAATAAGAACAACAAAAAGCAAAAGGGTGTAAACGAGCACCCCTGAGGTGCAACACTGCACCTGCCCGCTTCCCAAAACCAGGTTCTGAGGGGGTCAGAATACAGCAAGACTCAAAGAGAAGAAACATAATTACTAAGGTGAGTAATTTTTTCTTCAAACAACATGAAGTCTTGCTGTATTCTGACTAATGCAGACTACCAAGCAGTACCTACATGGAGGAGGGACGTTTCAACCTACTTTGGGAATAGGCTCTGAAGTACTGCTGTGCCAAACTGAGCATCACTCCTAGCCTGGATATCCACAGAGTAATGCTTGGTAAATGTATGGACTGTTTTCCAAGTGGCTGCTTGACAGATTTCTAGGAGAGGAATATCCCTGGCAGGAGCCAGGGAAGCAGCTGTACCTCTTGTAGAGTGAGCCCTCAGGCCTGAGAGTGGAATCTTTCCCAGTTTCTCATAGCAGAATTGTATACAAGACACAATCCAGCTGGCAATAGTTGGTGGCAGGTTTGCCCTTTCCCACTTCTCCATAAGTGAGGAACACCCTTGGTACACTCTATGTAGTAGCTAAGGGCTCTTTTAACATCTAAACTGTGTAGCCTCTTCTCTCCTGAGGAAGAATTATCAGTGAAGAAAACAGGAAGAGAAATAGCCTGATTCAAGTGGAAAACCACTTTAGGCAAGAACCTTCTATTGGTTCTAAGGACCACCTTATTTCTGTGAAAGGAGATAAAATAAGGTTCCACTGACAGGGCTTGCAGTTCACTGATACGTCTGGCAGAGGTAATGGCTACCAAAAAACACAGTTTTCCAAGTCAAGTACTTAAGCTCTGCTGAGAACATAGGCTCAAAGGGAGGTTGTATAAGTTGACCAATGCAAATATTTAAATCCCAGGCAGGGGCAGGGTCTCTAAAGGGAGGATTGGTATGAAGCAATCCCTTTAAAAAAATTACAGAATATAGGATGAGACGATAGTGAGGAAGACTTCCCCACTGACAGAAAAGCAGAAACAGTTGACAAGTGTACCTTGAGAGTAGCTGGTCTGAGGCCTAGGCCATTAAGATGGACCATATAGTCCACAACTCTAGGCAATTCAGCAGTGTCTGAAGAAATATGCTTCTTAGAACACCAAATGCTGAATCTCTTCCATGTGGAGTTATAAGTCTTTCTGGTGGAGGGCTTTCGAGAAGCTCTGAGAATATCCAGAACCCCCTGAGACAGATGCAAATCTGCAAACTCTAACTCTTCAAGAGCCATGCCTTGAGATTGAGAGAGAGACTGAAGATTGGGGTACCAAATCCTCCCCTGAGAGGAGGTTAACAGGCTGTAATTCCTGGGAAGAGACAGGGGAAGATGGACTGCTAGGGACAGCAACAGGGAGTACCAGGGCTGTCTGGCCCAGTCTGGAGCAATCAGAATCACTTTGCAAGGTTGTGACCTTATCTTGACTAAAACTCTGAACAGAAGGGGGAAGGGAGGGAAGGCACAGAGAAATTTCCTTTCCCAGTTCAGAACCAGAGCATCCAGGGGGACTGAGCCCAAGACTAGGAGTTTGCAACAAAAGAGAGGAAGTTGGTGATTGTCTGGGGCTGCAAAAAGATCCATCTCTGCAGTGTCCCACCTTGAAAAAAATCACCTTCAAGATCAGAGGGTCCAGGGACCATTCGTGATGGCTCTGTGAGATCCTGCTCAGTGCATCTGCTAGCACATTGTCCTTCCCTGGAAGGTGAACTGCTATCAGAGAGGTCTGTAGGGAATACGCCAGGGACCACAACTTCATGGCTTCTGTGCATAAGGCCGTAGATCGAGTGCCTCCCTGCTTGTTGATGTACCACATGGTGGTGGTGGTGCTGGTGTCTGTTCTGACCTGAACCACCTTGTTCTGCACTGACTGAGAGAAGGCTTGCTGGGCCAGAAAACTGCTCTGAGTTCTAGGAGACTGATATGGAGAAGGGATTCCTGAGGGGACCACAGTCCCTGGGCAGTGAAGGCCCCCAGATGGGCTCCCCAGCCCAGAAGAGAAGCATCCGTGGTAAGAACCACTGAATGAGACTGAGTGGCAAATGGAACCCCTTGCCTTAAACTGTCCTGATCCTGCCACCAGTGAAGGGCCTGGATCAGGGTCCGAGTCACTGGAATCAGTTTGTTAAGGGAATCCTTTTTTTGGGACCAAAAGGCCCTCAGATGGAACTGAATGTCCCTCATCTGGAATCTTGCCCCATGGACCACTGCTGTAGAGGCTGCCATGTGGCCCAAGAGTTGAAAGAAATGCCTTGCTGGTCGGGAAACCTGAAGACTGAAGGAAGAAGCCAGTTCTATAAGAACTCTTGCCCTGTCCAGGGGAAGAAAGGCTCTTGCTTTGACCGTATCCAGCTCTGCCCCAATAAAGATAAGAAGCTGGACAGGCTCAAGAACTAACTTGGGAAGGTTAAGAAGAAATCCTAGAGAAGTGAGCACTTGCTGGGTCACTTGCATGTCTGATTTGACTTGGTCTGGAGACTGACCCACTATTGGCCAGTCGTCCAGGTATGGAAAAATGGAAATATTGTGCCTCCTTAAAAAGGCAACTACTACTGCCAGGCACTTTGTGAAGATCCTTGGGGCTGAAGTTAGGCCAAAGGGCATTACACTGAACTGATAGTGGCCTGATGGCAACTCGAACCTGAGGTACTTTCTGTGGGAGCACCTGATGGGAATGTGAAAATAGGCATCTTTGAGGTCCAGGGAGGCTAGCCAGTCCCCTGGCCTTAGAGAGGGAAGGATTATTCCCAGAGTTACCATCTTGAACTTTGGTTTTAAAAAATGTTTGTTCAGGTATCTTAGATCTAGGATGGGTCGCCACTCCCCTGTCTTTTTTCGAGGGTAAGGAAGTACCTGGAGTTCAGACCTTTGCCCCAGTGTAGGGTAGGTACTCTCTCTCTCTCTCTCTATGGCTCGCAAAGCCAGCAGAGATGAAACCTCTGCCTCTAGGGCAAGGGTTTCTGAGAGACCTGCAGGTGGGAAAGATCTGGCTCTCATCTTTGGAAATTTTTTGAAGCCGAGAACCAGTCTCTGGCTTACTACTTCCAGGACCCACATGTCTGATGTAATAGACATCCAGTCCTGGACGAAGTCAGCCTGCCACCTACTGGTATAGGAGAGTCGACCCAGGCAGGCCCATCAGGGTGTCTGTTTGGCAGGGGCCTTAGGCTGAGGAGTGGATGTAGCCCTGCTCATCCCCATTCTGCCTCTCCCTCTGAAGAAAACCCTCTGTGAAAAGGGAGAAGAGGCCTGTGCTTGGTAAAAAGGCCTATGAAAAGGCCTGCCCCTGCCCCTAGACTGCTGCCTTTGAGAAGTTGCCTGCCTTTCTTTGGCCTGAGCACTCCTGTAAGTTGTCCTGTACTCATCCATTTTCTTCATGTAATTCTCTGTCTGCTCCCCAAACACAGAATTACCCACTACAGGAAAATCCATGCCTTAGCCTGGGTATCCTGTGAGAGGCTAGTACATCTGAGCCAAGCCATTATCTGAAGAGCCACAGATGTAGCCATGACTCTTGATGACACATCATTGGAGTCCCACAGCAGCATGAAATTGAACTGTTGGTGCCTCAATCCCATTTGCAGCCACCTCCTCCAGCTCCTTGGCTAGCTGGGGGGAGGCCTGTTTAGCCAGTCCTAGTACAGTGTCCCACCTGGACTTCTGGTACCTGGCTGTATAGGCCATATAATTCGCCTGCCTGAGTCCCAAGGAAGATGCCATCTACTGTTTTTTTGCCATGGCATCAATCTTCCTGGAGTCTTTGTCTGGGGGGTTGTGAAGCCAAGGGAATGTCTGCCTTATCACAGGCAGCAGCCTGCACAACCCCAACATGGCTGCATTGCAGATATAAAAATTCCATATCTGAGCCTGAATGTGTATACCTCTTGTCCATTCTTCTATCAACAGGAGGTATAGAATTGGGAGACTTCAAGATTTTTTGTGTCTGCTTCCCAAAAGATTTGTGAAGGGGAATAGACAGTCTCCTGGACTCTGGGATGTCCATGATTCCCACAAAATCAGGCTCCTCTTGATCCTTCATTGCTTCCTTCATAGGAAGCTGGAGGGTCTCAGGTACGTTTCTGTAGAACATAAAGTGGAAAGGGGACTCAGAAAGCCTAGGAGGGGATACACCTGAAGGTCTGTCTGGGGAGCTGTCCGGTTCAACGGGCACATCCAGACTTTCAACGTCACCATCGTCATCCTCAAACTCCCCCTCCTCCTCAGACTCCAGTTCATAAAATTCTTCAAGGGTATAATCGTGAACCGGGGGAACTGACCGAACCGAAGCAATTCCACAATTCGAATCACTCTATTTCCTCGGCGGTCGGAACATGGACTTCTGGATCCGAACCAGACGATTTTTCTTTGCGTTTTCTTTTTGTCTGAACCGAACCCTAGGGATCGGCTCTCCTTTTGCCCGAAGAAGTATCGCCCTGGTCACAGGGCACTCCTCCTGGTTCGGTCTGAACCGAACCGGGCTGGCCATCCGGGTCAGCAGACTTCTCGGCCTCCTTTTCCCTCAGTCTACCTAATCTATTATCAAGGGTAGATTTGGGAAAGTTTTTACAAATTTGGCAGTCTGAATCGAGGTGTTCAAACCCCAGACAATAAACACAGGTGGTCTGGGGATCGGCCTTAGCAAAGACCTCCCCACATTCACTGCAGTGTTGAAACCCAGTGGACCCGTTTTCTTGGGTTTCTCAGACATGGCCAACCTAACCAACTTACCCTTTTTTCAGCAACTGCCAGGCAAGACTCCCTTATTAGTTCCTAACCGTGTCATCACGGGTGTTGGAAAAAAATGTATCAAACACGTTTTCTTTGGGGTTTTTTTTATGTCCGTTAACCACACACTAAAGCAAGATACAAGATTTAACAACTGATCGGTTCAGCCGAACCAATCCACACTTTCACAAGTTCCACACAGAAAAAACAGTAAAAAACCTATCTAGTACTCATGGTACCACAGGCAGAGACTGAACCAACCATGCGGAAAATAAATTTTGGTTAAAAACTGACAGTAAACAGATGACACTTCAACCGACTTTCGAAAAGAGCTGCAGAAGAAATCTCCAGAGTGACTGTTCAGTGAGGCGGAGTAAAGAATCTGATGGTTAGATTTCAAAGGGAAACAGACAGAGATATCAACCGAGCTCGAGCTCAGCATTCTATGCTCTGCATAGAAAGTTAACCCTTTGTTCTCCAGGGCAGTTTAAAGGCTGGGGCTAACTGCATTAGTCAGAATACAGCAAGACTTCATGTTGTTTGAATGCCCATGAACAAAGTGGGGCCTTCCTCCATCGAAAGATCCCCTATCGACTCCGTGTCCAGTGGACGGGAGTACAAAAAGGAATCCTTGGACTCCGAGAAGTCTGCATAAAGTGGGTGACCAACCAAATCCCTCTTGACCCACTGCAGGTGGTCAAGTGTGAGAGAGACCAACAGCCGATGGGGACGTCCCTTTAGCCGGCCAAGACTCCTTGGACGGAGTACAAGACAGCAGCTGCTTGAGTGGTGGCTCCACCAGAGTCAGTGGAGAAGCAAGCTTAGGCCGAACCGGAACGGTCTCAACTGGCTTTGCTTGGGGAGGAACGGTGTCGACTGGCCCTGCTGGGGGTGTCGGTGTCAGCCTGTCATGCGACAGCCAGGTGATGGTCGGTGTAGGAGCTGGAGTCAGCTTCAGTCCAGCCACCAGTAACTGTTGCCACAAGAAGTCTTCATAGCGGCAGTGCAGCTTGCACCAAAGCCTCTCCTCACCAGAGGAGGACGAAGAAGAATAGCAGCAGTGGTGCAGCTTCCCAAGGTGCTGAGAGTGAGAATGATCCTTCCAAAAGTGCAAAACGGTCGGTGCCAGTCTGCCAAGGCCGCATTATTTCGTTGCTGCTCCAGCACTTCCGTATTCGGCAAAGTACTATACACGTGCACGTGTTGCACATGCACTATTTTGCTGGTGACACTATCTTGGGAATGACATATGCCATTCAAAATAACTATGCATGTGCGACTATGGCGCAGGCATAGTTCTGTCAGCGCCGCCATCTTGCATTTGTCATTCACACACATTCGGCAACAGTTGTTCACCATCGGTGGCGGTGTTCATACAAGCTTGCCACAGCCGTATCGGCTCTGGCTAGAATTTGTTTGTTTAAGCCTTTTAAACAGTCTGTCACCCTCACTCACTAGAACACACCACCACCACCCAAACCTTTAAAGTGACAAACCCCCCACCTTGCCACCATCTAGCACCAACCTCTCTCCTTTCTCCCCCACACAGTTCCAGCAAAGTTTCCTATATTAACAACAAAAAACACACCAAAAATATGTCACGTAGTAAAGATTCTCTCTTCCTCAACCAACCACATTACCTAAGACATACAACGCACATCTCTCCCACCCACTGAATCAAGGATCACTCAGTGACCCCTGCACTATCCCCAACCTACAGCACCCAACTTCCCTTTTTGTTCCAGCCCAAAAGTTAAAAGATACTCGTGCACACATCTGCAGAAAAGAAAAATGTCCATTGTTAGAGGGAGTGAGACGTACTCTTCACTTGTCAGAGTCCTGCAATAAAATGAATGACAATGTCCTGACCTATAGCAACACCTGACTGGCCTGTTTGTATCCAGACATGCGGGGCACTGTCCCAGACCTGCAGCTTGGCCACGGGTCATGAGGGGAAGGGGGAAGGGTAAACATTTGGGCTGAAAAAACTCAACTCCACATTATCCTTTAATTGTGACTTTGTAACCCTGCGAACCCTATGCAAAGCAGCAGACCTGTTGGGGGTGTGAATCAGGAAACCTACCTGATATGGCAGTGGACCTGCAGTTCAGTTCACACAGGGTCCTGTGAGCCCTATGCAAAGTAGGAGGCCTTCCGAGGGCAGCACTGGGCTTATAGGATTTCTAGTTCAGGGCCCTGCCCTAAACCGGTGAAACTTAGGCAGGACAAGAATGGTGATCCTTTTTGTTGATTTATATTAGAAGCTTCATTATGCTACCGGTAAAAATCTCCAACCAACATTGCCTCGGAGACTGGTTAAACTGGTTTCCATATATTTTACATCAATGAAAAGTATTGCCTCAGAGGCAACTGTCTACCTTGGAGGAAACCTGGGTTGGAGAAGAACTGTACCTCTTGCCTTTGTTATAAAATACGCAAATATTATTTTGAAAGATATTCATTCAACTGCATGTTTTTTTACCTGTCATTCCAACTAAAGTAATGCAACATTTTCAAAACTAAAATAGAAATGATATCAGATTACAAAAAAAAAAAAAAAATGCAAAAAAGCAAAGTTAGAAAAGGTTAGCCATATAAAGGTGTAGCAGTATAGTAGTAGTAGTAGTAATTATTTGTTTGGGGCACCTTTACCCAGAGGCTCAGGGAGCCGTTACATAATACTAGGCTTAACTTTAGGCAGTTTTATAATTAAGACATTCCAAAATGACATAAAATTTAATAATAATAAAAGCGTAAACACTAAACAGATCTTTAAAGGGGGCTATAGATGTTACAAATTCACCTACAATGCCTGCTGAAATATACAGGTTACTCACCTGTAACAGAAGTTCTAGTAGTGCTATATGTTGTTTATTCACACTGTCCGTCAGGTACCTTGCCACTTTAAGAAGGGCCAGAAAGTCTTCAAGCTGGCTCCTCCCACCCACCCAGGTGATGAAACTCTCGGCTCCTCCCCATGACGCCAGATCTAGCACGCTGGAAGCCAGGTTGTGCGCCGAAGCCGGGGAGGTTGGGTGGGTCTGTGTGGATGAACAACATACACCACTCCTAGAACTCCTGTTACAGGTGAGTAACCTGTATTTCTAGGGGCGTAGATATGTTGTTCTATCCACCCTATCTGGCAGACTCCTAGCAGTTCTCTGGGAGGAGAGAGGCAAGGCGCACACCCCCCTACTTGGGGAATAGGGACTGGAGAACTGAGGTTCCAAAACCAGCATCCTGGCGTGACTCAAGGCTGATGTGGTAATGGGAAATTAAGGTGTGTACCGACTTCCAGGTAGCAATCCTGCAGATTTTCTGGATAGGGACGTCCCTAAAAGCAACCACCAATGCAGCGGTTAACAGGTGGAACCAGCCCTAAGCCCTACGGGAGGCTCCCTATCTGCCAACCTATAGCAGAAATCAATGCAGAAAGTAATCCACCTGCCAACTGTCTGCTTGGTTGCAAGTCAACCAAGTGCAGCTTCAGCGTAGGTGACAAACAGCTGGCGAACCTCTCCCTGAACTTCCGCAGTACGCTCTTTGTAGTAAGCGAGCACTCTTCTCAAGTCCAAGGTATGCAGCCTGTACTCAGCCTCTGAGGTGCGACTGGGGTAGAACACCAGCAGAGTCAACACCTGGTTCAGGTGAAACTTCCGACAACATCTTCGGGAGAAATTTCAGGTGGGGGGGCAGGACAACCTTGTCCCTGTGGAAGACCAGGTAGGGAGCTTCGATGGAAAGCGTCTGGAGCTCCCCAATCCTTCTGGCTGACGTGATAGCCACCAAGAAGGTGGTCTTCCACGACAGGTGCAAGATGTCACACCTGTGTATCGGTTCAAATGGCTTGCCCATGAGCTCGACTTATACTAGCAGTAAATCCCACGGAGGTGGTGGTTCACGCACCAGAGGGGATATGTGATCTAGGCCCTTGAAAAAGCGCCAGACCACCTTCTCCTGTGCCACCGACTACTTGCCGGCCCGCACCAGGTAAGCAGAGCTGGCTGCCAGGTGCACCTTGAGGGTCATCGACCGTAACCCCTGCTGGGAAAGGGACCACAGGGAGTCCAGAATGCTAGCCAGCAGACAGGACAAGAGGGCGAACCCCTTGCCCAGACACCAAATTGAGATTCTCTTCCATTTGAAGCCATAGCATTTTCTGGTCGACTCCTTGCGGGATGCCTCAACGATGTTGAGGACCTCATCAGAAAGACCCAAGTCCTGGAACTCTAGCCACTCAGGAACCAGGCCGTCAGGTGCAGGGATTGAAGGTCCGAATGCATACCTTCCCCTTACTGATGGAGAGCAGGTCCGGGCAGACTGGAAGCCGCCTTGGGACCTTGGAGCGGAGGCTGAGGAGATCTGGATATCAGAACTGGCAAGGCCAGTCTGGGACTACCAGGATCACCTGCGCCTTGTCCCTCCTGCTCTTGAGGAGCACCTTGTGGATCAAGGGCAGAGGAGGGAAGGCGTAGAAGAGGCCCGGGTCCACGGCCTGGAGAAGGCATCCCCCTGAAGTGAGCCCCGCTGAAGGGGGTGGGCATGGTACAGCCTCAGCTTGGCGCTCTCCCTAGAGGCGAACAGGTCCACATGAGGTGTGCGCCAGTGGGAGAACAAGTCTTGTACTATCTCCGGCAGGAGAGACCACTCGTGAGATGCACTGCCTATCCGGCTGAGGGCATCAGCCAGACTGTTCGAGGCTCCTGCCACATGAATGGCTAGGAGATCCGCCTCCAGGCTGAGCACAAGAGACCAAATGCGAAGAGCTTCCTTGCACAGAGGCAAGGAGTGCATCCCACCCTGTCTGTTGAGATAGTACATGGTCGTGGTGTTGTCCGTCTGGACCTGGATCACTTGACCCCGAACAAACGAAGTGAAGGTGGTCAGGGCTAGCCAGACTGCTCGAAGCTCCAGCAGGTTGATGTGGCATCAGGACTCCTGAGGGGACCAGAGTCCGTGGACTCTGTGCTCACCCCAGGTGGGTACCCCAACTCATCAGAGCAGTGTCAGCCATCAAGATGACTGTCGGCTCGAGGCGGACAAATGGGATTCCCTCCCACAGATGAGCTGGGACAATCCACCACTGCAGGCTGTCCCACATCTCCTGGGTCACAGAGACTGGCTGGTCTAGATGACCTGAGCGCTGAGACCACTGGCAGGCCAGCCCCCACTGCAGGGGGTGCATATGCCAGCAGGCCCAATGGACCACACTGGTGCAGGCTACCATGAGACCCACAAGGCACAGGAAGTTCCGGGTAGAGCGCAACTGCCCAACTAGAAATGACTTGGCAAAGAAGGAAAGGACCTCGGCCCTGTCCGCCGGGAGCTGGGCTCTGGCTCGGAAAGAGTTGAGCTCCACCCCGATGAACTGAAATGACCTGCGAGGGCATGAGTTCCGACTTGGCCTTGTTGATGAGGAGGCCAAGCTGAGAGCAGGACTGGAGGGCCAGATCCCTGGACCACTCTGCCTCCTGCCTGGAGAAACTGCTATCAGCCAGTCGTCCAGGTAAGGGTAGACCCAGACCCCTCGGCGCCACAGGAATGCTGCCACCACTGCGATGCATTTGATGAAGACCCTGGGAGCTGATGAGAGGCCAAACGGCATGGCCCGGAACTCATAGAGGGTTCCCTCTACCCGAAAGCGGAGGAACCACTGATGAGATGGGTGGATTGGGACGTGAAAGAACGAGTCCTGGAGGTACAGGGAGCACAGCCACATGCCCTGCTTCAGGGATGGTATTATCTGAGCCATGGTTACCATCCGAAAGGTGCGAGGCCTTAGGAACTTGTTCAAGTCATGCAGATCGAGAATGGGGCACCAGACCCTCCCCCATCTGTTTTGGAACCAGAAAGTACCTGGAAACAAACCCTGGGCATGGAGAAGAATCCGCCACCTCGTTGACTAACCCCTTGCGGAGGAGCTGGTCGATGTTGTCTCGGACAGCCGACTGGGAGGCTGCGGACCCAGTATCCCCCCATGGGGAGCAGGCTCAAAAGGGAGGGACATGCTCAAACTCCAAAGGCAAGCCCCTGCTGACCACTTCCAGCACCCAACGGTCCATGGTGATAGCGGACCAGGCAGAAAGGGAGTGGCCGAGCCAGCTCTCCACGGGGGGACCCAGGGGAGGTGAGACGAGGTTGGGGGCGGCAACCCGCAACCCGTCACTGGGCAGGCTTGGAAGAGGAGGGACCGGTCAAGGAGCTGCCGGGGCCCTTCCCCCCGGGCTTCCTGACCAAGGAAGCAAAGGACTTAGTTCTAGTGCACCAAGTTTGAGCCTGCTGGCCCTGCTGCTGGGCAGGTCTTGCCATAGGTGAGGAGGGGCAGAAGGGGTTATGCTGCTGATGGCTGCCTTTGTCCTTCTGTGCAGATGTGACTAAATCAAGGGTGGCACTGGATTTTTCAATGCGTTGGAGGTGGCCCTCCACACCAGGCCTGAACAGGTCGATGCCCAGGAAGGGAACATCTGTGAGCTTGTGCTGGGCATCTGCCATGAAGGTCGAGATCCACAACCAAGCCCTGTGGCGCATGGCCACTGCAGCCGCTACCGAGCAGGTAAGAGAGTCTCCAATGTCCAGAGCAGTCTGGAGCTGCTGCTTTGCCACTGCCCTTCCCCGATCCTGGATCTGCTTGATCAAGGTCTGGAGGTCGGCCAGGAGATGAGGGAGAGCCTCATCCAGGGAGCCCAACAGGGCATGAGAGAAGTGTGCCATCGTAACAGCCAAGCTGGCCTGGCGAAGGCCCAAAGAGGCAGCAGTGTACACCTTTTTCCCCTGAGTAGTCCAATTTCTTGGACTCCTTATCTGGTACTTGTCCACGTCCCCCGTGTTGCCCGAGCACCTGAAGATAGAGTCTGCCACCAGCCCCTCGGCCAAGGGGTGCTCCGAGAAGCCGGAGAAAGAGCCTGTGGGATCACGTACTTGCGGGCCATTCTGGCTGATGGCGTTGGGTAGGAGGCTGGACGTTGCCAAAATTCTAACGCTGGACCCACAATGGCCTCAGCTATGGGGAAGACCTCCATGGGGGACTCCCCCTTGTCCAGAATCTCTGAAAGGGGATATCTGGCCCGTTTCTGCATAGGTTCAAGTGGCATCCTGATGGTCTCCGAGATGAGCCGAAGAATACTGAGGAACGAAGTGGGTCTCTTGTCCACAGAAAGAACCCCCCCCCCACCCAAGGATTCCAGGTCAACTGGACGGGAATGCATCGAGGAGTTTTGGACTCAGAGGAGTCCGCGTATAGCTGGTGACTGCCTGAGCCACTCTCCACTCGCCGAGGGTGATCGGGGGTGAGAGTGACCGACAACTAATGGGGCAAACCTTGAGCCAGCTAAGAATCCTTGGTCGACGCCCCATTCTTTGGCTGAGAGGCAGTGGTTCCACCACAATGGGCAGGGCAGTTGGTTTTGGCTGAGCCGTCAGCGCCGGAACCAGGTCCTCGACCAGGGAACCGGCGGCGGCAGTTGACGTTGGCCGTTCGGGCAACAGCCACTTAATTGCCGGTGTAGAAGCCTGTGTCGGCTTGCTGCCGGCCAAAAGGAGCTTTTGCCACATTAAATCCTCATAGCGCAGATGCAACTTGCGCCAGAGCCTCTCCTCAGCCAAGGAGGAAAGGAAAGAAGAGCGAAGATGCCGTTTTCCGTGATGTGGACTGAGACTGCCAACATCGGCAGGATTTCCCCAATGCGAAAGTAGACCGGGATCTCGACCATCAGTGGTGCCAGCAGCAGACCAAGGAAGGAGCAGGGAAAACCTGCTGCTCCTCCAGTTCAAAGTCCTGGGCTGGGAACTTCGGCTCAGCGGTCTGAGGCAAGCCCTCGGAAGGCACCAGAAGCACCAGTGTCTGAGACAGAGAGTTTTCAGCCTGATTGGTCAACAACCTGTCAGTGGGCTTGAGAAAAATCTTGTCCACATCAACAGGCGTCTTGGCTGCCTGGTCCGACAGGGACACAATGAAACCAGCGGCCCAGGCCACAACTTCAGCCGAAGTCAAGGGTCAATGGTCCTGGGAACAAGATCCCTCCCACTCCCAAGAACGTTGATGGTCTTTTTGCGGGACCGAGAAGAATGAGTCCCTGAATGGCCTTCCCCTTTAGTCGAGAGGGACTGGCACAGCTCGCGAAAGGAAGCCATATAGGAAGATCCCAGTTGGAGAAGAATGAAGGCCACAGCTGAAGGAGCTTGCCGTGGCCTAGACCGCCTTCTCCTCAAGGGCTGTGAGCTGCTCCAGTTGCTCCGCAGAGCCCACCGCAGAAGACACCACCCAACAGGCCTCCTTCGATTTGACTGGCAGGTACCGTTGCTCCGGTTGTCCCAGCAGAACCTGGGCAGCGTGATCCTCCAGCACCGAAGTCAAGAAGGACAGGCACATCTTGCAAGCCTGCAGATCGTGGTCATGCGCAAGGCAGTAAATGTACAAGGCATGGGGATCGGTGTGTGACATCTTCTGCCCATAGAGACACAGGCGGAACCCGGGAACGGTCTTGTCTTCCATCGCAGCCGCGAGAAAAGAGGGTGAAGACTGAACTCAAACAAGTTTTAGAGTAAGTTTTGGGAAAAAATCCTAAGATTTTAGAGCCAGGACCTGCAAAACGCGAGACAGCTAAGGAGGGAACCTGATGCTTCCAAGCAGTAAGGAAGATCTGGCATCATGGGGCGGAGCTGAGAGTTTCATCACCCGGGTGGGTGAGAGGAGCCAGCTTGAAGACTTTCCGACCCATCTTAAAGCGGCAAAGTACCTGCCAGACAGTGTGGATAGAACAACATATCCACACCCCTAGAAAAATAAGTTGTCAGGCCCCTTTTAAACGCCTCCACCAAGGGGGACCCTCAGAGTGCCAGGTAGGGAAAAAGAGTCAAGTTTGAGTAAAATCATATTCCTATAAATATGATATCTTAAGAACACACAAAACATCTGAAATGGGAGAAGTGGCCTACTAAGGCCTGCCACTTCTGCTAATCAACTGTTTTTTCCATTTTCTCTACATAAATGGAAAAAAAAAAAAGCTAACAACCGTTCCTTTCCTTCCAACTCTATTTAAAAAAAAAAAAAAAAAAAAAAGTTACAAACAAAAAATTTTAATTGATAATGTTAAACAAGACAACTGGTGATTACTTGGCCCCTGTCATCAGGAATTACAAGCCAAATCCCCCCACTGAGTGGTCAACATCAGGGATTCAGCATGGCTGACCCAGAAGAAAATCCTGGCAGACTTATTGTGAGCGACAAGTACAGGCCATCTATAATAATGTCCCAGCAAGATACATTACAGTCTAATTTACATTCATTTGGTGTTCTGTGTATACCAAGAATTAGGGCTGGAATACCATTTCTGATTTCAGGGGTCAAAATTAAGTTTTGTAGCCACGAGCCATCAGAGCTAGTGATTGGGAAAATCCAGTCGCCCCACAGACTTTTTTCTCTGGCCCAGCTAGTGTACTTTTTGAAATGTTAGCTTCTCCAGTAAACACCCGTTGGGCTAGTTAAAGGAAAATCTTACTAGCCCGATACAAAAGCTACCAGCATTTGGTTAGTGGGCTAGTGCCAAATTCGAGCCCATATCTGTTGGTATTCCATTTTGAATACCAGGTTTTGAGGGAAAGAGACTCTTTTTTGCAATATATGCAACAGCACAGGGTAACGATTTTGTTTGAGGTGGGATACCAGTACTGGGGATGGAATGCCAAAATTAAAATTTCAGTAATCCATCAGCAATACCGAACTGAAAACTACATTTCTAACTTAGATCAATATACATTCTGTGATGGGGGAACATGGTAAAGAAGAACAAACATACGTGTTGAACTGTGACTGGCATGCCTACCGATGCCTATCCATTTTCTGTGTGAACCAGATTAAAGTCATGCTGGTGCAGTTCTAGACAGTACTGGAAGATCAGCAGTCAAAAAACAAATAAAATATGTGTAATGGCATACACTCAACATTACGAAGAAGCCTCAAATCTGAAATAATGCAGCTGAACATCAGTGACAGTTGGGTTAGGGATTAGTCGGTCATTGATGTTCAGCTGCAGTACTACTCTTCACCAACCCCAATACACCTACACAACAACAACCCCAACTGCTGACAGCACACAAGTCTGAACCTGCGCTCTCCTTACCCCAAACAACAGGACTCTCTGTTTAAATTCATCACCATTACCCAAGCAAAGAATACAACTTTTAAGGCCTGGACACCTCTAAGAGCTCTTGGGCTGAAGGCCTAGATCCCAAAGTGACAGCGCTTGCTGTATCCCTACTGGCAGAACCACTTTCCATTCTTGTTAATCGTTCTTGGTATGCCTTAATGTCAGGAACCTGGGTAACAAAATCAGCAAGCTCCAGGCACTGATGGCGGACACTGGGGTGGAAGTAGTGGTCATCACAGAAACGTGGGCTTGGGAAACAATGATTGGGACCAGACAGTCCCTGGGTACTTACTGTTTAAGAGGGACAGAGGAACACGGCAGCCTCTATTACAGATGGCTAAAGCACAATATACTGGAGCCAGAAGCAAAGTAATCAAGATGTACTCACAGAAAGAAGCTTGGCTACTTAGTCACAAATAGCGGAAGCAGACATTGCAGTTGTGTTGCAGAATGAAAAATGTTTTTATTCAGCAAAACAGCAGTGAGCTAGTGACACTCCTGCAGAAGCGGTCAAACAGGTACTCATTGTTTAGCAGGGATACAGGAACGGGGGAGGCACAGCCCTTTTTGTCAAGCAGGGCATCACGGTGACAGAAGAGGGTGCATCAGGGGTAGTAATGGAGAGACTGAATCGCTGTGGGTGCAACTTGTGGCAACCTCAGGCAAGAACGCGCACTTGGAGAGTGATCTATAGATCTCTGGGGCAAGGGGAAGAGAGAGACAGATAGCTCAGGGAAGAACTTGAAAGAGGTGTGGCAAAAGGGAAAGCAGTGGTGGAGGGTGATCTGAAAGACATCAACTGGGAAATTCCATTGGCCAGGAGCAAAAGACGTCAGGCCCTGCTGGACACCTTCCAAGACTTTCTGCTGATACAGCTAGTTAAGGAACCCACCAGGCAGGCTGCAATTTTCGATGTGGGGCTCACCAACTAAGAGGTGACTGGACCTGTGAGAATAGGGGAGTCACTGGGGAACAGCAACCATAACTCCATTTGGTATGAACTTGCTCTTGGGTCTGGAAAACCCCAACTGATAGCTGAAGTCCTGGATTTCAGAAGGGTGAACTTCAACAGGCTATAGCAGCGGTCAGGGAAAAGTTAGTCAGAGTGAACAATATTTGGGGTGGTGAAGACAGATGAGGTAAATTAAGAGAGCCATTCTCGAGGCATGTGTGTGTTACGTATGAAAACAGTAAACAAAATGAACAGGTTCAAGAGACAGTTATGGTTCTGGTTCTCACAAGAGTCTGGGAAGCAGTGACGGCAAGAAAAATAAGACTTCTACAAGTACAAAGTAAAGTAGTGGGAAGAAGAATGGGGAGCATACATACTGAAAAATAATGAGGGAAAAAAAGGCTGTTAGAGAGGCAAAGGGAGACACAGAGCTGCATACTGCAGACGGGTCATGAGCGGAGAAAAACAGTTTTTCCAATATACTAGGGAAATGGAAGAAATGAGGGGGAATCATAAGGTTAGTAAGGGGGTAATGGTGATAGAGGATGATGGGCAAAAGTCCACCTTCTTTAATGATTACTTCAGAGACAGTTATCACTAAGGAGAACGGGGGACCCTTGCCAGACAGTGGCATCAAACATTCACCAAGGGGTCCCAGAGATGAGGCAGCCAATATTTACAAGTGAAAGGATCCAGAAAGGTCTGGCAGCATTAAAAATAGGCAAGGCCCTGGGACCAGATGGGTTACATCCAAGGTTACTCGGGGAGCTGGCTGCAGAACTGGCTGAACCCCTGATAGGTCTACTCAACAGTTCTGTAATGATGGGGATAGTTCTGAAGGATGGCAGTCATAGTTCTGCTCCATTGGGGGGGGAGACAAGGAACATGTGAGAAATGAGAGACCTGTCAGTTTTCAGTTTTACCTCTATTGTAGGGAAGCTGATGAAATAACTGGTCAAAGAGAACCTTGTGGACTACCTGGAGAGCAACGGGCTTCCAGGATAGTAAACAGCATGGATCTGTGGCAGGTAGGTCTTGTCTGACTAAACTGATAGTATTTTATGACTGGGTGACAAGGGGATTGGCTAGGGGCCACACTGTGGAGCTGCCCTACGTAGACTTCAACAAGGTTTATGACTCGGTGCCTCACAGACGCTTGCTGAAGAAGATGGAGGATCTGGGTGCAGCTAAGGTCACAGAAAACTGGGTAGATAACTGGCTAAAGGGGGAGGCAACAGAGGGTTGCAGTCAGTGGGGTAAAGTCAGCAGAGAAGGGAGGTCAGGAGCAGGGTATCACAGGGATCTGTTTTGGGACCGGACCTAGCAGGTATACAGGATCTGCTCATCAGTACTAGAACACTTAGTGATAAGGAGATACATAGGACAGGCTGTCTCTTTGCAGATGACATTAAGGTCTCTGGGAGGATGGATAGCGATGAGGAATCAGGGATATGCAGAGTGACATACAAAAGCTAGAGGGGTGGTCTAAGGTTTAACAGTTGAAATTCGACTCCCAAAGATACAAGGTAATGCACCTAGGGAACAAGAGCCCCAGCACAGAGTACTGGATGGGTGGGATGAGACTCAGCACTATGGCTGAGGAACAGGACCTTAAGAGTTTTCATCAGGGACTCTCTCGAACAATCAAGGCATTGCAACAAGGCATACAGCAAAGTGAGTAGGATGCTGGGCTGCATCGGGAAGGACACTGATACAATAAGAGAAGACGTAATACATCCCCCTATACAGACCCTTAGTGAGGCCACACCTAGAGTACTGTGCCCAGTTCTGGAGTCCTCACCTCTGGAAGGATAGAGAGATACGCTGGAGAAGATGCAGTGCAGTGCAGGGTAACAAAAATGATTCAGGGCCAACATGGTAGGTCCTATGAGGAATGCATCAAGGCATCGAACATGTACTCACTGGAGACCACAAGGGAGAGAGAAGATATGACAGAGACCTTCAAATTCCTAAAAGAAATTAATAAGGTGGTGAACCATGGGAAAACATTTAACTTGAATACTAGTCCATAGCAGTGGTGGAGCTGGGGGGGGCTGGGAGGGGTGGCATTCACCCCACCTGGCTGCCCCAGTGTGAGTAGTAGTGCCCACTACCATCTTTATTCACTGTTTAGTGCCCATTGTGGAGCCCAAGATTGACTGAATGCCCCCGCTCCCAAACCTGGTTCCGCCACTGGTCCATGGTCATGTGAACGCATGGAAACTGATAAGAGGGAGGCTCAGAAGGGACAGGAGAGAGTATTATTTTATAGAAAGGGTGGTGCAGTTGTGGAACGGTCCATCTGCCAAAGGGTGGGTACCAAAACTGTTGGTGGGTTTATACAAGGTTGAGATGGAATGAAGAGTACAGTGGCTGCTTGGAACAGCAGAAGCTGGGAGGGGAATGGGGCAGAAGGACAGGGAGGGCTAAGACTCTGGAGAGACCATACGTCCCAGAGCTAAATAGGGAACTCAGGCAGGCTAGATGGACTGCTGGTCGTTTTCTACTGTCACTGTCTATGTTTCACAACTAGAGAGAGTACATCTATCTGGAAGGCCATTGTAACTCTTCTCCACAAAGCTTTGGGTCGAGGTGAGGTGACCTTACAATTGCAGGCTACTTTTGGTACTGAGCACCATTAACAATGTACTGGAGAACAGGTCCATTTGAAAATCCTCTCCTTTGCCCTCAGTAACTATATGCTCTGTGCTGAATGCCGTACATGAGAAAAGGTGTGCCATCTAGTAGTGAACGTTGTGGAAGTCAAAGCAGTGCCGAGTAATTTTATTTTTGATTTATTGAAATGTTTCACCAAGAAAGGCACACTGAACAACACATTGTTAGTCTCCTGGTGCGACCTGGGGGAAGGGGGAACAGGGAGAATACATATTGTGAAAAAATATAAACAGCCATTACACTGGGAGTAAACAATTTAAAAATACAGCAATGGTAGGAATACAACATACAGTATATAATGTAAAAATACAGTAAATATAGAATAACCGATAGGTTTCTGTCTATTACCAGGGAGTAATAGCATCGAGGTTCTGGACACATGAACCGAGAGTTTACCGAGAGGTTCCAATGTGTCCAGAACCTCAAGATGCTAGTACTCCCCGGTAATGGACAAACAAACCTATCGGGTTATTTTTAATATATGGATGCGATGTTTATTTCGAATGGGCGGTCGACCGTTTCAGTGAACTGACTTTCTGCTGGTCGACCGCCGCAGTGTCTTACACTATGGATTCAGCTGTGTGCTTGCTCGTGACAGTTCCCGCCCCCTGTCCATTTTTTTTTTTTAAATGTTTGAGATCCTACCTGCTCTTCAGGAGCGCAACGGCAGGATCAACTAGATATTTCTATTTCCTGAGGAAAAACAAATTAAAAATGAGAAGCGCGACGACTGAGTTCGCTCTCGGTAAGCGAGAGAACCGCCACCATGTTTTTGAACTGTTCTGCCCACCCACACAGGAAAACCGGCCAATGAGGAGGCACGCTTATGACGCGAGGGCAGGAGGTTTCTTTTTGGAAGCTTGGAACGATACTATTGTCAGCACAAAAGTGTAGTATTACCAGTGATTGACAATACTATTATCACTGAACCTTTCAATCTATTACCAGAATTTTTTTGTATGCTTTACAGACCTATTAAATTGAAGATCCATATATTAATACACACAATTCAGTGATGGAAGAAAAAACAGGATACAGACTGCAACAGGCACAGACAGCAAAAAGTGCTAGTAATTTATATGTAAGTGCGACTGGGTAAAGAAGTTTTTATTTACTGAAATTTATTTATTGAAATGTTTCACCAGGAAGGCACACTGGCAACAAGTTGCTGCGTCCACGTGCAACCTGGGGAACAATGAAGATGGAGCAGTAATACATTCAAGTTATACAAGTCAAAATTTACATACATATGCTCACAATGTGAATATACACTGTATTAAACAATAAGGTGCATAGATAGGGGAGGCAAATTGCAAAAGACAGGTGATGCATACAATCAAGTTACACAAGTCAACATTTTACATACATTTGTATAAAACAAATGAATATACAGTGAACCATCCAATAAGGTGCTTTGGTACAGCAGATAAGTTGTATAAGACAGGAAATTATACAGTGTACCGTGCCATAAGGTTAATGTGACAGAACAAGCATAAGTGCAAGTGAAGGTAGGGGAAGGGGACAGGACAAACACGGATGGACATGGAAAGCAAGCAAAGAAGGAGTTAGCTACTATGAAAAAAAGGAGGGAAAGACATAACAGGGAGAGGCAATGAATTGGAGATCATACAGAGACGAGTTAAAAGGTAATAGTTCAAGAGGTATAGGGTATCAAGAGCGTGTTGGTAGGACAAAATGTTAATTTGGGGAGAGAGAAGTAAGTATTGAAGCACAGGTCCATGGTGGACGGGTGAGTTGAGGAGGAAGGAAGGAAGGAGCCTAGTCCCAAAGGGACCCCTTCTGGATGCTGAGAACCCTGCAAGGGGACTGAGAGGGCTAGAGTGAAAAGGAGGAGGGGGAAGAAAAAATTACTCACCTTAGTAATGTTGTTTCTTCTAATGGAGTCTTGCTGTATTCTGACAATAGCAGCGAGTCCCAACCTTCGAACTGCCCCGGAGATGAAAGAGTTAACTTTCCATGCCAGGCATGGAGCGCTGAGCTCGAGCTCGGTTGAGACTCTGTCTGTTGCTGTTTGAACTCAAACAGTCAGATCTTTACGAGCTAAACTCACTGAGGTCCTGTGTGGAAGCTGTAAACCTACACTAGCCAACTGGCTACTAAACACAATAACAAATTTTTTGGTCCCAAAACAAAGACTCAAGTCAGGAAACCCAAAAAATGAAATAAACACAACACCCACTCACCCAAAGAAAGAGGGTGATAATAAAAAAGGTGGGGCACCTTCTGAGTGCCAACACTGCTACTGCCCACCCACATCCCAAAAACAAAGGTTCTGAGAGGGGAAGGCGGGGTCAGAATACAGCAAGACTCCATTAGAAGAAACAACATTACTAAGGTGAGTAATTTTTTCTTCAAACAACATGAAGTCTTGCTGTATTCTGACAATAGCAGACTACAAGCAGTACCTCCATGGAGGAGGGACAGAACCTACCTAGGAAATAGGCTCTGAAGCACAGCTGTAGCAAACCAGCATCACTCCTAGCCTGGATATCCAGAGAGTAATGCTTGGTAAAAGTGTGAACTGTTTTCCAGGTAGCTGCTTGACATATCTCTAAGATAGGAATATCCTGGCAGCAGCCAGGGAGGCAGCTGTACTTAGTAGAGTGAGAGCCCTCAGGAGGGTGGAACCTTACTAGTTTTCATAGCAAAATTGAATGCAAGAGACAATCCACCTGGCAATGGATCTTTTAGTGGCAGGTTTTCCTTTACCAACCTCGCCATAAGTGAGGAACAGTTGGAGGGAGTCAAACCTGTGACCCTTGGTATGTTCTATGTAGTAGCTGAGGGCTCTTTTCACATCTAAACTGTGCAGCCTCCTCTCACCAGAGGAGGAATGGTCAGTGAAGTACACAGGAAGAGACATAGATTGGTTAAGGTGGAAGTCTGAAACCACTTTAGGTAAAAACTTACTGTTAGTCCTGAGGACCACCTTATCTCTATGGAAAGAGATAAAATCAGGCTCCACTGACAGGGCTTGTAACTCACTTATGCGCCTGGCAGAAGTGATGGCCACCAGGGACACAGTTTTCCAAGTCAAGTACTTAAGCTCTACTGAGGACAAAGGCTCAAAAGGGGGTTGCATAAGCTGAGCAATGAAAAAGTTAAGGTCCCAAGCAGGGGCAGGGTCCCTGAATGGCGGATTGGTACGAAGCAATCCCTTGAAAAACTTGGAGAATACAGGGTGAGCTGAAAGAGAGGAGGGCTTACCTGCTGAAATAAAAGCAGAGACAGCTGCCAGATGCACCCTTAGTGTAGCTGGTCTGAGTCCCAAGTTATTCAGGTGGACCATATAGTCAAGGACTATGGACAGATCTGCAGACTCTGGGGAAATATGCTTCCCAGAGCACCATATGGAAAATTTTTTCCACTTGGAATTATAAGTAGTTCTGGTGGAAGGCTTCCTAGAAGCCTTTAGAATATCCATAACACCTTGGGAGAGGTGTAAATCAGCAAACTCTAACTCTTCAAGAGCCAGGCCTTGAGATTGAGAGATTTGAGATTCGGGTACCAAACCCTCCCCTGAGAACAGGTTAACAGGTTGTAATTCCTGGGAAGAGACAGGGGAAGGTGGACTGCTAAGGACAATAGGAGAGGGTACCAGGGCTGTCTGGCCCAGTCTGGAGCAATCAGGATCACTTTGCAAGGTTGAGACCTGATTTTGACTAGCACTTTGAACAGAAGAGGGAAGGGGGGAAAAGCATACAGGAACTTCCCTTCCCAACTGAGAACTAAGGCATCCAGGGGGACTGAGCCCAACACTGGGGGCCTGCAGCAAAAGAGGGGAAGTTGGTGACTGTCTGGGGCTGCAAAAGATCTATCTGTGGGGTGCCCCATCTGGAGAATATCACCTCCAAAACCAGGGGATCCAGAAACCATTCGTGATGGCCCTGAGATATCCTGCTGAGAGCATCTGCCAGGACATTGTCCTTGCCTGGGAGGTGTACTGCTGTGAGGAAGGTGTTCAGGGAATAGGCCAGAGACCACAACTTCACTGCTTCTGTGCACAAGGCCGTAGACCGAGTGCCCCCTTGCTTGTTGATATACCACATTGTGGTGGTATTGTCTGTTCTGATCTGAACAACTTTGTTCTGAACAGACTTGGAAAAGGCTTGAAGTGCTAGAAATACTGCTCTGAGTTCCAAAAGATTGATGTGAAGCAGAGATTCCTGAGGGGACCACAACCCTTGGGTGGTCAGGTCTCCCAAGTGGGCCCCCCACCCAAAGAGGGAGGCATCTGTAGTAAGGATTAAAGAGTGAGACTGAGTGACAAAGGGAACTCCCTGTCTTAGATTGTTCTGATTCTGCCACCACTGCAAGGCCTTGATCAGGGTTCAAGTAACTGGTATCAGTTTGGTCAGAGTGTCCTTTTTCTGAGACCAAAAGGTTCTCAAGTGGAACTGAATGTCCCTCATCTGAAATCCTGCTCCCTGCACCACTGCTGTAGAAGCAGCCATGTGCCCCAGGAGCTGCAGAAAATGCCTTACTGGTCGAGACACCTGTAGGGTAAATGAAGAGGCCAGTGTGATAAGGGTCCTTGCCCTGTCCAGGGGAAGGAAGGCTCTGGCCTTTTCTTTATCTAGCTCTGCGCCTATGAAGGTGAGGAACTGAACAGGCTCTAGAACTGACTTTGAAAGATTCAGAAGGAAACCTAGAGAGGTGAGTAGCTGCTGAGTTATCTGTAGGTGTAACTTGACTTGGTCTGGGGACTGGCCTACTATGAGCCAGTCGTCCAGGTATGGAAAGATGGCAATCCTTTGCCTTCTTAGAGAAGCAACTACTACTGCCAGGCATTTTGTCAACACCCTTGGAGCAGAGGTTAGGCCGAAGGGCATTGCTCTGAATTGGTAATGGCCTGAGGGCAGCTTGAACCTGAGGTACTTTCGATGGAAGCTTCTGATGAGAATATGGAAATAGGCATCCTTGAGGTCCAGGGAGACTAGCCAGTCCCCTGGCCTTAGAGAGGGTAGAATTATTCCCAGAGTCACCATTTTGAATTTTGGCTTTAAAAGGTGCTTGTTTAAGTATCTGTGATCTAGGATGGGCCGCCATTCTCCTGTCTTTTGGGGGGTAAGGAAGTACCTGGAGTACAATCCTTTGCCTTGGTGTAGGGGTGGAACCCTTTCCACAGCTCTGAGAGCCAGAAGGGAAGAGACCGCTGCTTCTAGGGCAAGTGCCTCTGAGGGATTTGCAGGTGGAAAGGATCTGGTTTTCAGCTTTGGAAATTTTTTGAAGCCGAGAACCAGTCCCTGGCTTACTACTTCCAGGACCCATTTGTCTGATGTTAAGAGACTTCCAGTCCTGGACAAAGTAAGCCAGCCTACCCCCCTACAGGTGGTGGAGAATCGGCCCTGGCAAACCCATCAAGGTGCCTGTTTGGCAGGCGGTTTAGGCTGAGGGATGGAAGCAGGCCTGCTAGTACCCCTTCTGCCTCTCCCTCTAAAGAACTCCCTCTGACCATAGGCAGAAGAGGAGGAGGCCTGGGCTTGGTAGAAAGGCCTATGAAAAGGCTTGCCCCTGCCCCTGGGATGCTGCCTCTGAGGAGTGGCATGCCTTTCCTTGGCCTGGGCACTCCTATACGTGGTCCTGTATTCATCCATTTTCTTCATGTAATTCTCTGTTTGCTCCTAAACAGAGAATTACCTAACAGGAAAATCCATGGCCTTAGTCTGGGTATCCTGCGACAGGCTAGTACATCTGAGCCAAGCCATTCTACGAAGTGCCACAGATGTAGCCATGACTCTAGATGAAACATCACTGGAGTCCACTGCAGCATGGAATTGCACCTTGGATGCCTCAATACCATCAGTAGCCACCTGCTCCAGCTCCTTGGCAAGCTGGCCAGGGACCTGTTTTGCTAAAGCCATGAAAGTGTCCCATATGGATTTCTGATACCTAGCTGTATAGGCCATATAATTGGCCTGCCTGAGTCCCAAGGATGCTGCCATGTACTGTTTCTTTGCCATGGCATCAATCCTCCTGGAGTCCTTGTCTGGGGAGTGTGAAGCCAAGGGAATATTAGCCTTATCACAGGCTGCAGCCTGCACTACCCCAACATGGCTGCATTGTTGTGTAAGGAACTCCGTATCTGAGCCTGACAGAGTATACCTCTTGTCCATTCTTTTATCCACAGGAGATATTGTATTAGGAGTCTTTAAAATCTTAAATGTCTGTTTCCCAAAAGATTTGTGTAAGGGAATAGACAGCCTCCTAGACTCTGGGATATCAATCATTTCCACATAGTCAGGCTCTTCCTGGTTATCCACAGCTTCTTCCATAGGAAGCTGAAGGGTTTTGGCCACTTTCTTATAAAACATGAAATGGAAGGGGGACTCAGAAAGCCTAGGAGGAGACACTCCTGAAGCTCTGTCTGGGGAGATGTCCGGGTCAATGGGCACATCCAGACTTTAAAAACCACATTCACTTTCCTCATACTCCTCTTCCTCCATTTCATAATATTCCTCTAAATCATAATCTTGAACCGGTGGAACTGCCCGAACCAAGCGCCTTCCTGATGGTGCCGGTTCGGTCGGAACCGGGGAAAGTGACTGCACAATTTTTATCGCTCTGGCTATTTCATCAGCGGTTGGAGAAGAAACTTTTGGATCCACACCGGCTGATTTATCCCTTCTTGTTCTCTTAACCAGAACCGACTCCTCAGAATCGGTTCTCCGTTTGCCCGAAGAAGTTTCGCCCTGGTCAGAGCACTCCTTCTGGTTCGGTTTGAACCGAACCAGGCTGGCCATCCGGTCAGCAGACTTTTGGCCTCCCTTTCCTGAGCCTACCAACTCTTTTCTAGGTAGCTGCAGGAAAATTTTTACAAATCTGGCAGTCTGAATCAGGTGGTCAAACCCCAGACAATAAACACAGGTGGTGTGGGGGTCAGCCTTAGCAAAGACTTCCCCACACACACTACAGTGTTGAAACCCAGTGGGCCCGGTTTTTCTTTTGGGTTTTTCAGACATGGTGCCAGTCCTAACAAAACTTACCCTTTTAATGGCAATCCGCCAGGCAAGACACTCATCGGTTTCTGACCGTGTTACGGGTCATGGGAAAAAAACGTAATAAAATCCGTTTTTTTTTAGAACCCATAAGAACCGGTAACCACACTCTAAAAGTAGAATAAAGATTTTACAACAACTTGATCGGTTCAAACCGAACCGATGAACTGTTTACAAGTTCCACACAGAATACAAAACAATATAAACCTACTCACGAATACCACAGACAGAGACTGAACGGACAGGTTGCGGTTTAAATTCGGTTGAAAACCGAGAAAAGCAATACTTTAACTGACAAAATGAACCGAGCAATGGAGAAATCTCTGGAGCGACTGTTCAGTGAGGCGGAGTAAAGAATCTGACGGTTTGAGTTCAAACAGCAACAGACAGAGTCTCAACCAAGCTCGAGCTCAGCATTCCATGCCTGGCATGGAAAGTTAACTCTCATCTCCGGGGGCAGTTTGAAGGTTGGGACTCACTGCTATTGTCAGAATACAGCAAGACTTCATGTTATTTGAATGACAGAGGGACTTTAGGGATAGAGGGCACGAAATGGGGGTTAGCATCTAGAAGACTCGTAGGACCAACCCAAAGGAACCCTTCAGCATGTTGAGAACTCTGCAAGGGGCAGGGAAGGCCAGTAGAGGTGAGTGAAGGTGGGAAAGAAAGGGAAGCCTATCCCAGAAAGGACCCCTTCAGGATACAGAGAACCCTGCAAGGGGACAGAGATGGATAGAGAGAGATGAGTGTAGGAATATGGAGAGGACAGAGGAAGTGGGAGCTTAAAATTAGGAGAGGATGGGACCATGCCCATGACACAACTTAGGTCCTGGGTGTCACTTTATGAGTGCAGGGAGGGCCAGCCGGGGAGGGAGAAGGGGGGAGAGAGAAGGAGTGTTGAGGAGTAAGAAAGAGGAGGTGTGGAGTTCCAACGGGGAGGGTCAAGGTATAAGTGGGGGGGGGATTATTTAGTAGAGCTTTAGGGGACAGATTTCAGGAGGGCTGTAGCAGGAACAGCTATGGGCACTGTAGCTATGGATGGCAGTGCTGATGGAGTAGGACGACGAGTGGTGAATTTGAGGGGGGAGGGAGTTCCACAGTTTTGTTAAGAGACAGGAGTAACCAGACTGACCAATGAGGGGCATCTGTGGGGGATAGCTAGTGAGCGGCAGTCGGCAGATACGAGGGAGTGGGAGGGGAAGGGGGAAGGGGTAAGGAATGAGGACGAGAGGTAGGATGGGAGTTCACCCAATCAGTGCTTGGAGGTGAACTTAGAGCAGTGGGAGAGACACCTATGTGTGAGAGAAGTGAAGGATAGGGCCTGATAGAGGTCAGAGTGGTGGGTGCGAGAGGGAGCATCAAGGGAAAGTGGTAGAAGGAGTTGAAGAGGGTGTCCAATCTGGTCAGGGAGGACTTAGGTGCAGCACCACAGACTACATCACAGTAGTCAAAAATGGGGAGGATCATCTTCTGGATAAGTTTACACCTTGCCACAGTTGAGATGCAGCTATGGTTCCTGAACAAGGCGCCAAGCTTGGTGGCGCAATTTTTTCTGGATGTGTCAAAGTATCCAAAGAAGTGCTAAATACTGCATCCTTAACAATGCCATTGCTATCCCTGGGGTATTCCCTCTCCAGACAAGATCAATCGGGTAGCAGAGAGGGTTGGCCATGTATATCCTGTCCAAACTGCAGTTTACTACCACCCTATGTACCTCCATTCCAGCTACCTACAAAGCCCTTGTCACCCGCATTACCCTCCCTTTCTCAATCCCAATCTTTGTGGCTGGCATCTATTGCTGCCCAAGCATTCAATCCTCGGTCACGACTGAACTTTTAGCCAACATCACCTCCCTCTCGCAATCTGATGAACTGTTCATAATGGGTGATGTGAATCTAAATTGGTTGTCTCCCAGGTTAAACAAGCTACACAATTATGTCACTGCTATAAGCCTCACTCAACTTACACTTGAGCCCTCACGCCCTAATCCCAAAACATAAAACCACACCCTGCTTGACTGGGAGCTCACAACCCACCTGCACCGCGTCATTAAATTTGGTCTCCTCCCCGATGCCCTCAGTGATCACAACCCCATTTTTATTGTATGTAAGATCCATCGCCCCAAACCTCCCCCTAAAAGTCATACAGCTCCGGTCCTTTAAATCATTAGACCTTACCCCACTCAGCTCTGCACTTGCTTCCACCGACTAGACCCCCCCCCCCCCCAACTGCCATATCTGTCGACCAAGCCCTTGACTATTTTAAGGATAAATTCACTGCCACCTGGAATGCCTTTGCTCCTTTCAGAAGGACCAGAGTCCATGGCCTTCACCTCCCCTGGATCACCCCTGAAATACTGGCTTGCTTCAGGGAGCGTGACCGGGCTTGGAGAAAACACAAATCTACTAAACATGCAGACGACTACGCCAAGTACAGAATGCTATGCAATTCATGTACTAAAGCTACTAGACTGGCTAAGTCCGATTATTTAAATTCCTCATTCCTGAGTAACATTAAATTCTGGGGAGTAGTTCATGCCCTTTTCTCTCCCCCCTTCCCTTCCAGGTCTCAAAATAAACTCCCCCCTCCTAGTTTTCGACCCTGGCTCCGTGGCCAATGACTTTAATGCCTACTACACCTCCTGCGCCACGTCTCTTCTAAATTCCGTTCCCCCTTGCTACCTACTAACTCCAGCCCATCGCCTCAGCCAGTGCCTACCACTCCCCCTTTTTCCTTTTCTACCATCTCCTCTAATGAAGCTCTTAGTGCCCCCTCCTATCCCTCAACCCCTCTAAAGGCTCCCCACTAGATGAGCTTGATCCTAAACTTCTCTACCTCTCTGCTCCTGCAACTGCTTATCCTATCTCCCTAATCCTTAACCACACCTTTATTTTTGCCTAAGTAGCTTCATCCTAGAAAACACACTGTAGTCCTTCCTCTCCCCAAGGGTGGTGACATACCCACTCCTGGCAACTACTGCCCCATTTTCCTCCTTCCTACCCTTGCCAAACTTCAAGAACATTTAGTTCTCTCTCAACTATCACCCTTCCTCTCAGACTCTTCCTCCTCCTTCTTCACCCCTTTCCAATCTGGTTTTCTGAAGAACCACTCAACAACCACCTCCCTCCTCAGGCTTACCGACTCCATCCTTTCAGGGATGAACAATGGCCTGATCACCTTGGCCATCTCTGTTGACCTAGCCAACACTTTCAACACAGTTTCCCATCCCCTGCTTCTTGATTCCCTCTCCTCAGCTGGCCCTGCTCTGTCAGCTACTAACTGGTTAAAATCCTACCTCACTGGCAGGACCCAATCAGCGAGAATCCTTGATTCCATCTCCCCTCCACTCTCCATCAACACTTTGTGTCCCTCAGGACTCTGTGCTTGACCCCTACTCTTCTCCATTTTCCTTAATGATCTTCCCACAGCTTGCTCATCCTCATCTATCCACATGTACGCTGACAATACTGTTTTGTACAGTACTGGCAAAGACCCTGCTGCTGTGGAAACCAGGTTACAGCATGACTTCAACCAAGTTCAGCTCTGGTTTGCTTCTCACCAGCTTTTTCTAAATGCCAAGAAGACAGTCTCAATGACCTTTGGCAGCAGGCAGAGACTCTCTAGGCTCACAGCCCTATCTACCTTCCACACCTTTGACGGGATCATCCTGGAGGACACCTCCTCATTTAGATATCTGGAAGTTTGGCTGGACCAGCACCTCAACTTCTCTGTGCATAGCAATGTTATCCTGAAGGAACTGTGCCCCAAGCTTGGTGCTCTGTACAGGAATCATAGTTGCATCCCTCTGAGTGCGAGGCACGAAACTGTCCAGAAGAAGATGATACGCCCCATCTTTGACTACTGTAACGTAGTCTATGGTGCTGCTCCCAAATCTTCCCTGACCAAGCTGGACATTCTTTCTGCTACTTTGCTCTTGACTCGCCTTCCCACTCCCACCACTGTGAACTCTATCGCTCTCTAACCTTCTTTCCACTTTCACACAGACAAATCTCACACTGTGCCAAACTAACCTCCAAATTCTGGTTCGGAGTGCTCCTCTCCCATCTCTCATGCTCTCTCTCTCTCTCTCTCTCTCTCTCTCCACTCCATCTCCTCCACCCACTCTCTCAGATCTAATGATGCCCGCACCTTTACAGTCCCTCGCTGCTCCACCCTCAGTCAGACTGGTTTCACCCATCGATTACCTAAATTCTGGAATTCCCTCCCCCCTGAAATACGACACTCCTCCTCCAACTACTCCTATACCTCTGCCCTACACAATTACCTCTCCCTCAGCTGTTCCTGCTTTAACTCTCTAATACCCATCCCCAGTTTCTGTCTTTCTACCCTGACTTCCTCTGGCAGAGTTCTCAACATGCTGAAGGGGGAATCAGGAAATGGCTACCCCTTCTCCTCATATTCAGTTCTTGCCTCTCCCCCTCTCTTCTCCTCCTGCCCTTCTGGGTCACTCGTGAGCACAACCTACCCCATCCTTTTTACTCCAACAGCACTTGCGCACTACCTCGAGCCTGCTCCTAAACTCATGCACTATAAATGATTTTGTTGCATTATTACTGTTTTGTACATTTATATGTTTTTTTTGTACGATTCTGGACATGTATTGTACTCTACCAACTGTTTCACTACTGTTTATTGTACAATACCTTGTGTTCCAACTGTTGCATAATCTTACAATGCTGTATTGTTTGTACTACCCATATACTATTGTAACTGATCATCCTTCGCAACCCTATGTAACCCTCTCCCCCCAGGTCGCACCGTGAGATGAGCAATTTGTTGTTCAGTGTGCCCTCCTAGAGGAACATTTCAATAAATAAATAAATAAATAAGTTGAGGTCTTGGTATAACCAAACACCAAGGTATCTGAAGGACAAGGTGTCTTCAAGTAAAGTCCCGTTAAGAATGCGGAAAGTGGGCAGGCAGGGAAGCCTAGAGAGTCTCTGCCTTGTGTCAAAGGTCATGAAAACAGTCTTCTTAGTATTGAGGAATAATTTATGGTTTGTAAACCAGAGCTGGACCTTGTTGAAGTTGTGCTACAAGCTGGATGTAACCTCAGCTGGGCATGAGCCAGATGCATTCAGGACAGTATCATCAGCGTACATGTGTATGGTGGAGGAGGGGAGGGAGCAGACAGATGGCAGGTCATTAAGGAAAATGGAGAATAGAAGGGGACCAAGCACGGAGCCCTGAGAGATGCCAGTGCAGATCGGGAGGGGTGGCGAGATGCATCTGCGATCTTAACTGACTGGGTTCCACCAGTAAGGTAAGCCTTAAACCAGTTAGCGGCAGAAGGGGTTAGGCCAGCAGATGAGCGGGAACCAAGGAGAAGGGAGTGGGAAACAGTGTCAAAAGCCTTAACAAGGTTGACAAATATGGCTGAGGTGATTTGGCCATTGTCCATCCCAGAGAGGATGGAGTCACTGAGCCAAAGTAGGGAGGTGGTGGTAGAGTGTTTTTTTCCTGAAACCAGATTGGAACGGGGTGAAGGAGGTATCAGATAGAAAGGAGGTGAGTTGAGAGAGGACTAAATGTTTTTGTAGTTTGGTTAGGGAGTAGCGAGATGGGGTGACAGTTGCCAGGGGGTGAGGGGTCTCCACCTTTAGGCAGGGGGAAAACCACTGCGTGCTTCCATGTAGTAGGAACATCAGAGGTTGAGAAGGAGAGATTTAAGATTAAGGAGAGGGGGTAGACAATGGCCGGGGCTGAGAGAGAGAGAGAAGCTTAGAGTAAAGGTCATCTGGGGAAGATCCTTTTGAGGGGTTGAAGGTGAGGAGGGCATTTAGAGCATCGCTGGGGAGACTGAAGAGAATGAGAGGTGTGAGGAAATAGGAAATGGAGTGTTTTATCGGGGGCTTGAGGGGCAGCGTGACACTTGAGGGAGGGGTAGTGGGAGGACTTTAGCAGTTGGAAATTCCGCAGCTACGGCATGGGAATCGGCCACAAGATTGCCATTTACCTTCAGCACTGAAGAAGGGGGCGGCAGAACTGAGAGGTAAAGAGGGCATGAACTACAGAAACATTTTAAGGGGTCAGCACATGCCTTTTAAATTTTTTTATCACATAAGACCTGTTATTACAAAAGAGCATCACGTATAATAGGACACTAAATATAAATGTAGTTGGATCTCACCAAACTTGCACATATCACTCAGTAAATACTTTCAGAGCTTAAAAAAAAAAAAGGCATGAGGTCCATATGAATGGTGTAATAATGCGATAGTGCGAACCAACATTAAACAGCAGAGTAGGCAACAAAACGTTGGTACCAACAGCACATGCCATAAGATTTACAATATCCGGCTAAACTTGAAACAAAGGCAAACGGGCATATGTAGATACACAGCTACAGCTGACGGCGTGAGTACACTAAAGTGTATTTTATCTGACGAAGACCCATTTGTCGATACGTAAGCGCGTCTTAGCATGATATTTCTTGTCTCTTCCATGTGGATACCTGCGGCTTGAGGCAGTTATGGCGAATGTGCTTGGCGTTTTTTGTTTGAAGTTCATATGCGGTATGTGGTATGTTTAAAATACACTTTAGTGTACTCACACCGTCAGCTGTAGCTCTGTATATATATACGCCCGTTTGCCTTTGTTTTAAGTTTAGCCGAATATTGTAAATCTTACGGCATGTGCTGCTGGTACCAATGTTTTGTCGCCCACGCTGCTGTTTAATGTTGGTTCGCACTATCGCATTATTACACCATTTGTATGGACCTCATGCTTTTTTTGAAGCTCTGAAAGTATTTACTGAGTGATATGTGCAAGTTTTGTGAGATCCAACCACATTTATATTTAGTGTCCTATTATACGTGATGCTATTTTGTAATAAAAGGTCTTATGCGATAAAAAAAATTTAAAAGGCATGTGCTGACCCCTAAAAGGTTTTCTCTATTTGCATTTTTTCAGCTCCTGGGGTAATTTGTGCACTTTTCTCTGTTTGAGACCCCTATATGTCCATGTTGTCTCTTGGACATTTTTTTGCAGGGCATGAACTACCTTCGAGAACTTGGAAGGGGAGTTTATGTTACTAAGGAAAGCTTTTTTTGAAGCAATCGGACTTGGCTAGCACAAAAAATTGCAGTTACGTTAAGAACTTACTGTAACAGAAGACCTTCGAGAGAGGTTCCTGCAGTATGTCTTCACATGTAGGACTGCGCCCCCTGGTGTTGGATTCCAATGGCAAACTAGTAGATAGCAATCATCAGTGGGGACCGCCCCCAACGTCAGCCCGACTACAAAAGGGGTGGTCCCACACACACCCTCCAGTTCTTTTCCGCCAGAGACCTAGAGAAATGCAAGCAGAAAATAGGAGGAGTAAAGCACTCCTAGGACGATGCTTCCTCTCTAGACCCAAGTACTAGGCAGGATGAAAATGAAATAAACACTCCAGGAGTAGGGGGAAGGTGGGAGGGGAAACTAGACTTACTGAAAGAACCTCTCTCGAAGATCTACTGTTATGATAAGTTCTTGCGTAACTGCAATATCTTACTTCGAGAGGGTTCCTGCAGTAGGTCTTCACATATAGGACTGAATACCAAGCAGTCCCAAAGGAAACAATACAAAGGTACATCCGGGAGGAGGAGAAGTCGCCACCACAAACTTATGACAGAAGGCCTTGTAAAACTGCAAGACCAAAGCCAGTTCTGCGCCAAGAGGCAATGTCCAGACTGTAATGCTTAGTGAAGGTGTGGACAGACTACCATGTGGCCGCTGCACAGAGCTCTGCAGCAGACACATTCCTGTAAAGGGCAGCAGAAGTTGCCACACTCCTAGTGGAGTGACCCTTAACTGCCCCGGAAGGGACTTCCCATGTTTTGGGTAAGTGAAATGGATGCAGTTGGCTAACATTCTAGAAATGGCCTGTTTGGAAATAGCCTTGCCCTGGCACTGGGGAGCAAAGGCTACAAAGAGCTGATTGGATTTATGAACCTCCTTAGTCCGGTTTGTGTAGTATCTCAGAATCCGGTGCACATCCAGTGTGTGCAACAGGTATTCCCCCCGTCAGAATGCTGGGGATAGTAGACAGGCAGTTCTACACTCTGATTAAGAGTGGTTTCTAATACAACCTTGGGGAGAAATGAAGAGTTAGTCCGAAGGACTACTCTGTCCCTATGAAAATTTAAGTAGGGTTCCTTGCAGACTAACACCTGAAGCTCAGAGATTCTTCTAGCGGAAGTGACTGCAACTAGAAACAACATCTTCCAGGAAAGGAAACGCATGCCACAGCTAGAGGCTGGCTCAAATGGAGGTAAAGTCAGCTTCTCCAGCATGAAGTTCAGGTCCCGGGGGGGACTGGGATTCTGGATCAGAGGTTTCAGGTGGAGGATGTCTTTCAGAAAAATTCTGGCAACCTCCAGCCGAGCCAAGATTTTGCCCTCCACCAGGAGGTGGCAGGCCGACACCACAGAGAGATGGACCTTAATGGAGGAGTAGCTAAGGCCAGTCTCAGATAAACATGCAAGGTACTCCAACACCTGGGCCGCTGAGCACGAAAAGGGATCTTGCTAGGGCCCAGATTGAGAATTTCTTCCACTTCATGGCGTAAGTGGATCTAGTAGATGGTTTTCTGGCTTCTACCAAGATATGTGCAACCTGTGAGGAGACTCCATAGTGGGAAACTGCTATGTACACAGGTGCCACGCATGAAGGTGGAGAGACTGAAGGCTCGGGTGCACCAGGGTGCCCTGCTCCTGGGTCAGAAGGTCGTGGGAAAACGGCAAGGGGACCGGAGGTTCTAGTGCCAGTTGCTGTAAAAGAGGATACCAAATCTGGTGTGGCCAGAGAGAAGCAATTAGGATCACATGTGCTCCTTCTTGTTGGAGTTTCACCAGAACCTTCTGAATGAGAGGAAAGGAAGGAAACGCATAAAGAAACCTCCCTGTCCAGGAGAGAGAGAGAGTGCGTCTCACCAAAAAGCACCATGTCCGGGAACGAGCTAGCAAAAGTTGGGTAGTTTTGCATTGGATGGGGAGGCGAACAGATCTATCTCTGGTCGACCCCATCGAAGAAAGAGGTCTTCGACCACCTCTAGCTTTAACTCCCACTCGTGAGCCCTGGTTACTGATCGACTGAGACTGTCCGCCAGAACGTTGCTGATGCCTGGAACATGGACTGCTGTCAAGAAAAGGCTGTGCTGAATCGCCCTGTACCAGACCCTCATTGCTTCTCTGCATAGAGGGTACAAGTGAGTTCCTCCCTGCTTGTTGATGTACCAGAGGACATGTTGTCCGTCTGGACCAGAAATGGTCCCGGTACCACAAGTGACTGGAATGCCTGGAGAGCGTAAAGTACCGCCCTGGTCTCCAGAACGTTGATGTGGAGCATAAGCTCCTTGTCGGACCAAGACCCCTGTGTCTTGTGTATCCCCAGATGGGGTCCCCAGCCCAAGTCTGAGGTGTCCGTGGTGAGGATCTGTGTAGGAACAGGGGAATGGAAAGGAGTTCCCCTTGACAGATTGGAGAGATCCTGCCACCAGTGAAGATCTCTCTGTAGGCTGTTGGAGATCATGACTTTCTGGTTCATGTCATCAGTCCTCTGATCCCATAGGACTCGGAGGGACCACTGGGTGACCCCCATGTGAAGTCTGGCCAGGGGCACTGTGGAAATGGCCGCTGCAATCAGTCCCAAGAGACGGAGCACGGCATGTGCTGGGATCCACTGAGCCCGGGCCATGAGAGTGGCTTGAACAACTAGAGTCTGCTCGATCCGATGGCAGAAAAGCCTTGCTCTGAACTGTATCTAGTACTGCTCCAATAAATTGGATCCATTGAGAAGGTACTAGCTGGGATTTGGGCTGACTGACCGTGACACCCAGAAAAGAAAAGAAAACAAGTTCAAAGCAAAAGAGAGAGACTCTTTCAGGCTGTACGGAGAGGGTGCTGCGAGGAGCCAGTCGTCCAGGTACGGGAAAACGTAAATGCCCTGGCGGCGTAGAAAAGCATCAACCACTGATGAACACTTCGTGAACACCTGAGGGGCCGAGGAAAGGCTAAAGGGAAGTGCTCGGAACTGAAAATGGTTCTCCAGGAAAGTAAAATGGAGAAAGCGGCGATGGGCCAGGAGGGTAGGAATGTGCAGGTAGGCATCCTGCATATCCATGGAGCACAGCCAAGAGCTTGGATGGAGCAGGGGGAGGAGCCCCTGAAGGATCAACATGCGAAACCTCTTGTACTCGACAAAGAGGTTTAGCGTGCTGAGGTCCAGGATTGGTCTCACGTCACCAGTTTTCTTTGGAACTAGGAAGAAATGGGAGTAAAATCCCCTTCTTATTTGATTTTGAGGGACGGAGTCTATTGCCTTCTTTAGCAGAAGGGCCTGGATCTCTTGTGAGACAATGGGGATCTGATCCCTGGGACACAAAGACCATCCTGGTGGATGAGGGGCCGGAATCGAGTGACCCCGTTGGATGAGTTGCAACCCCCAAGATCATGCGGTGACGAACCTCGACCCCTCCAGGTGGAGGCCAAACCTCACTCCCACCGGTTCCTCCTTGCCTAACGGAGGAAGCACAAGGAGGGGAAAGGAGTCAGGATGCTGAGGGGAGGGAAGGGGAGCTTTTGCCCCAGAAGCCGGCTTGGGGAACTTGGCCTGGGGGGTTTGTGCTCCTGAACCGGGGGCGCGTCTTTTGCCCTGACTCTTACCCTGGTTTCTATTCCACCTTCTTTGATGACGAAAAGGCCGCTTTTTCTGCCCAGTCAATACATGGAGCGGACATCCCGAAGGAAGCATCCGCTCTCCTGTAGCCCAATGTTATCTTTGGCATCGCCACCAAAGAAGACGGAACCCCTGAAAGAGGCATCCAGAAGGGAGGATTGGACATCTTGTGCCAGACCTGCTATCCTTAGCCATGAAAAGTGGCGGCAGCAGATCCCCGTGGTTGCCGCTCTAGCCACCGAGTCATATGTTGCGCGCAATGCATGACGGCAAGAGGACTTTCCCATCCTAACCTTGTCCAGTAACTTTTCACGAAGGGTTTCATCCTGTAACTCCAGAGGGTCCCTTTCCAGTTCTGAGAGAGATGCCTTCTGGAATGCAACCATGTGAGAGACATAATTGAGGGACTGAACAGCACAAGAGGAAGAGGAATAAATCTTCCGGCCAAACTAGTCCAACTGACGAAAGTCTTTGTCCAGAGGCGAGGAGCTCAAGTGTTTTGGTTGGGCTGACCGGTCGTGAGCTGTCGTGATCACCATATAGAGAGTCAGCCTTAGGATGAGTGGTGAGGTGTTGAATCCCTTCCGGGGCATAATAAGTGCGATCTTCCTTTCTGGAGACCGCCAGGATAGATCATGGTTGCTGCCATATCGTGGACCCATCCAGGGGGGAATGGGGAGGGGATGTGAAGTGGCTAAATCCAGGTGTTCCGCCAGTCTCTAATGTTGGGGATCCACCTCTTTGGAAGGCCAGCCTCCTGCTGTCTGAATGGTGCTTAAAAGGTCCCCAAAAGAAGGGTCCTCTGGAGGAGATTTTGGGGACTCCTTGGGAGGTACCTCAACGGGGGACCTAGGGTCCGAA
>CM028132.1:338272500-338450000 GCA_016271365.2 Neoceratodus forsteri
CAGTAGCTGACGACCCAAAGGCACACCCCAACGTCTGTCAGTCTCTGCAGGGTGGGTGTGGGGTTGGTGTCAGTTCAATACTTCACTGCCACTCCTATTATGCATCTCTAACTCCTGCACTACCAATGCCAGCAAGGCAACATTCGGCATTGACAAATGCTTGTTTTAGTCTGCTTTACCCATTTCCAATTACTGTATTGGAAGCTGAAGTGTTGCCAAAGTGGTTTACCTGATTTCTCGATGCTGAAGTAAACTCATGGGCCCCAATACAAAGCCAAACTGAAGATTTTTTTTTTAAATTAAATACACTTTACTGAGTATTTACCAACAGATCTACAACATATGAACTGTAACTGTTTTGCCAGAGAAAGCGTTGTAACATGGAGGTACAGAACAGGGAAACAGAAAATAACAAAGAACAGCCGTTATGTTCTGATTGGTAACATCAGGTAAACGTACACAGTAATATCAAACCAAAATAAAAAAGCAGCCGAATATGCCTACGAAACCCCCTACCTCTCCCCACCCCAATCCAATCCTACTAGTTCCCCCCACCCCGAGCACAACTAAGGGAGTAGTTATGTTATAGAAGGGGGGAAAAAGATAGAGGGGCTAGCAGAAATAGGAAGAAGGGGGAACACAATCCCCAGCTCCCCCTACATTATAAGGGGAGCCCGCTACCTCGCAAAAACACCCCTCACTCCTTAAGGAGATTGTACTAAAGGTAGAAGAGATAGCAGAAGTCCCAATTGGTTCAAAAAGCCGTTCTGATGGGCCTGCCTTTGCACAATATGTTTCTCCATTTCCAGGACTTGGAGTATCTCAGAGTGCCATTCTCTAAAAGAGGGAAGTCAATTGTCAAGCTAATGTTGGACAATAGTTAATTTAGCTACACTCAATATTAAGGACATGAATGCCTTGCGGCAATCCAGCATGTCCACTGTGAAAAGGCCCACCAGACAAATCTGTGGGGTGAAATAGGAATTTAAGCCCAGAAATGGATCTAGTGAATCCCCTATTGCTCGCCAGAAGGGAGCCACCATTACACAATCCCAGAGGATATGTTTCAAGGACCCTTCAACAGAGCCACATCTAAGACAGTTCAAGGACAAGGACCTACCCATTCTGAAAAGCCTAGAGGGAGAGAAATATGGATTATGTAGTATGCAGAATTGCAAGATGCGAAGGTGATCTTGTTTAATATACTTATACAAACACTGCCAAATGTGACACCATGCGTCCACCTCCAAGTCTAGCCACAACTCATGTTGCCAATAATAACAAATCCCCTTGGGACTTCTTGGGTCATGATGTTGCAGAATGTCATAGACTTTAGATATGGAATGCGGAAGGACAGCGGTGTTGATGAGCATCTGTAACAGGGGGTTAGTAGTCACAGTTCTTGGTTGGTGCCCAAGAAAAAAGAGACTGCAATGGCTAGCTATAGGTGTTTAAATGGATGATAGATGGGAATATCAAAGTGAGTCTGAACATCACCAGCTGGAATAAGCCTACCCACATCAAGCATGGAGGCCACCTGAGGAGGCTCTGTTGGGCGAAACCGGTCAGATTGTTTGGTGCCTGGTAGTGTGAGTACAGCTGCTGTTACCACTATATGTCCTTTTTATCCATTAAAACTGTGAAGTGAAGTGCCATCCTTTTTTGCTTCTCAGGGTTTGGCAAAGAGGAGACTGTCCACAGTGAGACTGTGTCAGCAACAGAGTCGTTGTTCTAAGGAAAGTCATAAAGGACAATATAAGCTATCTGCAGTGATAGAGGTGGCAGAGCTCCATCTGAAAAGTTTGCTGCAGTGAATAGCACAGTAGTATAAAAACAAGTTAGGCACACGTAGATCCCCAAGCTCTTTCCAAACAGTGAGCTTGTAGTAAGCCCTCCAAATGGCCTTCCTATTCCACAGAAAGTCAGATAGACATCTGCAAATGCATAAACCAAATTTTAGGAAGATAGGGAGCAACCATACCTAAAGGGTAAAGGACCCTGGGTAGAACGTTCATTGTTAGGACATTCACATGGCCCCATAGGGAGAGAGGGAGAGAAGTATGTCTCTGGAGATCCAACCTGACATCCTGACAGATAGAGGAGAGGTTAAGTTTAACCATCTCGGTGACAGATCTGGAGAGTTTAATCCCTAAATAATCAAAGACCTTAGGTTCCTAGGCTAAACCCAGGTCATCTATCCATTGTCTTGACACATGAACATTCAGTGGCATAACCTTGGATTTTTCCAGATTAAGTTTGTATCCTGCAACCTGGTAAAATTTGTCAGTTTCTTCAAGGACAGCTGGGATGGATGCCTGGGGATCCTGTACATGCAGGAGAAGATCATCTGCATAAGCAGAGATTTTATAACCTTCTCCATCCACCTGGATGCTCTGGATGCCAGAGTGATTTTGTATAGACCAAAGAAGGGGTTCTAGATATAGATTAAAGGGAAACGGAGAGAGAGGGCATCCCTGTCTTGTACAATGCAGTGGAGAAAAGGAGGAGGAAAACACTGTTGCAATGGATCCTAGCTGAGGGATGAGAATAAATTACTTTGAGCCAATAGCAAAAAGTGTGGGGGGGGGAACAAAACCTCCAGAGTATAACAAAAAGAAAGGACAAAAACACCCAGTCAAATGCCTTTTCTCGATCTAGGGAGACCAAAACCACTGGGATCTTGTGCTCCCTCACAGCAGAAATCAGGTGTAAGACCTTGCGCAAATGGTCAGATGCCAAGCAGCCAGCAACAAACCCAACCTGTGCTGGACTAAGAAGACCTTCCCAGATTGGCAAGAGATGATTGGCCAGAATTTTGGCCAAGATTTTAATGTCTGAATTTAGTAATGATATTGGATGGTAGCTCCCAAGGAGGAGATCAGGCTTTCCTGGCTTCAAGATGACTGTAATTGAGGCCTTTGTGAATGAATGGTCTGTGAGGCCGGAAGAGCAGAGGTAGTTTAATCTAGTCAAGAATGGGCCTAAGACATCTATAAAGGCAGCGTAGAAGGAGTATTTACAGGCATCTGGGACAGGCACTTTATCTTTCAGGAGTTGCTCAATCACCCGGCAAACCTCCAACAGGGAAAGGTGGGCCTGCAGAATCTCTCGGTGAGCGTCAGAGAGTTCGGGTAGAGGAATCGAGTTCAGGTAGGTTTCAATCAGGTCTTCATTAGAAGAGACCCCGTTCTTTGGAGTGTAAAGATTTTTATAAAATTCCTGAAAGGTATTAACAATGGCTCAGGGTCTAGTGAGGAGTTCCCCACCCTGAATCAGTTGGAGGAATTGAATCATACTCCTGCTTTCCAGTTATCGAAGCTGGAGAGCTAGGAGTCAACCCGCCCTCTCGCCTGCTTCCAGATAGCAAAATTTAACCTGTTGAAAAGCCAAGTCAGCCTGTTCAGCTAAAAGCCCATTGTATTGAGCCTGAAGAGAGTGAAGCTGATTCCACCATCCCGAATCTGAAGTGGAAAAGAGGAGACATTCGAGCTCGCGGATCTGAGATAAAAGAGAGGCCATTTTCTCTGCCCACTGCTTTTTAGCTTTAGAGGCGAGACGTATACATTCACCATGGATCGCACACTTTGCTGGCCCCCAAAGTGTATCCAGACTCAGGACAGATAATTCGTTTTGCCTGAAGAAAGTCTGCATAAAGTCAGTGAGGGCTGAGATAAAACTGTTATCTCATAAAAGGGTGGAGTTAAACTGCCATGCCCTATCCTGATCTTCTAGTCCCTTTAGTGAATGTTCCATGTAAACCAGTGCATGGTCAGACAGTACCATTGGTAAAATATCACAAGAGGAGAGACCTGACAGCCCAGCGAGACTAATCAGAAAATAATCAATTTAGGAAGATGATTTGTGAGGAACCAAGAAAAAGGTGAATTGTTTGTCCTCTGGGTGTAAGATATGCCACGGGTCACTAAGTCTGAGTGAATCCATAAAGTCCTGCAGGCCCCACTGAGTCAGAGAGAGCACCTTTGTCGGGTCCCAGATCTGTCTAAGTCAGGAGAAAGGACCAAATTCCAATCATCTCCTAATGCATTAGGAAGATGTGATAAAGATAACAGGCATGCTAAAAGCTGAGAGAAGAAGGTTGGGAAGTCAGTGTTAGGACCATACACTATCCCAATAAGGAGTTCCGTAAGGCCCAGGTGCCCATGAATCAACCAGAAATGACTCTCTGAGTCCCAGACCTCTTTTATAAGGTAGAAGGGCATACCACAGTGTATTAAGAGTGCCACGCCCCCTTTTTACTACTGAACCCTGCCTCAAATACCTGACCTACCCACTCCCTTCGAAAATAGGAAACATCCTCCCACTTTAGGTGAGTTTCTTGCAAAAATACCACTGCAGGCTGGTACTTCTTAAGATGGTGCAAGATCATATATCATTTATGCTTCTCATTAGCCCCCTTAATGTTCCAAGAGATGAATTTAAAGATAGTCCCCATACCTAAAATCTACTGCAGAGAGCAAGAATAACCCCAAACAATCAGATAAGCAAATGCGAGAATACTCCCACTTATTGTCCTCCAGGACCCTCCCCCCACCCAACCTCCTCACCAACCAAATATCCCCCTGAAACCCAACCATTAACTTAACATTTGAACAAATATGCAGTAAGAAATGAGATATCCAATAGGCCCTGCCCACCCCATCCATGGAAACACCAAGCGTAGTAAAAAGTGAGAAGAATTCCCACCTAAAGTCTACTAACCCCCAGTCCTAGGGACTGTATCACCTCAAATAACTGGCCCATGATGAGCATACCTCACCAAGCCAGAGAGGTCCATCCCCATCACCACCCCCCACTACTTGACCTCCAAAAATTCTGTAAATATTATAGGATGCAGAGAACAAAGTAAACAGTTAACAAACATTCACAAAATCCAGAACAAGCAAACTAGTAACAATAAGGGAATGATGTAAAAAGTAGATATTGAATAGTATAACAGTGACAAAGCCCCCACAATTGTAGAACAATATCCTCGTTAAGTACCAAGTGTAAGCAATGCCAGTTAAACTTGAATGGAGGATAGAAAAAGAAACTATACTTCCAAACTGCAGGTGTGAAAACAGACGGCTACCCACCTAGTCACAGAGCTGGGATACAAAAGCCTTTGAACAAGAAACTAGGACCAACAATATGTTAGGACTCTCACAGTAGCTCCCCCTTCCCCAACAATGGGCAAGTAGACGCCCCTTCCAAGGGGAAAAAAAATCAAAAAAGTTCCCTGAAAAGTACCATTATTAGGAAAACAAATAAAAAAAAAGAGTAAATTGGGGTGCATAGAGCCTAAACTGTCATCCCAATAGGATGTCCATGAAGTTGGAGTGGTGCCCAGTAACCAGGGTCCTTACTGCAACTCAGCTCTGGGCAGAATGGGATGGAAGGGAGACCAAATCCTCAACACCCGAGGGTCTCCAGTATCTTCTATAGGCCATCAGGAGAAGCGAGCTGGACTCCCAAGTCCATCCAAAAACATGGACCCCATGTCCAATCTTCATTCCCTCCCCACATACCATCACGCCCTAGCATCAGCCAGCCTCTCTAACCACCATATCAAGCCAGGCAGCAATGGAAAGGGCTTGGTAAAAATGAAAATCGATGTCTGTCTAATGACGGAAGGTCAACCTTACAGGTAGTTCAGCTGAATAACCCACATGCACCCACCAGTGCTCCACAAACATTGCTGGTCCGATAAAGGGAAGGTACTAAACAGCCATGCTGGTACTCTAAAGGGGGGGAATGCCATGCATACAGGAAATGAAGTCCCAAGTTGCAGAGCAGCCAAGAAGCCAGGACACACCAGTGTGTCCCCATCTCCCTGTGTATCCTGAAACACATAAATATCATTAAGGGACCTCCTGGTGTGTTCCACTAAAGAAGTGACAAAAAAGATCTTCCCCCCAACCTCTCTGTGCTACTAAACCCGGCATTATAACTAGCCTTATACTTCCTCATGGCCCCAGGCAGGCCAAATAGTTCTCCGAGCACTATCATGGGGCAGTACAGTAGGCCTCAAGCTGATCAGACTACTTTACAAACTCATTAAGTCAGGCTGGCCTCGGCATGCAGGAGGAGTGAAGCAGGGGTGCGGGAGGGAGGGGAAAGAAGGGTTGTTGCAGGCCCAAGAAGAAGGCCCAGAAGGTGAGAGAACCCCAAGTCAATCCCAAAAGAACTCCCCAGTGCTACCCTGGTGGGCCGTACTATATGGAGCAGAAAGATGGAAGCTCTGAATTAAACCCAAGGGAAAGCCGACCCCAGCCCCTTCCCACACTAGAAGCAGGCAAGTGAGTTCACTTGTGTGGCAGTCCTTGTCGAAAAATCGGGCTGCCGGTATAAGAGAACCCCCCCAGGGTGTCCTTGCCATTGCAGTTGCTAGTACAGGACTGGGGGACGGAGGGAGCTGGCACCTCACAAAAGTCGATATCCAGTGCATTAATCCACCTGCCCCCAGAGAGAGAGCTAAATTAATATCTCCCCCCTCCCGTGGAGCCCAAGGCTTGATTAACTAGACTAGGAAAAGATCCTGTCAAACCAGCTAATCAATCCATACTGCAGTTCAGGTATAAAGAAATAAACACTTTGCATTACGTTTTTGAGTCCAGATTCAGTGAGCTAGTCATCAAAGGCCATTAGTCTTTCATGTAAGACTTTTGAATAGATCGGGGAAAAGGGAAGGTAGTTCTTTCTTGGCCACTTCAAACAAGTCAGAAACTTTGGTATTGCCATTGTGAAAAAATTGTAGGCGAGCAGGCTAAAGTATACAAATCTGGGCTATAATCAGCTTGGAAACCGATGGACCAAAGGCTACACATTTGAGGCAAACTGAGCAGGGTAAATCTTGAGTGACTCGTACTTTGTTGCCTTCGCAGGATAAAGATTCAATTTCCCCTCAGTTTGAAGAGGATATGGACCTTGTCCAAGTAGTTTAATAATTTGAAGATTATAGTTCTTGGCACAGCACCAACAGGAGGGGGAGGCCTGAGTACCCAGTGGGCTTGCGTCACAATGTAGTCCCCACAATTGGGGGAAGGGTCCGCTAACATGTTGCAGAATCTTTGAATAAAGAGTATAGAATTTTGCCCCTCTAAACCCTCCGGGAGGCCGAGGACCACTAGGTTGTTGTGCCGACTCCTTCTCTCAAGATCCTCCAACTTCTCTTCCAGAGAAACTAGCTTGCACCAAAGGGAGACATACTCCTGTTCTTCCATCCCCCCCCAGTATTGCAAGGAGCTCACCTGGGTCTTCACATCACTCAGCCTCCTAGCCTGCAACTCAGTAGTTTTCCACAGTGAGGATAGCTTGTCAGTGATGTTCTGGAGTGCCATCTTTATAAGGGAGAGTTCCAGCAGGAACCTCTTTTTGATGAGTGGCTGTGGAGCAGAAGTAGCCACTTTCTCCAGGCTCCTTGAAGCTTTTACTTTTCTTGGAGGCCTTGTCGGTGTTGGCAGTGGTGTGTGGCGCACCACCACAGTTTTCATCTTTGCATCCATCGTAACCATTACGGATCTGGAAAAGCAGTTTCCCAGTGTGTTCGGGCGGCGATTGTGTAAAGCGGGATCCAGCAAAAAGGCCGTAATATTGGTAAAATGAAATTTTTTTGTGGGACAAGGAATGGAGCTGTGAGGAGCTTGTCTACTCAGCCTGATGCATCACGTGACCATTCCAGAATTGAAGATTGTTGTGATACTCCCATCCTAAGAACTTCTTAAGGCATTTGGTTGTAAGGTGAGAGAAACTGGCTGTTGGCAAATTTGGTTTAACTTTGCATTGAGCCCTATAAATTATGTACAGCTTTGATAATTTGGTGAATCACTTTGAGTCCCAATGCAGTAATTAGCATGGGTAAAGCAGACTACAGCTAAGAGATGATAAAGCAAAAATGCCAAAAAAAAAATCAACTGCATACACATTCATGCCAAAAAAAGACACAGACTGCCACTAGTGTATAACTTGAAAGCTTAATTTTCTCCAAAAAGCTTTATTTTTGCAAACGTTTTAAAAAGTTGCAAGAAGCCAAAAAACAGCCCATGACTGCCAGTGACATCACAGGCTAAGATTTCATTTCACTGACCTGACGCTTCCTTAGAGTCCATGTCTCCCCCTCAAGTGGTCCTTCTTTCAAAAACAATTTGCAGGGTGATAAAAGCCTTGAGGAGAGCAGTACCTTGTGGTAGGTGGTGTTGATGTGTGACTGCTGGAAATTGCTTTGTCTGTGTAGGCCATATGGTGAGGCCCATTGCTGTGTCGTTTCATTCCAGCAAGAGGGGCACTACCTATTCTTTGCAATTTTATATAGCCAATAACCTGACAGACCTTGTGTTAAAAGTTCTCTGAAAGAAACCTTGCAGTTTTCTGTCATGGCACATCCAAAGTTACCTGGCTGTCAACCAATTTTGACACCATACCCATTAAAGAATGTTAGGCTATAATTTCAACAATATTTTCCTAATCTGGGCCCAAGATGGCTCAAAATGATTGAAATATATCCAAAAATTTATTGAAATGATTAGTGAAAGTATCATGCAGCTTATGCATGTTACATGTTGGAAAATGTGTTTAAAATGCACAAAAAAATGATTCCATTTTATCTTTGAATTATGCATGAAATTGTTTATAGAGCCCAGAAATCTTGCCCGTCTAGTGTGTATTATACACCAGCATTTTCCTCATTGATCATGCAAACAGATAATGTGCAGTAAACAGCCATATCTCTATTTTGGTAAAATTGGTGGGGCAAAACATTACCCCTCCTCCAATTTATCTATCATCAACAATACTCACGGTTCATTATAGCTATAAATATGTTCCATTTTAACTCCATGCAAAGTATTTGGATGATAAATGCTTGATATTTTAAATTAATTTCTTCCTAGATATTCATAGCAGCATGTGTTATCATAGCAATCAGCATATTTTCCTTAGTGACAGCATTGTAAAAAAACAGCACATAAAGGCTTTACACAGCCATCTTACAGGGAAGGTTTTGATGTCTCAAATGATAATAAATTTAATTTCAAACAAAAAGAAGACAGGGTAGGAACACAATAAAAGGTGCTTGTCCCTAGCAACCACTACATTTTCCTAGCAACAACACTTAATATGTGTGGGATATTGCAAGCACAGCAATGACATTGTCAACCAGGTAGATTTTCAGGAAATGACATTAATTCAGTCTCTGTAAGATTTTTCATGACTTCAGTGTTGTCTCCTAAACCTTTTTTTGGTTTTACTTTTTAGCATCTAGTGTGCAAGTATTGGAAAGTTAACCCAGTATTGAGCCAGCCACTTGCAGCACATAAAAAGGGATGGTAGTAAAGCGTGGAGGCTTTGGATTTGACAAGTCAGTATGTGTATTCATGCAGAACCAATATGGCCATGCTGAAGGATGGTGACGAGGACCAGGGAAGCCCTTGTCAATCATCTAAGATTCACAAGAAATCCAGTTTTAGAACTGGTTTGCATTGTTATGTGCATCTAGACTCAATTAAGAAGGAGTTCACGCAACCACTTACACGTGTCAGGTGGGATAAACGCCGTGAATGTGCTCAAGCATGGTTGGACTTCCATGGTGATGACTGATACATTGCAGAATCATTTCAACTGCACCTGGCAAAAGAATTTGGTGACATCCCCTGTGATGCAGGGTTTCATCCCACCTGTTAGAGGCATTTTATAGATAAAAAGTGCATAGAGAGTGCAAGAAAATGATGTGCTCAACAGTCAATATTACAGAGGAAACAGGATGATGGACAGTTTACCTCTTCTAGCACCGGTTCCACACCTTTTCCAGCCCCAGGAAGAAACTTCAGTCAAGATCTGGCCTCCCTGTCTGTGCATCTGGACTTGGCTTTCTTGCCATATGCATCATATGCAAGAAAAGGGACCAATACATCACTGTGGCACATGAATGCCAGAAGGATCAACTAGTCCCCAGGCAGAAACAGTAGATGCAGAAAAGTTAAAAAGAGCTGCAGAGCTGAAAGAGGATCAGAGCATTGTCATTCATATACAGTAGAAAGACAGGATTGTGTGTCCGTGGAAATCCAGTACCATAAAACATGTTAAGAGACTACACAATATTTTTGACAGTCATCAGATAAAGATAAGCCTATTTGTGCTGAGCAGATGTACAGCAAAGCCTACAAGATTTTCTGTGCCACTGCCATCCACCAAAGGCTCATTGTTGACTGGGAGATATTGCAGATGACAAGACTTATCCAGATTTTCATCGAGCTTGTAAGAAATCATGAAGGTCTTGATGCTTCAAATTAAAGGTAAGTGATGCATGGAATAAGCAGACATTTTAATAATTATTTAGACATAGTCATGGTAGACACAATTGAAAATTTAAACATCACAGCATTTTTTTAACCTTCAAGTTTGTAGTAAGTTTTGAATACAATAGTAAAATCTAAACTTAAAACATAGTAGCAAGACTCATGCCTTGCAACTACAATTAATGTCCATGTGGAGAACCATGTTTTTAGAAATTATGCATGTTTTTCTGTTACAGAGTTAACAGATGGAATATTGCCTGAAATGTGACATCTCTCAGCTCAGCTTTCATACACCACACTGCAGGAATATTAGTGAGATTATGTTTTTGACCACTGCACCCGTTCAGGGCACCGGTGTTAATGTGCTCATCATTAGGGCACCAAAATCTGTAATTCATTGCCCCCTCCCCAAGGTCTGCTTCTCCTAGAGTTGGAATCCTGACTAAGGAGTGGTGGGGGACACAGCCCCCCACATGGGAGGGTGCAGGGGGCACAGCCCCCGTATATTTGGTGGGATGTGAAATGAAATCCTGGTGCCCTAATGACCAGTGCACAATGACAGGCATGTTCTGAGGGTGGAACCATTTCTGACACACTGTCAGCAAGTACGCTTATTGACAGACTTCCTTATCAGTCAGAGGCAGGAACAGAAACAGATGCTACAGAGGCAACTCGGAGTGAAGGGGAGTGAATTCATCCTCAACCACAAGCTGATCTGCTGTCTCATAGATCATCAACAGCCAACAACACCAGTTCCAATGTGCATTTAACTAGGTCTTTGTACAATGCCACATTGATCATCAAGAGCACATTGAATGATAGCCTGGAATAAGTTGTCCCTGGCCACCAACATCAATTGATTTGACTGTTGATGTTGCAAAATGTGTTGTGCCAGTTGAACTTTATAATTTGACGGCCTGGATTATTGGACCATCAGAGGCACCAACACTGGCTGGCTATGTTGATTTTCCAGATGATGTGGCCATTAAACTGATATCACTTTGCCAATACATTGTTTACCTTTCATCCAAGGGTCAAAAACAGACACCTAAATCCCCTTGTCTTGGACTGACAATTCAACACTTGGCAGGATCATCTCAAGTGGTCTCCATACTAAACAAACTGGAACATTGTGCATCTTGGAATACAGTGATTAGCCAGGACACAAGCCTTGCTAAGCTACAGCTTGTTAAAAGTTCTGGCAAGGTCCCACTGGGCTTTGCAAAGAAGACTCCAGCAGTTCTAGTCTGGGACAAAATTGATTTTGGAGCTGAAGCCCTTTCCGAGTGTGGCACCACCTACTGTACAAATGGAATAATGCTGCAGAGCCACAGCACTGAATCTACCCCAACACCAGACAGAGCACCACTGCCAAAAGGAATCTGGTCTCTTAAAGCACCTCCCAGGCTTTGTGATAGAGCAGTAGCATTAACGCAAGAGGCAAGGTCCACAAAACCTGAGTCATGATGCACATGCCCCATTTGAGGCTGACAAGTACAGATCAAACCTATAACCAGTGCTTAGAACTGAATTGGCATACATTTTTATGAAGGCTGTCAATGTTGACTCTTGTACACTTCCTGGCTGGAAAGATTTTCATATTGCTCTTCAACATGACTGTACACTGAAGAAGTCAGCTATCCATTACCTTCCAGTCACTGAGGTATCACCAACAGAGATGTCTACTGACAACACTATTCAGAAACAAAGTATTGATATAGCTGATCAGCTTGAACTTGAGCATGTAGTCTTGATCTTTGACCAAGCAATATATGCTAAAGCACAACAAATCCACTGGAAAGATGATGACAATACAAGACGTTGGATAGTGTGGCATGGTGAATTCCATACCTGCATGTCATTTCTAGGTGTCCTTGGCAGAAGATTTGGGGATACAAGACTTCATGATATCTTGATAGAGTCAGAAACTGTCTCCCAAGGATCAATCAATGGTGTTCTGAATAATTACCATTATAACCAAAGTATGAAAGCATACGAATTTCTGTATGAAAGCATGCAGCATCTGAGATTCCAGACTTTCCTTTAATCATTACCACTGGACAAAGCAGATGAGTGCCTAGAGGTCATAAAAAAAATCAAGCTAGCATTCCCCGTTGACTTGGTTGATGTTCTGTGTACAGCTGATGAATTCATCAATGTGGTCATGAAATAAGAAGACTTTGTCAAGAGGAAGAGTCAAGAGAACCCAATATTTGCCTTCTGGAGTTCTTACATCGACATGGTGCAAATATTGCTCCTTTTGTGAGAGCAACCTGTGAGTCTGACTGGGAGTTGCACCTTTCAGCTATCCACTTCATGATGCCCTGGTTCTTCTCTTATGATCGGGTGAACTATGCCAGGTATCTTCCATCATATTGTCTGGAAATGGTGAATCTGCCCATCACACGCTCAGAATGTTACACAGAACCCCATGAATGAGGACAGTGGACAGTCCAATGTCAAAATGGACATGGATTCTTTTCAGTCACATGTGAACAAAGCTGAAATTCAGATTTAAAAACAAAAGACTTGATTGGATTTAAAGAAAACTGTGCAACAGTTTATCGCTGGATCTTGTCACAACATGAGAGAGTTGCTATAATGAGACAGTCTGAAGTGATGCCAGGCATGACTCCAGAGGTACACAAATGGAAAGATCTTGATAGCACAAGAATTCAGAATGATGAGACAGCCATAATGAGCAATCTGTTCACTATTAAATGCATGAGCAATCCTTTGGATGTGCCTCAAGATGGACTAGTGTGTTTAAGTTCAGATGTTGTTGCTACCAGTGCGATTACAAATGACTTGCTAGCTGCTCAAGATAAAGGTGAAATTGCACTGATGGAATTCTTGAACCAGTGACTGCTTTCTGCTACTCAGGACATTTTTTCTCCCATCAAAAGCCAGAAACTGAAAACAATTAGTGATCAAGTGAAACCAAAAACTAAAGCAAAAGTAGCTGGCAAAGATGTGATTCTTCATAGTGACAAGAAATTCTTTGCAAGACTTCTTGTATCAAAGTGGGAAAATTGATCTCAGAGAAACCTTGTCCTACTCTTTGGGAAGTTTCCAACCCTCTTGCTAGTGCTGATGGTACTTAGGCAAAAGCCAGCAAATCAGCTCTTCTCAATCTTGTGCAATCCAAAGGTGGAGACTGCCATGTTGACCATGTCCCAGAGAATGATGCAATAATCTTTGATGGAATGGCTGTCATTCAAGCACTGTGTGATGTTCCTTCAACATTTGGTGAGCTTGCAGACACCATTTTACTGCACTTGGTTAAGCCTGCAACAAAGTATAAGTGTACTCATTTGGACTTTGTCACAGATCATATCCCGATGTGAGCATAAAAATTATGGAACGGTCCCACTGAGTAGTTGGTGGCTTACAAACTATACAAATCTATAGAAAGGAGCAAAAAAAAAAAAAACAGTCAGTGGAAGAAGTTTCTTTCTGATAGCAACAATAAGAAAGCACTTCAGGAATTCTTGTACGCCACATGGAGGAATACAGATTTGCAAGCTGAAGGCAAAGACATTAATCTCTGCATAGCCCATGGAGAGGAGTGTCACTGCCTGGCTGTGCAGGAGGGTTCAGTGACAGTCAGTGCTGTTGACGAATTAAGATGTAACCATGAACAATGTGACATGCATATATTTCTTCATGTGAAACATGCTGCCAAGGACTACCAGAATGTGATAATTAGGAGCCCAGATACAGATGTTGCAGTTATAGAAATCAGTCTGAAATCACAACTGCCAATCAATTTGTATTTCTTCACTGGTGTTGGGAATCAAAGCCACATTACTGATTTGGAGAAAGTCACTTCAGCTCTAGGCCCAAAGGTATGTACCTTCCTTATTGGACTCCACACAGTCACAGGATGTGATTCTACAAGTGCCTTCTATGGGAAGGGAAAGGGAAAGAGAAAGGCATTTGCTGTGGCCTCTGAGAGTGAAGAGTTTCTTGATGCTTTCACAGACCTTGGGAAAGACTCCACACTGCAAGACTCAACATTTTTTGTGCTAGAGAAATCTGTGTGCCATCTGTATGGCCAAGCTTCATCACAGGATGTCAGTGATGCCTTATACAAGGTGTTCTGCCTGGCATCATCGTCATTGCAGGAGCATAGCATGCCACCAACATGTGATGCTCTACACCAATGCAGCAAGTGGGCAAATTACCAGGCTGCTATAATGAGGCACTCTCTTGTTAACAAGATGAATGCTCCTTCCTCTGTTGGCCATGGATGACATTTAGAAAACAAGGAGCTAGCCATCTCCTGAATGACAAGACCACCAGATAGTATTTTGAAGGCAGTGCATTGTGCCTGTAAGCATGTGAAATGCCAAACAAGAAGGTGTTCCTGTCTTGCTGCTGGGCTATCCTGCATAGACTTGTGTAAATGTCAGAAGTGCAAGAACACTGACAAAAAAGCTGCTATACCTGTCATCCACAATGATGACATTTCCAACGAGAGTGACTTTGTTGAGTAGGATGCCATGATTTTCAGACTGGGAAATAAAAATGTATTTTCCTCTGGGAATAAGCATTACAGTGCCAACAGCAAGATACATGATTCAAAATGTGCCAAGAAACGTGATTCAAAATGAACACTGGATTTGAAGAAGAAAATAAAATTTTGATTTATATCAATAATTATGTCAACTCCTACCAATCTATATAAGCTGTCACTTAAATGATTTAGTTATTGAAGAAATAAATCCCTATATACAGTACAAGGAGATTCCATTAAAAAGGTTTGTGTTTTACTTTTTTCAGTGCTTTTGCTGAGGAAAATATGCTTGTTTTCAAGGCAAATAGTCATATTTTAGGTATTTACATAGAAAAATGCATCAGATGTATTACATTTACCATTTCATGTAGTTAGGCTGGTGTACACACACGTCTCTTGAGGGTAAATGGTAAAACACTTCAGCCTATAGTGAAAGGTAGTAAGTATTGCTGAGAAAAACAAATTATGGGTATGGGGTAATACCTTGACCTATAGTTACTACCAAAAGATGGACATGGTAATTTACTGCACAGTATCTGTTAGACTTATGGTTGTAGAAAATTTTGATGGATAAACACACCAGTAGGGCAATCATTTTTAGTTGTTTAGCACATTTTATTGACAACAAATAATTGAAAGAATTTTCACCTAAATTTGCTATAATTTGAAATATTTTTTTCTTGTGTATGACTTCTAAGTTCCCCAATCCATTCAGTCTTGCCTTTAATATACTTCCATATACATTTAAATCATGTTTATTCAGTTTAGGCCTTTACAGGGCAAATATAAATGGAGTTATGAACAAGAACCCTTCATTGATTTGGTGTCAAAATTAGTTGACAGCCAAGTAACTCTGGATGTGCTGTGAGAGAAAACTGCAGGGTTTCTTGAGGAGAACTTTTAACACAGTCTGTCAGGTTATTGGCTATATAAATCTGCAGAGAGTAAGTAGTGTCCCTGTTACCGGAACAAAACTCATTTTCTAGGCACATATCTCAGTTCGGCATATGGCCTAGTTGTGATGTGCCACAGTCTGCAACTAATAAGACCACAATGGTACTGCCCATTGAACTAGATTAACAAATATTCATTGCTGTCCTCCAAGCTTATACCCCATGTAGTCACTACTTTACCTCAATGTCAAGTACTATAGTCTCACTGGCTATAGATTTTCAAATAATGTAATAATATCCACACACAAAAACATGAATCTTGCATGTATCTTGACATGCAAAACAAATGAAAACAAATTAAATTAAGGGCATTATATTGCCCTTCACAGTAGTTTACCATCCATCAATGGCATTTATTTCTTATTTTTATTTTTATATATTTCACATCGCCAGGAAGGGGAGCTGAACAAGCTGACCCCCCACAACAACAGTGATTGTTACCAGGTAGGATGCAGGGGAAGGGACAGGTTAAGGGGATTAGAAGTGAAGAGATGAGTTGTCCAGATTTTTTCACAGTGGTTAGCAGTGGGGGAGGGAAAGGAGGTCCAATGGCTAGCTCTGAAACCCACCTCCATGACGTATGCCTATTTTGGCACTTTTTCTTGGGAGCCTGTCTGTTATCTGGCCCCAGGAGAGGTCTCCCAGAGATGGGAGGTCGAGTATACCTCTTCCATCTGTCCTTTTTAGGGCAGATACAGAGGCCTTTTTCCTTTTTAGGCCTCCTACCTTGGAAGCAACTGAATTTTGTCGATAAGTGTTTTCAGTTTGCCATGTTGGCACAGTTACAAGTGTTATGTGTTGGGCCACATTTTTATGGAGGTGTCAGTGCGGGGATGGGGGAGATGGAAAGGGGGAAATCTTATGGGGAAAGATTACTCAGCCAAATCAAAGTATTAAGCAAGGCAGTTACCATTATTTTGATGGCATAGTCTTTGGTCAAGGCGTTGACCTATAAAATCTGTTCTTATAATGTTCATGGGTTTACTAACCCAGTTAAGAGAAGTAAAATTGTATCATACATGCGACGCTCTGGTGGAGACATTCTTATGTTACAGAGACTCATCTCTACATATTAGAGCATAAGAAGTTTGAGAGATTGGGATTTACCGATGTTGTGGCCTCATCATACGGGGAGGAGACAGAGGGGAGCAGTGGTACTTATTCCTCATCAGTTGCCCTTTGAATTAAAGTATAAATTGACGGATAAAGAGGGAAGATACACCATGGCTAAGGGATACCTTAATGGACGCATGATGACATTAGTTTCAGTGTATTTCCCTCTGAATATGGATCTTGAATTCTATAAATCTTTTTTTTTTTTTTTTACAGCTGTCTCAGTGGGGGGAAGGCAGGTCATATGTGGATGGAACCTTAACCTGAACCTGATGGGAGCTGAGACTCAGAAGGCAATGCAAGGCTGTAAACATAAAAAAAAAACTACTAGAGAAGCAACCAAGCTTCTGAGGGAACTGGGATTTGAAGATGCATGGCGATTTCTTGATGGGAACTCCCCACACTATACTTTCCATTCCCAAGCCCACACGACCTACTTGTGTCTAGACTATATCCTAACAATGCAGGAACATGCGGGGGTGACTCTTAAATCGTGGCTGGGGGACATGGTGTTGTCTGATCATGCACCTGTTTTTCTTGAAGTTAACTTGGGAGAGGGCCGAAAAAAAACATTTTGGAGGCTTAATCTCTTACTACTTAAAAATCGAGAGGACATTGAACAGCTTGAAGAGGCAATCCAGCAGGGCCTGGTAGACAATGATACCTCAGATGTATCCCCCCATCCCATGGGACACCCTCAAATCCCTGATAAGAGGCAGGCTGATAGCAATGTCAGCACATAAGAAGAGAGCTAGAGAGGCCTGCAGGGACTCACTTACTAGATGTGTAGCAGAATTAGAGGATTTGCTGAAACTCAAGATTTGCATGACGAGAGCCAAGAACTTGGCTGCATTAAACAAGGAGCTAAATGCTCTGTTTGATTACTATGTCAAACAAAAGCTGGTGTTTCTTCAGAAAAAATACTATGATGGAGGGCCTAGATCTATAAAACTTTTAGCAGGCCGACTAAGAGCTCAGAGAGCCAGAGCTACTATAACTTGTGTTGAGAATCCCCTTTCTTACACCCCACATCAGACTATGTCCGGTATCTTTAAAGCTTTTCTAGATTATTATGCACAGCTATACTCAGCCCCTCCAGGGGTCCCAGAGGAGGATATTTCTTCATTTCTCTCAAATCTCCATCTTTCTACCCTGTCCAAAAATCAGAAATCATCCCTCATAGCCCCTATATCTAAACAAGATGTAGAATAGGAGAGTGGCCTTTTGAAGGCTGAGAAATGTCCGGGTTCAGATAGGTTACTTAGGGAATTTTATGAACTATATAAAAATACTATATCCCCCGTAGCGCAGCAAGTATTTAGCTTTGTCTCTTCCCCAGAGGGGAATATCCCTCCATCTTGGAACTATGCTATTATTTCAGTGATCCTGAAACCAGGCAAGGACCCCACAGAATGCCCTTCCTATAGACCAATTTTGGGTCTTAATATGGATTATAAACTGCTGGCATTCATACTAGCAAGACGCCTTAAAAACCTAGCCCCCCCCCCAGCTTGTACATTTAGATCAAAGTTGATTTATAACAGGGAGACAGGCCCAAGACAACATTTGGAGAACTATTTACCTCCTGGAACACATTCAAAAATGGAAATATTCCAGCGCTTTTTCTAAGTGTTGACACAGAAAAAACATTTGATAAAGTGTCATGGTCCTTTCTGTGAGGGATTCTTGCCTCTTCAGTTTTCCCCAACAGTTTATTGATTTAATATTCAAATTCTATGACTCCCCACAAGGTTATATCTGTACAAATGGCCATATATCTCACAACTTCCCCCTTAGTAGAGGTACACACCAGGGTTTCCCCCTCTCACCATGCCTTTTTGCATTCTATATAGAGCCCCTGGCCCATTATATATGATTAACAGCAGAAATTGAGGGAGTGTACCTGGCTGGAGTGGTGCATAAACTTGCTTTATTTGCTGATGATGTGTTGATTTACCTCACTAATCCAGAAAAGTCCCTCCCGGCCCTTTTCCAAAGACTATCCTACTACTCTACATTATCTGAGTATATTCTAAATACCCACAAAACAGAGGTATTGTCATTTAATTTTAACCCTTCTCGAATACTTAAGGCTAGATTTAGCATGAAATGGGACCTTCCATCCCTCAAATATCTTGGTATTAGAATCCCATGAGAATTTGGCACAGCTTTACACCAGTAATTATTTGCTATTGATTAATAAACTGGGACAGAATATGAGACGATGGCACATTTTACCATTATCCTTTTATACTTGAAATCTATCTTTAAAGATGGATGTTCTCCCTCACCTGCTATTCCTGTTTCAATGTATCCCTTGCCAAATTTCAGCTAAAGAGTTACTCAGTTGGCAGAAAATGATTAATACATTTCTATGGAATAGCAAAAAACCAAGAGTTAGGCTACAACTTCTCCAGTTACTTAAAACGTAGGGAGACATAGCTCTGCCTTCTCTAAACTTGTACTGGATAGCATCCCAAATGAGGCTGGCCCTTTTATGGGGACACAGGAGACATCAAGCCCATTGGAAGACAATAGATCTGTCCAGAGAGCTTCCATTTTCTCTTGTGGCCTCCCTCTTTCACCCCCATACCTTAAGCAGGCAATGGAAAAGCTCCCTGGTGGAAGTGCAGCTATTTTGGAGGGACGGAGAAGAGGCATTTTAAATAAATCTCTACAACCCCATTTCTGGAAATATACTTGGTTTTCTTGCAACCCCCTTTTTCCCCCTTCACAAGATTCATGGTACTCCACCCAGGTCAGTCGGGGTCTACTAGCCCCATGGCAGCTACTCAACAAGGACTCAGTACTCTCTTTTGAAGAAGCCCAGAAGGTTTTCTCTTTGAGGAAGAGAGATAGATTACATTATTACCAGCTTAGAGATTTTGTAAATAAACAGCTTAGACTAGAATCACAGTGCTCCCAGCAGTTCATGGATAACACCCCCTATATTACAATATGGAAGTCAGAGGCAGGGGAGAAGGCTATATCTATAATTTATAAATCCCTAATACAACTCTCTTCCCATGTGGCAGGTCATTTTCCCATTTTATCTTTAAACTATCTATCTGTACCAATAGATGAGCCTACTTGGACCAGAGTTTGGCAGGAGACATGGGCACCACCTCCTCACTGGTGTGGAGGGGATTTACATGGAAGGTTAGGGCCAGATTTTTTTTGGTCCTTGCTTTGCAGCTCAGAGATTGCCTGGTATGTCCAAATCATGCTGGAGAGGATGTGGAACGCAGGTGGCAAACCAGGTTCATATCTTTTTTAGCTGCCCGGTAATTCACAAATTCTGGTCTGACCTATCCCAACTAATCTCATGAATATTTAGTTTACCCTGAAACCCTAGCCCTTTTTATCTACTTATGGGCACTCTGCCTAAGGGAATACAGGGACGAGGCTCAAAATATTTGTGGGCTTTATGCCTGGGAGCAACATATAAAGTAATTACCAGAAAGTGGCTCCAGGGTGCTCCTCCCACTATTAATGAATGGACCACAGCAATAAAATATATTCAACAACTTGAACAGATAACCTTCTCTTTACAAAACAGAACATAAATGTTTGTTCAGAGATGGGCAAGGTGGGAACTTTTATATACACCAGATAGTGATGATCAACCTTAATGAAATACTGACCATAAGACATATATACCTAGGATAATGAACAGTCCTCTACTCAAATAGATGAAAGTATATGCCCCTTTTGGTATATGATACCTCTTCCCCCTCTCTTATCCTTCCATGTCAGCTCAATCCCCTTCTACTAACCATCCTAGAGATGGTCCTCCAAACTATACATTGTACCTTCAATGGCACTTCTCTATAGAATACAGACCATATAATTTGTCAAGCATAGATATTCCTAATTAATTGGCCCTTTTTGAAGTTAGTTTTTTTCCCTTTTTCTTTATTTTCAAGTTGTGATTGAAATTTTTACAATTAGTTCATAAATGTTAGATAAGAATTAATTTTATATTTTGTGAAGTATCAGACATACTGAATTTTTCTGTACTAGATTTTGAACAGCTGTACTGGTGATGTTCAGCTCATGATATTGGAATGTATGTGAAATTTATCTGTTCTATACAGTACCTGGAAATCTTCAATAAACAGAGTGTAAAACAAGCACTTGTCAATGCCGAATGTTGTTTCGCTGGCGTTGGCATTGGTAGTGCTGGAGTTAGAGATGCATAATAGGAATGGCAGTGAAGTATTGAAGTGACACCAACCCCATCACCACCCTGTAGAGACCAACAGACATTGAGGGGTATGCCTTTGGGTCATCAGCTATAATGCTCATGGTATTGTACCTCACCCTACCCTGTAGACACTGACAAGTGTTGTGGTGTGCTTTGGGGTCTTTGGGTATTATACTTACTCCATTCCATAAGAAAATACACTGAGGTGGGTGCAGTATAGGAGAATGGGGTGAACTTTGTGGCAGAACAGTGCAAGGCACACCACGATGCCTGTCACTGGCTGCAGGGTGGGGGTTGGGGTGGAATGGAGTGAGCATTACAGCCGATGATCCCAAGTCACACCTCTGATGCCTGTCAGTCTCTACAGGGTAGGGTGCTACAGTTGGAAACCCTAACACCATAGGCATGTGTTGGTATTTTCACTCCAAATTTTCAACATGGGCTTTTTGTGAGCCCACCTCATGGAAAGCAGCAAATCAGTTTGTTAGCTGAAAGGTGGTTTTGCACAGTAGCTATGCCATTTGGTGACACAGGGACGAAAACACATTTTGGGCAGGATGTGGAAAATGACAACTGTATTGTTCATGAGGAGGTGTAAAAAATGGCAACGTTGAAAATCTGGAGTGAAAATATCAAAAATTAGTGAAGTCATGAGCATGCATAGAAACTGCGCAACACACATCCATTACTCAATTATTTTTGAATTTGTTAGCCACATTTTTAACATAGGCATTTTGGGACCTCCGTTCATGAACAGTGGCACTGTGATTTTGTGAATCTGTCCCAAAAGTTGATTTCCCACAGCGACCACACCATTGTGCGTCACAGGTGCAGAAACACATTTTGGGCAGGATGTGAAAAATGACAGCTGTACTGTTCATAAGGAGGTGTGAAAAAATGTCAGTGTTAAAAATCTGGCATGGAAATATTGCAAATCTGTAAAGTTACAAGGGTGCATGGAAACTGCAAAATGCACGCTTGTAACACAGTCATCTTATGGAGTTTCGGCACCAAATTTTCAACATACAGCAGGCATTTTAGGACCTCTGCTCATGAACAATGTCACTGTCATTTCCTCAAAATGTCCTGAAAACTGATTTCACACAGCGACCGTGCTATTCTGTGCCGGACGTGTGAAAACACATTTTGGCCAGGATATGTAAAATGACAGCTGCACTGTTCATCAGGAGGTGTGGACAAATGCCAATTTTGAAAATCTGGAGAGAAAATAGGGGGCCATGCAAATTCACGAGTTAAGAGCGTACGTGGAAACAGCACAACACGCACTCGTAAAACAGCCATTTTTGGGATTTTTTTCCACCACATTTGCAACTTAGGCTTTTTGAGAGCCCCTCTCATGAATAGTGGTGCTGTTGTTTTGTTACTCAGTCCCAAAAGGTGATTCCGTGCAGTGACCGCAAAATCACCTTTTGGGACTGAATAATGCTATGACAGTGACTGAATTCATGAGGAGTGGTCCCGATAACTCCATGTTGAAAATTTTGTGCAAAAATTCCAATAAATGCCCAAGACATGCACCAAAGTTGAAAAACCCCTATTTATGCCATTATATAGCTTACCGGCATTTCTTCAGTTTGCGGACAGCTTTGAAGAGTGCAGACGTGTTCCTGGTCCACCGAAGATCATCATGCCGGACTCTGGAGGTAGGTATGGGGTGAGGGGGATGTGGGCAGGCAGGGTACACAGAGGGTGGGCACAGTTGCAGGAGGGGGGCAGGGAGGCGACGAGGACCATTTTCTTTTTTCACAGGGTTAAAAGAAAAAAAACATTGTGGGACGGTTTTTATTTTTCAGGGGATTTGACATGCTGGGGTGGGCTCCCAGTGTGCCGCCTAAGTGTTTTGGGGGGATGCTGTAGCCGATGGGGGATTGGGCACTCCAGTCAGCACACAACGAAAGCAGTGGGGGGCAAGAGCCAAGGGGGATTGGGCACCCCCTCGGCACATAACAAATGGCGGTGTGCATTATGTCGATGGGGAGTGGGCTCCCCTGTTGGCACATACATTGAGGCAGGGCATGCCAACAGGGGGAATGGACATCCCCAAAGTCAGCATTATGGCAGGCAGTGTGCCACCATGTTAAATGTTTTTTCTCACCAGGGAAAGCACGTTGGGAGGTCAGCTGCATATGATGAGCTTTGCTCGTATTGCAGCAGACTTTTCCTTAGATGTGCTTGCCACATTATGTATGCATGGTGTGGCACTGGCATGTAGGCTTATTGGAGAATTAGGGATGCACCTACTGATACGTGCCCTGCATTTTCCCAACAGTAACCGCACCTCCAAATCTGATACTACTGCAATATGTTGGCTGTGCATGCATGAGCCAACATAAAAAAGGAGTGAAGAGATGAATGGAGTTGGGTGCAGGGTAGTTTCTCTCAATGGAAGGAGCCTGGATAACAAAATGGCTGAGCTCCAAACTCTCTAAGCTGTAAGGCTGGTGGACATGGCAGGCATTACAGAAACCTGGGTCACCCAACACCAAGACTGGGATCTGGTGATCCCAGGGTACAGAATTTATAGGAAGGACAGAGGGATGGGGAGAGGGAGAGGGGTAGCAGTTTGTGAGGGATGGGATTAGATGCACTAGAGATGAAGGGGAGAAAGGGAGGACAGAGGTGCTTTGGATGCAGCTTCTAGACTCTGTGGTAGAAAAGTGAGACTGGGGTGGTATGGAGACCATCAGCTTAGTCTGAGGAGTTGGATAGGGAGTTGGCAGAACAAATTCAGAGGGTATGTAAGAAAGGGACGGTGGTGATTGTGGAGGACTTCAATCTGTCTGGGGGTGGATTGGAGTACCTCAGTCACCTCTAATATCAGGCAACAGATTTTGCTGGATGCAATTTAAGATAGTCTTCTGAAGCAATTGGTTAGTTTGCCAACTCAGCTAGATAATACACTAGACCTAGTACTTTTGAACCGGGAGGTGGTGAGAGAACTTAGGGTGGAGGACCCATTAGCTGGAAGTGACCACCTATCAATGTGATTCATAATCAGCTTGAGCAGATAGTCTAAAGGATCAGTGACAAGGGTGGTGGATTTCAGAATGGTGGATTTTGGGAAAATGCCGGAAATCCTGAAAGGACAACTAGAGGAGATAAGATGGGATGGATGCACAACAGAAGTTGGTCTGAAGGAAGCTACTGAGGCTTGCACCAGGACTCTGAACAAGCAGAGCAGAGTTAAGAAGCCATGTTGGCTGAACAGGAAAGTATTGGAGGGGGTGAGGGCAAAGAAAGTGGAATTCTGGAGATTTAAGAAGACAAATCTGGAGGAGGACAAGGATAAGCATGCGAGGAGAACCCAGGAGATAACCAGTCTAGTAAGAGAGGCCAAGGCCTCCAGAGAGTTAAGGTTGGCTCAGGGCATTAAGGGAGGGGAGAAGGACTTTTTTAGATATGTGAGAGAAAAGAGGAGCTGTAGGTACCAACTAGTGGGAATCAGGAGGGGTGGGTGGAAAAGGGAGCAGAACAGGCAGAAGCATTAAATGAATACTTCTACTTTGTAGTCACCAGAAGGAGGGAAGTTCACTACCTCCGTGGACTTGGAGGGTGGGAAAGGGGGGCTATGGTGACTGATGGAGAGATTGCGGAGAGAAGAATACTAGATGGTCTGAAAGCACTAAGGGTGGACAAGGCACCAGGTCCTGATGACATTCATCCCAGGGTGCTGAGAGAGATGGCAGAGGTGTTAGCCAGACCATTGGCAGACCTGTTTAACACATTCCTGGACACAGAACGCGTGCCACAGGACTGGAGGATGGCTCATGTTTTGCCTGTCCCTAAAAGTGGCCCAAGGGATGAGCCAGGAAACTACAGACCTGTTAGTCTCACTTCTATAGTGGGTAAACATATGGAAGTGATCCTGAAAGAAATATTGGTGGCATTTCTCGATGTAAATGGCCTTCAGGATGGGCACTAGCATGGGCTCGTCTCAGGGAGATCTTGCCAGACCAACCTAAAAGAGTACTATGACTGGGTAACAAGAGCACTGGATGGGGGCCATGCAGTGGATGGCCTGCATTTGGACTTCAGCAAGGCCTTCGATTCTGTGCCTCATGGGTGGCTGGGGGGGAAACTGAGATCAATGGGGTGGGGGTGAAGATGGCCAACTGGATCGAGAACTGGCTGAAGGGGAGGCAGCAACGGGTGGTGGTGGGGGAACTCTCAACTCCTAGACCTGTGACAAGTGGAATACTGCAGGGTTCTGTGCTGGGTCTAGTATTGTTTGGGCTGTTCATTTTGGATATCTCACACAGAATTAGGAGTAGGATCAGTCTGTTCAGAGATGATACCAAGATGGGAGTGGTGGTGGATGATTTAGAGTGGAAACAGCTACAGGGGGACCTAACAAAACTGGAGGAGTGGTCAGTGAAGTGGCAACTGAGCTTCAATGTGAAGAAGTGTGAAGTTATGCACTTCGGAGTGAAGAACCTGAGGAGGGAATACTGGTTGGGTGTGGTGAGACTGGGGGTCACTGAGGAAGAGAAGGACCTAGAGTGATGTTAACGGAGAACATGAACAACTCTACTCAGTGCAGAAAGGCTGCAACCAAGGCTAACAAGATGCTGGGGTGTATTGTAAGGGGAATCTCATCCAGTCATAAGGATGTAATTCTGCCTTTCTACAGATCCCTAGTCAGGTTGCACTTGGAGTACTACATGCAGTACTGGCAGCTGTATCTGAAGAGGGATGTCAGGCTGCTAGAGGGGGAGCAGCATAGGGTGACAAAAATGATACAGGGGATGGAATGCAAATCATATGAGGACAGGCTGAAGCATCTGGGTTTGTACACCCTGAAGGGGAGAAGGGATCGGGGGATATGATTGAAAGGTCCAAGTATCTGAAGTGGTACAACAAAACTGACACTGATGGGATATTTGGGCTGATGAAAGGAAGGAACATAAGAGAACATGAGCTAAGACTGGAGGGGGCAGCTTTAGGAGAGATAAGAAGGCATGATTTCACAGAAAGAGTAGTGTTGAAATGGAATACCCTAAGTGGTATCATGTAGGATGGTAGGCACTTTCAAAAGGGCATGGGACAGGGTACGGACGGGTATCTGGGTAAGTAGTAAGAAGAAACTGCTGGAGGGGATAGAGAAGGAGGGGTGGGGCAGCTGCAACCTAGGGGTGCTAACTGCGTACTCTAGCAGACTCGATAGACCATAAGGCCTGATTCTGTTGACAGATATGTATGTATGTATGTATATTGTTTTTATATTTTATATTGAACACAACAGATGAGAGATGACAGATGTAGGGAATTATTAGAAGGAAGAGGAAGACAATGAGGTAAAGTAGTAAACTGAGTAGTCAGGATGAGGAACAATGAATTATGGGGTCACTCATCATGTTCATAGTGAAGTTTGATTGATAATGAAATGACTTTGTGTGATACGCATATTTCATGGCAAGCTAATAGGTGATGAGAAAATAGTACCATCATAAGGACTTGTCATGGTGTTGTGTATCAGAGGAGTCACTGTGTTGCTGCTGGGGGTGATGGACTGGACTATGTCAGTGGTTCCAGTGCTGGCTGGAGTCTGGGGTGACTTGCAACCAGCAGGTGTGGGAGTGGGACTAGTAGGTTTCACTTGTTTGACGTGAACAAATGAGTGTATAGTAGAGCTGGGCAGAATTTTAAAATTCTGCTTCTCCTGGAATTACATGGAATATCAGAAATTCTGCCTAATTTTACAGAATTCCATGAGAAGCAGACTTCTAAAAGCAATCTGCAGCTTTTATTTAAACCGTGAATTAGTAATTTGCTGTTTACATAAACTGTGGATTACTGTTCCTCAGTTTAAGTAAACCATGGACTAGTTTTACACAAACTGTAGAAAATGTATGTACTATGTACAAACACTGTGGGAAATTTTTCCAGGGTTTAAATTAAAACAGTTCAGGACTTCCACAAAATTTTTCAAACAATTCCGTAAAACTTTTTGGAACTGGAAGTGCCATTCCCCCTGAATTCAATTGGTAGAATGCTATATTCTGCACAGCTCTAATGCATACTTAAAATTGATTTATAGTAACTTGAGTCTGTTAAAGTGTAAGGATTCCAGATACCCTAGATCAAGCCTTGAGTGATGTATTGAGGCTGTATCCTCAGTTGTACTAAAAATTAGTTTCAAAGCGAAAAATGTTGGAGGGTATTTCATGAAATACAAAGCCACTTTAGCCAGTTTAAGCCAATGACTTGCTTGACTTTCCAGAATTGTATTAGATCAGTATGTTTCTAATAGACATTGGCCAATCAATTTAATGCAATCAAAACTTTCCACAACTTATGTAAGAAGATTCTTGTGTGCCATTTGTTTTCTGACCATAACATTCTTCTTCTGCTGCTGCTGCTGCTGTTGTTGAAACTCAGAAAAACCACTGGTGTCACATCCAAGTTAACACAATCACCACAGTCATTGTCATACTAGTATTGCAGCATGTCCCATGACTAACACCAGTGCCACAATACGCCCCCAAAAAAGGCATCACTTCTATTCAACACATTTTTATGTTGTTTGCACGCATGTGCAAGAAACATAGTGCCATCATCGGAGATTTCGGAGGTGTGTCACCTCCTCCTCCAATTCACTCAGTGATCTGGCAGGCGCGGCCTCTGTAAGCCAATGCATTTTGGAGCTGTCTATGACCGCTCCAAAATGCAGTAACCTCGGATGAAAGGAGCCTGCGGCAGGTGAGCAGTGATAAGAGGCTGCTCACGCGCGCAGCTCCCCACCCGCAAACGTCTTGGCCCGGCAGCACTGTGGCCAGGGGTGCCCAATCCCCATCGGCTGATCTCGTCGTCTCCCCCAGTAGTTGGTGCCATGCTGGGAGCCCACCCCAGCGTGGCAATCCAATCCTTTGCTGTGAGGTACCCAATCCCCGTCGGCTGGAATACCCCAACGTCCTTGTGCCATGCTGGGGCCCACCCAGCATGGCAAATAATCCCATGAAGTCTTTTTTTTGTTTTGTACCTGTAAGACAAAAGCGATCCCATGATGCGTCTCCGACCCCCTCCCCCACACCCACCACCACTGCTCACCCAGCCTCCCACACCCCCTCACCCCATGCTTACCTCCGGACTCGGCGCGGCGATCTTTGGTGGACGGGAACCGCGTCTGCACTCTTCAAAGCCGACTGCGAACTAAGGAAATGCCGGTAAGCTGTATAATGGCCTAGATAGGGGGGTTTCAACTTTATTGCATATCTCAGGCATTTGTGGGTATTTTTGCACCAAATTTTCAACATGGGGTTTTTGGGACCCCTTCTCATGAATGATGTCACTGTCATGGCGTTATTCGGGCCCGAAGGGTGATTTTGCGCAGTGACTGCTCAGTGACTGCGAAATCACCCTTCAGGCCTGAATACCGCCATGACAGTGACATCATTCATGAAAAGTCAAATCGATGAGGAATTTGGTGCAAAATCAAAAATGACTGTTTACAGTGTGTGTTGTGCAGTTCCTACGCAGGCTCGTAAGTTCACGAAATTTCAATATTTTCACTCCAGATTTTCAACATTGCATTTTACCACACTTTCTTATGAGCAGTACAACTGTCATTTTTCACATCTCACCCAAAATGTGTTTCCGCCCATGAAGCGCAGAATGGCGCAGTCGGTGTGCGAAATCAATGTACGGGACAAATTAAGAAAATCACAGTGACACTGTTCATGAGCAGAGGTCTTAAAATGGCTATGTTGAAAATTTGGCGAAAAAATTCCTAAAAATGACTGTTTTACGAGCGTGCGTTGCGCAGTTCCTACGCACGCTTGTAGGTTTGTGAATTTTCAATATTTCCACTCCAGATTTTCAAAATTGCCATTTTTCCACACCTTCTTATGAGTAGTACAGCTGTCATTTTTCACATCTCACCCAAAACGTGTTTCTGCCCATGTAGCGCACAATGGCGCAGTCGTTGTGTGAACTCAGTGTATGGGACACATTAAGAAAATCACAGTGTCACTGTTCATGAGCAGAGATCTTAAAATGGCAATGTTGAAAATTTGGTGAAAGAATTCCTAAAATGACTGTTTACAGTGTCGTTGCACAGTTTCCACTGCAGCTCATAGGTTTGAATTTCAAAATTCCACTCCAGATTTTCAACATTGCCATTTTACCACACCTCCTTATGAGCAGTACAGCTGTCATTTTTCACATCCTGCCCAAAACGTGTTTCCACCCATGTAGAGCACAATGGCGCAGTCGGTGTGCAAACTCAATGTATGGGACACATTAACAAAATCACAGTGACACTGTTCATGAGCAGAGGTCTTAAAATGGCTATGTTGAAAATTTGGTGAAAAAATACCTAAAAATGACTGTTTTACGAGCGTGCATTGTGCAGTTCCTACGCACGCTCGTAGTTCGCAAATTTTCAATTATTTGAATCTAATGACTTCCAAATACCTAAACAGCACATAGAAGCAAGCAACATTCGGCATTGACAAATGCTTGTTATACTAAGTTTACATGCATAATTTTATTTGCATTCTTATTTATATACTGCATGGTATTTATATATATAATTTATGTCCATATATGGAGTACGTCAGACTAAAGACATCAAGGCAGTATACAGGAGGGCAATATCCATATCTAGATTATATCAAAAAAAGTTATTACAGAGGGGACTTAGAGTAGCCATGTACAGTGGGCAGATGCAGGGATGTTGGAAGAGGGATCTACAGTAGTTAGCTGTAGGACCTATGGTGCCACAATTCCCCAGGGTGCACTGTGAAGGTATGGAGGATGCCCAGTCTGCAGCAAGTTGATGGTACTCAACTTTGAGCTGAATGCAGCATGCGTCAAGATTTGCCAACTACAGAGCAGGTCAAGGTCAAGATGGGAGCTGGTGATGTCCACTGCTGCTCCTCTTCCTCAATGACTTCCAGGGGTTTGCAATGGGGGTTAGAAGGAAGAAGAAGGAGAACCAGCAGGTGGCAACATCTGAGGATGGAAGGAACCCTGGAACTGAAATGAGCAACTGTTTTACCCTACTGAGTGAAGCAGTGGATGCTACTCCCACTCCCAGGAGAAAGGATCTTGTTGCAACTAGGGTCCCAGCAGTAGCAATGCCTAATGGAGGGGTTCAGTAGCCAGGAAGGGTGAGTTAGAAGAAGAGTACTTATCATAGGGGATTTCATATTTAGAGGAATGGAGACTGGAATCCATGCCTCAGACCAGGAGAGGAGGGTGGTCTCCTGTCTCCAAGGGCTGACAGCAGATAGGATACTTCTTAGGGAGGATGGGTTGGTTAGGGAACTGGGAAGGATGACCAAAGATATTGCCTACCTGGGGATGAATGATCAGTCAGGAAGGCTTTTGGAGCAGTGAATGCTAGCTTCAGGACATTGGGTTCCAAGCTTAAGGAGTTGGCTGATACTGCGACATTCTTTAAAGTCTTCACAGTGCACAGGTGGGTGGAGGCAAGGAAGCTGAAACTTTCCCAGTTGAACAACTGGTTGAGGAAGTGATATGCTGAAGAAGGGTTTGGCTTCCAGGGAGGCAATGATGCTTTTTTGGTAGATAAAGACCTATTTAACTGGATAGCCTTCATCTAATAGAGAGGAGACAGAGGCACTGAGGAAGAGGTTTGAGGCATACATTTGAGGGGAATTCAAACTAGCGGGGGGAACCTGGAACTAGGGTCATCTGCAAGATGAACTCAGGTGAGGATTACCTAGCTAGCTAGCACTCCCCCAATTAGTGAAGAAAATCAGTGGAGAAAGGAACAAGATGAGTGAGCTCTGGGCAGTGATGTCAGAGGCTAAGATGAACCTGTTAGCCATAACAGAAACATGGGCAACAAAAACAATGATTAGGACCTTGCAGTACTGGGCTACTCACTCTACAGTAGGGATAGACAGAAAGGCAGTGGAGGTTGCACTGTATGTTGCATGTATAGTAGCCATGGGAGATACAACTCAGTGGAGGAGCACAGAACAGAAACAGTTTGTGAGCAACTGACAGCAGAAGTGGTAAAAAGAATATGTTAGAGTGCTGTACAGACCATGATAACTCTGGTATTGTTTGCATCAATCCTACCTGTACCAGCTTGTTTGTATCTATGTCTTAAGTTACTTTTATACTGTGTATTTTCGTTTGTCTTACTGTGACAAGGTACCTTTGTAAATGAGCCTATGGCTCAAAGGTTTTCCAAACTGCTGTTTAAATAAATAAATAAATAAATAAAACTAGAAGGAGGACGGTGACAAGTAATTAGGGGATGAGATCAGGATAGCATCCATAACAGAGGAGGTGGTGCTGGTAGGTGACCTAAACATGCCTGTAGTGGACTGGGAAATCCTGGGAGCCAGCACTGCAAAAAAGTCAGGCACTGGTGGCTGTGATGTAAGACTGTTCTCTCATTCAGTGGGTCAGAGAGTTGAATTAAAGGGGGCACCCTTGATTGGGTTCTGTCAAAAGTTGAGATAGTCAAAGATGCAGATGTGAATGAACCTTTGGGGTCCAGTGACCACAATACAGTGTGATTCAACATAATCACAGAATCACTTCACTCTAGTTCAAAAACTGTGGACTTGGACTTCAGAAAGTCAGACTTTAGCAAGATAAGGGGAATGCTGAAATCTAAGCTGGTAATTAAAGAGGAAGCAGAAGGAGCAAAAGCCAAAAGAGATGACAAAGAGGGGTGTAAAGAGAGATGATGACATCAAACATTAAGCAAGTCATAATGAACAAAAAGCACAACAAGCCAGTTTGGTTTCCTAGATGAGTGGGAAATGCAGTAAGGCAAGGGCAACAAGGGTAGCATTCTGAAATGCAGCAGATCCAGGAGTTGGAGCCGCACAGTCTCACTGTGCAGGGCGGGTACACACAGCAGAAAGGGGTGGCAGGCCCCAGGCTGTAAGCAAAGTCCAAAGAGAAGTTGTTTCATGCAAAATGGTACTCTGGACACAAGCTGCATATACGGTGAACCAAATACGCTTTATTGACAAAAGTAAAAATAAAAATGTACAGGTACAAAGTCAGCAAGTTAACTGCTACTCCAAGCTAAACCCCGACGCTTTGACTCTAATGCGTCTTCATCAGGGGGTGTAGTTGATGGGAGCACAGGTACCAATTTAAATGTTCAACACGTTAATATTCATTAAATTCTATGCATAGTTCAAAATTCAGTAAGTGAAACTAGATTAAAAAGTGCAAAAAAAGTGTCAAAAAAAGATAAACTCTTACAACATATTAATGTCAAAAGACACCAAATACAAAATATACAGGCTATGAAAGGAAGTGCTACTAAAATAAGCACTAATTCCTATCTAATACCTAATTTTTAAGTGATGCCGATAATTGGTCAGTGTTAAAAATTAGATGCAGAGAGGCTGGTTGGAGAACAATTGTGATTATGTATTTTCTGTCTTTTCAAGGCATCTGAAAAGAGTTCCTTGTACCATAAATGATTCAATAATCCTTTCTGCTGGACTCGGGGGTGGGGGGGCATTCCTGGGGATCCATAGTAAATCACTACCATTTCAGTAAAAAGAAGAGAGAAGACCTAGAAGAGAAAAGAGTCAAAAAATAAATAAATCAGTAACTGTAATAGACATCACTACGAAATATGACTACATTGATTCAGTATTAAGAAGGAGTTGTTTAATTTTAAACAAGCATTTGTCAATGCCGGATGGTCGCCGCTGGTATTGCTGTTGTAGTGGGTCTAGGTGCAGATTGCTATGTAAGATTGACTTTACAAACAGTTTCCAAGCAAAATTTGATAACCTTAGACAATCCACTTCTGTTTTGTAGTTTGACCTACAGTAGCTCTTTTCCTCAGTCATCTGTAGCATTAGCAATCTGTCCCCTACCCAATCAAGTTATGCCACTAAGTTTAAAACCCCATTGAAATACACTGAACCATGCACCTGACTTCCACAGTTCACAATCCAGCATTGAAGAGTGAAGATTTCAATGTCTGCGGTCCAGAGAGGATTATAGTGTTGGACCCCCGGTGGGTAGGTAAAGGCTTGGGGGTATGGGGGCTGAGTGGGAGGTTCAGTTGGGGGGACAGTAATGGCGGCAACAGACATCGATGGACAGTTTTCTTTTTTGCAGGGTTTATGTAAACAACAACAACAACAAAAACTATGAGAGAAGGCTTCTTTATTTCAGGTCATGACACTGGGGGATTGGGCATCCCAGTGTCAGTGTTATATTGAGCAGAGTGGAGGTAGAATCCGACATGGATATCTTTAACAAAGAACATGTAGCCACTGGGCCATCAGGACAATGAGTTTCTGCTTACCCATCCCTGACTACCGCATAGGGTTGCCTCCTGTGAATCCAGCAAAAAACAGATCTTAAACTCTTCACCCATTTTGTCCCTAAACCATGCTACCTTTTTGGCCCTGCCCCTTTCAAAACTAATGACCAACTTAAACCACATGAATTGTGTACCAGTGGAAACTGGGAACAGCACCGCAAACACCACTTTTGGTTTAAGTTAAGTATATGCAAGGGTATTGCAGTTAGAGATTGACTATTAAAGTTTTTAAACACTTTCATATTATCTACGGAGCAAAATGCTCAGACAAACAGGAAAAGAAAAGACATAATTAGAAAAATACATTAAACTGCATACCCGATTTTCTCAGTTCACCATCCGGTGTTCAAGAATGAAGACGTGTCATGGTGTCTGCAGTCCAAAGAGGATTACGGTGTTGGGCCCCAGTGGGTAAGTAAGGGCTTGTGTGGGGGGTGCTGAGGGTGGGTTGGGTGGGGGACAGTCACAACTGCAACAGACATTGATGGACACTTTTTTTTTAACAGGGTTTATTTAAAAAACTACAAAAGAAGGTTTATTTATTTCAGGTTGCGACATTGGGGGATTGGGCACCTCCAGTCTCAATGTTATATTGGGAAGGATTGGGGGGGAGCCAGCATGGAGGATTGGGCACCCCTGTGCCGGAAGACTAATATGGGTTGGGCTTGAGGTGGGACAGTTATGGCAGGACAGCAACCAACATCGATGGACCTTTTTTTTTTTTACAGCATGTATTTAAAAACTAGGTGTTGGACCCAATGTGGTGCTGACAACACAGTCTGACCCAGAACTGAAACAGCCTGGCCAGTCAGGGAAGCTGAGATACGCATGTAGTGGGTTAAATATTGACAGCTGCTACATGCACTGGGTGAGACAACTATCAGGGAAAGGGCTAGAGTGGCTCGTTCAGTATGACAGTCGTACTAAGGTACGAACCTCCCATAACCCCAAGATCAGAAGTCAATTCTCTAAGTGGAGTGGACAGCTCCAGTTTCTATTTACAAATGAATAGCTTCAAGGAGGCAGACACCACCATGTTTATCTGTGCAAGAGAACCAAAGTAACGTGATCTGAGCTATGAATTGCTGGAAGCAGAACAATTTGCCTCCTGCAGTCTATATCAGTCAATGTGCTTGCTCTATGCTCATTCATGTTTGTGACTGACATGAGTGTCAGCCACATACTGCTGCTCAGGGATGTAGCCAGAAATTTTAAATTTGTACTCAAAACTGATGGCACTGTTGCCCCCCCACCCTGTTACATAAACATAAACCAAAATATATGGTGCCACGCCCTACAAAACATCATCCCACCCCCTCTTCAGTCAAATACACATCAAGGCAATAATCCCAATAGATTAATATTTTATAGATTACAGTATTTTATTTTATAATAACACACACAGATATTGGCTGGCTTTTAGTTACAAGTTTTTGGAAACATCGTGATAAGCCTTTGTACCACATCAAGGTAGCCAGCCTGACAGAGGTACATTCACACCAGCACTCATGCATGCATATATACTAATCGGGTCATTCTGACCTCTAAAGCCCCCTCCCCATACATACACACACACACACACACACACTTCTGCACAGTAGAATATTCTGCATCATGCCTTCTTTTCAGGATTCTGCTTTCCCTGTGACTTGCACGGCACAATTCCAGTTATTGCAACAATTTTACTACAATCAAAGTATTTTTACATGCTTGATGCCATCCTGGCTTCCAAGCATCAGTATACCTCTAGTCCCTGGATCTGAATCCCATGGAAAAAAGTTTCCAAATGTGCATTAATTGCCCACCACGGATGCTGCAATATGATCTCACTTCATTCAAAATGTAAAGGCACACATACCGCAGATTAGGCACAGTATGCCAGATCTGGACAGAGCTTGTCTCCCAACCTTGTTGACTTTTAGGGATCTAGCAGAGGTTTTTCAGGAGTGTTACTTAAGCAAACTTTCTATGAAAATGTCCTGGAATGTTTATTCAGTTTAAATGGTGCATAGCTGGAAACACCCCACATGCAAAAAAAAAACCAAAAAAAAACAGGGGTCTATGGATCCCTATTGAGACATTATAGCAAAAGCAGTTTCTGATCTGATAATCCACCCATATGCAATTATATGGAATTCAACATTTATCCTAGAACCATTACTGCCAATCTTTTTACAGAATGTGAGAACACAGCAGCAGCAAATCAAGACCTGAACCCAACCCTTTTCCACTAGTCCAGTCTTTATTTTTATGGTTTAGTGCCACCAGACATACCAATAATTTATGACTGCGTTATTATGAATAAAAATGTAATAAAGCCTAAACATTAGCTTAGCTTGTCTCACACATACATATACACACACCCTAAAACTTCAAGTTACAGGAAGCATTTGCCCTGAGCCAGCATTTCGACCTTTCATTGAAATAAAAACCCCAAATTACAGCGCTTACTACACTGCCATAAGCCACTGAGAAATATGGTCTGCCATGCATGATCACCAGTGTGTAAATGCAGTGGCTCACCTTATACGTCCAATACTAGAACTGAAAATGTGATTGTGGGATTCACATACCACTTTAGTTCATCATTTAACTTGCTTGTTTGTGGAAGGATACTTCTGTGAATAGTTCTGAGAAATTAGCAAGGATGCAGCAAGAACTAGAGATAAATGTGTTTTTTTGGGAAAGTTGGCAGAATATTTGAATTTGATCTTTGTTTCGACCAACATGACCACTCTAAAATTGTATTGACTGTTCTGCCCTTTTAAAAATATTTGACAACCTGATGTGTGCAATGCATAACACAAGGCAATGTTTCATATCTTGGATGTGAAGTTCAAGGAAGCAAAAAAAAATGTCACCCTGCACATAACTGCATAAAATACCTTCCCACATGATAAAACAAGCAATTAATTGCTTAAATATTTAATATTTGTTTTTCTGACAGTCTTAAATACATTTATACTAAATAATTTTTTTATGCAAATCTATCTATGAATATAGAAGGAAAATATACCCAGGACACTAAACAGTTACAGCTGACAGTCGCTTCATAGCATAATGCAAAAGACATTTAAGAGCTTGTTTTTCAGAGGGTTTGTATAAGGCATTTAAAGGACACATGACATGCACCATTATTATTATTAGATTTCAAATACCACAGGGAGACAGGAATTGTCTTTGTAGTTTGAATTTTGGTTCAACTAGCAAAATGTGTGCCCGTGTGTACATACATACACACATATTACAAAACACACAAAGTAGTATCTCCATACAGTGGCACTACCTTCCAAATCCACTTCATGTCACCACCCCCTTAATTTGGACATTCACCATTCTATCAATCCTGATAGCAATCACCAACTCAAGCAATATACTGTCACCTGTCCCCGATTTTCAGGGGGATGTCCCTGATTGAGCCTCAAAAATATTCTCTGGTTCTGCCCAAATTTGGCATTTCTATCACTAAAGAGTAGAAATTTGATGCAGGAAATACAGAACATTATTATTACAGTCCAGTTTCCCTTTAGAAAATGCTTTTCACACTAAACACCACCACAAAGCAGTCTTCTTGAACTGATACTTCCATTTTGTAAGATGTGTTCCCGCCCGATATGTTCAATGTACCCTGTCCTGATTTGCAAGGCAGAAGGGTGATAGGCATGCCATCAAGTTGCCTTATGCAACAAGTACCACAGGTGGGTCAACAGGCTGATGGGGAGGTTTCATTTAAAAGACCCCCCCATGATAGGTCTCGATACTTGAACGAACTGCCTCCTTCCTCTGGGGGCTCAGCCTGCACTGGGACTCCAGTACACACAAAACTTATACAGTGAGTAAGAGATCTCCAAATCCCAACTTGCCAAGGAGCTCTCAATGCCTACACTCATCCCAATTCCAGAACAACAGCACAAAGCAGGAAATGATAGAAAATAGAAGCTATCCAACTACAGCCAACATTGGGCTCAGACAGTTGGATGCAAATTAATGCCAGTCACAGTAGCAACACCCAGCTACTCCTTGTAACACACGCGAGTCAAACAGCACAAAGAAAGTGGCCACAATTTCTTCAGTGTATCAAGTTTCACTCCCCTTCCCCCAACTTCTGAAACATTGTGCTACACAAAGGGATTCAGGAAGACTACCCCGGCACCCTGTTTTTCAGTGTTGTACTCAATAATTACACAGGGCAGCAATAGAGGAACAATGTGCTCCTGTTGTCACAAGACAAGATTAAATGTTATTATGACCTAGTCCTGCCAGGTGCCATTCACTGCACTTAGCACTTAAGCATGCAAACACACACAGGGCAGGGCAGGTTTTACAATGAAGAGCTGAACTGTACGTGACAAGGTTCATGCAATAAACAAAAGTGTTGGCTTGGGTTTCAATTAAAACAAATGAACATTAACAAAACAAAATCACACAGGGAGAATATAGCATCTGTTAGCAGAGATGCAGTCAGGATTCTAGGAGGAAGCTAACAAAAAATGACCGCATGGTTTATGGCATGTTGCCCCCCCCCCCACTGATTTAAAGTCACTGCTAAATGGCATGCCTCCCTGCCCAGCTGCGCATTGCTGTTCCTGCCATTCAATCACATTCCAACCTGAGAAACAAGCAAACTGAATGTAGGTGACATGAGTCAGGCTGATCAGGACACCAATCAATGGTTTTCTGGTTGGTATCATGCAGATCAAAAAAAAGAGCTGCCCTATGATTGGGTCAGTTCTTTCTTTTAAAATAAGTTTCTGCCCAGCAAGCCAAAACTGTGTCTTGATCAGCCTGGCGAATGATTGGTGTGACACTGATGTGCCTCTTGCATACATTGGACCGACAGTGTCACACCCCTCAAAAATCACTATCATAGCAAGATTTTCACTGTGCACATGTGCACAGTGAACTTAAAAAGGTTTCAAATCCCACTGCTCATTAAGTCCTGCAGGTTTTACATGATTCAACTTAAAAATCCAACTGCTTTCTTTTCCCACCAGCTGATTTACTCTATCACCACCCAACTTGTGTTGAGGTGCCCATTTCAATCCTGTAAACTTTAAATCATTTGGTTTACGTCCATGGCTTCCTGAAAAATGCACTCCAATAGGGATATCCTGTTTATTGTTGATAATAGAACAGACATCTTCTTAAATTCTTTGTTTTAGTGGGTGTACTGTCTGTTCTACATAAACTAGATTACAGCTACACCATAAAACATAAACAACATAGGGTGTGTCCGAAAATACAAGGAATAGCAGAGTGTAGTCAACTGGGAGGATTACCTGAAAAAAGCTAATAGTGGCCAGAATAATGGTAAGAAAAAATAAAACAAAGACTGAGTTGAGAATAGTGGAGGGGCCGAGGGGAAAGGAAACCTTCTTTATGTACATTAGGGACACTATGGATGATATTATCCTATTAAATAAGGACTGGGCATGGGTGGAGGAGGAGGATGAGAAAAGGCTGATATACTGAATGATTATTTTTCTTCATTATTCATTATGGCGGAGGTGGCCACTATCAGAGTGCAGAGTGACAAAGAGATGGGGTTGAAAGGACTAGAGTTAGGACCAGTCTCAGAAGAAAGGGTATGCATGAGTTTTAAAACCCTGAAGGTGAACAAACTGCCTAGTCCTGGTAGGCTGCACCCTAGAGTGCTGAAGGAGGTGAGGCAGATACTGGCAGTGCTGTTAGAAAATCTGTTCAATTGTTCCCAGAACACTGAGAAGGTTTCAGCAGACTGGAGGGTAGCCCATGTGGTGCCAACACACATTAACAGGAACAGGGATAACCTGTTACAGACCAGTCAGTCTAACTTTGATTGTAGGCAAGCTGCTGGAAACCATTATTTAGGAACAAATAGTGGCATTCTTGGAGGCAAATGGGTTTGCAGGACAGGAGGTAGGACAAGTTTGTAGCAGGGAGAGCCTACCAAACTAAGCTGATCAACTTCTTTGATTACATCACAAAAGCAGCGGACAGGAGCCAAGCAGTGGATGTGCTGTACCTCAGTTTTAACAACACCTTCAGTTCCATTCCACACAGAAGGCTAATAAGGGTAACATGGGGATAGGGAACAAACTGACTGGGATAAGACAATTGCTGTAGGCAATGTTGGAATTGGAAGAAATTCACTGGGGAAACTCATCACCTGTAATGTAGGATAAAACATAATTGACAGGTGTCTGGGATAATTTTTCATTACGTGTTGCATTCATACACTTTATTTAGTCAGAGTTATGCCTTTAGGGGATACACAGAAGCAATCCTTACCCTGTTTTGCTCCTGGAGCTGTGTCAGACTCTTAATTTTACTCCCAGAACTGAGTTCCCCCAACTTCCCCCTATTTACACTACTAGATATGCGGCAATAGGAAGAGAGTGGTCATAAATGGAGTGCACTTTGAGCCTAGGTGGACACAAGCAGAATATCACAGGAATCAGTTCTGGGACTGGTGCTTTGCAGTGTCTTTATCTGTGATACATGAGAGAGAATCCAGATTAAGGTGAGTTTCTTTACTAATGGCACTAAGATCTGCAGCACATTCTGCAATGAGGAGAGAGCTAGAGCAAGAAAAAGAGACCTGGAAAATTGGCAAAGTGGATCAGATTATAGCAACTAAAGTTCAGTACAAAAAAGTGCAAAGTGATGCAGATCAGTAGAATGAACCCAAAAATGGATGACTGGATGGGGGGAGGGGGTAAGGGTTTTACAGACATCTGAGGAAAGAGACCTGGAGGTCACCATTAGTGACAGTCCCAGGTCCTCTGCTCAGTTCAACAAAGCATACAGGAAAGCAAACAGGATGCTAGGATATATAGGAAGAGGATTTGAAACTGTCTTAATAGCACCCTGCAATCTCCTCTCATAGGACAAACCACACACCCCTTTGTCTTGGATAAAATGGCCACAGCCATGCAATCAAGCATGATGCAAATCTGAGTGAAGTGTGCAGTTCTGGAGTCTCACCATGTCAGCCTTAGACCTCTGCAGACCCTTTCTGCAAATGGGCATACCATTTGGTGGACCAAGGGATCAATGTACATCCCTGAGTTGGAACCCAGCCCCTAAGAATAGCGGGTCATGTGGCCAGGTGGCAGGCACCCACCCCCATATGTTGGCATCAACCCTGCAGGCAAGCCCATGGAGCTGGAGGAAGAAAAATGGGGGGAGTCCTCAGGTGAAAATTCTTTTAACCCCTCTTTCTTCTCCACCAACCAGATGCCCCCACTCTGGATGCAGCCTCAATAGTTCCTCCCCTAGGGATGGCGCTTGTGCTCCTCTCCATCCCGGCGAGGATCCCTACCTACCTACCAGCTGTCCATAACCTCAGGGAAGGTTCACAGACAATTCATCTGCTGAAATCCTTGGACAGACTGCTTAGTAGGAGAAAGGAGATGATACTGTCCCTCTACAGGTTCCTGGTAAGGCCATACCTGGAGTATTGCATGCAGTTCTGGAGTACACACCTCATAAAACACAAGGACTGTACACAAGGACTGTATTGTGATCATACAAAAGAGGGCCTCAGAGATGATCCAAGTGCTACAGGGTAGGTCATATGGGGAAAAGTTGGCAGACCTTGACATGTATATTGTACACTTGAGGCTAGGAGGGAAAGGGGGATGTGACTGAAACACACAAGTTCTTGTGAGGAATCAGCAGGGCAGATCATAAACACTTGCTCATGAAGAATGAGGGAACAGTGACTAGAGGACATGGATGGAGACTGATGTGGGGATAAAACTGAAGGACATCTTGCAACAGACCTCTTCCATAAACCAGAAGACAGAAATACTCTACTATGATTTGATAGTTGTAACTCCCAAAAAACTTACTGAGAGCATACCATATAGTCAATATATCCAGGTAAAAGGAAATAGTGGCGACAAGGCAAAATATAGAAAAGAATGCACAAGACTTGATAAATACATTTTTAAATAGGGATTGCTCAGAGAATGTCCTACGAAAGCTAACAGAAAGTGGATAGTACTAACAGAGATATATTACACAGAGGCAAGAGCAAATTAGAACAAAAGAAAATACAGTGTCTTTTCACTGCTTTCTCCGACCTGTTCTCTAATGTAAGGGATGTAATTTTCAGACACACTGGGATACATTAAGTACCACTGAAATAGATAGAAAAGCACTTAACCAAAAACCATGGTGACTGTGAAGAATGACGAACATTTAAAATGCAAATTGGTTAAGACACAACACTGGGAAAAAGAACCAGGGCCTATAACAACATAGATGAATACTAGATATACAGGCTTTTTTTATCTGCAATTACTGCATAATGTTCAAATGCAGGTAAGATAAAGGAATTTAAAGGAAGCAATAGTGATTAGAGACTTTTTAACAAGCACCAGTAACATGTGGTCTACTGTATAAGATGCCCTTGTGCTCCGTCTTATATAGGTAAAACCGCGAGACTTCTGAAGATCAGAACTTCTGAACACAAGAGTAAAGTGAGAAATAAGGAAAAGAATGCACCATTAAGTAGGTATTTGAATCATAGTAACATAGTAGTTGATGGCAGATAAGAACAGCTAGGCCCACCTAGTCTGCCTGTGTTCCCTGCCTGCATAAGCGGCTGCTGCCCCTACTTGGTCATTGGCTTTTGCCTCTCTTCCCCACATCTAGGGTTCCCTTATGTCTATCCCATGCATGTTTAAATCCCCCCCATTGTGTTAGCACCCACCACTTCCTGGGCAGGCTATTCCAAGCATCCACCACACTCTCTGTGAAGAAAATCTTCCTCACATTTCCCCTTATCCTGCCCTCTTCCAATCTCATATTGTGCCCCCTCATCCTTGTACAACTCCTGTACTGAAATATGTCACCCCCTGCAGTTTGTTCAAGCCTTTAAGAGATTTGAAGGTCTCTATCATATCTCCCCATTCCCTCCTCTCTTCAAGTGTATACATATTAAATTCTTTTAAACTGTCCTCATATGTTTTCTGATGCAAGCCCTGCACCATCTTGGTCGCCCTTCTCTGGACCGCCTTCACCTGGTCTATGTCTTTGCAAATATGCAGCTTCCAGAACTGATCCCAGTATTCTAGATGAGACCTCACCAGTGTTTTGTACAATGGCATCACCACCTTCCTTCTTCTGCTAGTGATAACCCTTCCTATGCACCCCGACATCCCACTGGCCTTCCCCACAGCCTTGTTACGCTAATTGACCACCTTTATGACATCTGAGATGATTATCCCTAAATCCTTCTCTTCCCTGGTGACTGTCAGCAAACCCCCCCTCCCATTCTGTAGCTCTCTGCAGGGGTTTCTTTGCCCCAGGAGCATGACCTTGCATCTTTTTACATTAAATTTGAACTGCCACACCTTTGACCATTTTTCCAGCTTTCTTAGATCTACCCTCATTTTTTTGACCCCCTCTGGAGTATCTACTCTGTTGCAGATCTTGGTATCATCTGCAAATAGGCAAACCTTCTCCTCCAGCCTTTCAGCAGTGTCACTGATGAAGATATTGAAAATGACTGGCCCCAGGATTGATCCCTGAGGCACCCCACTGGTCACGCTTTTTTCCTCAGATTTAATCCCATTTACTACCACCTTCTGCTTCTTGTCCCTCAACCAGTTTCTAACCCAGTTTTCCACCTTGTGGCCCACATTCGGGCTCCCTAGCTTGTTCACCAGTCTTCTGCGGGGTACAGTGTCGAAGGCCTTACTGAAATCAAGGTAGGCTATATCCACTGCTTCCCCCGGTCCACCTCCTTTGTCACCCAGTCAAAAAAGTCAGTCAGCTTTGTTTGACATGAGCTTCCTGCTATGAAACCATGCTACTTTTGATCCTGTGTTCCCATGATTTCCAAGTGTTCCACAATCCTATCCTTAAGTAGTACCTCCATAACTTTTCCCACTACTGAGGTGAGGCTGACTGGCCTATAGTTTCCTGCCTCCTCCCTGTTACCACTTTTATGGAGAGGGACTACATTTGCCCCCTTCCAGTCCTTTGGAACCACTCCTGTGCCGAGCAACTCACTATACAGGTTGCCAGCGGTGCTGCTAGCACCGTTCATAATTCCTTTAATATCCTGGGGTGTATTTCTTCTGGCCCCATCGCTTTGCCCACCCTCAATTTTATGAGTTCCTCCTGGATCCTCTCTGTTGTTAAAGGACTGGTGTTTACCTCTCTCCCCCTCCCCCCATAGTTTCTGCCGCCTAGCTGTGGTCCCAGCCCCTCCCCCTCTACCATGAATACCGAACAGAAGTATTCATTCAGCATTGATGCTTTTTCTAGGTCACCCTCTACCCACACCACTTCCTTCCCTTTGAGCCTTACAATCCCTCACCTGGCCTTCCTTCTATCGCTAGTGTATCTATAAAATGTCTTCTCCCCCATTTTTACTGTCTGTGCTAATCTCTCCTCTGTTTATGTCTTTGCACTCTTAACTGCTTTCCCTGCCTCCCTCTGTCTCTCTAGGTACACTGCCCTATTCTCATCCTTCTGAGTCTCCTTGTATTTTCTGAAAGCCCCCTTTTTGTCCCTCACCTTCTCTGCCACCCCTTTGTGAACCATAGTGGTTTGTCCCTTGTTACTCAGCCTAATGCATTGATTTGTTGCCTCCACTATGACGACTTTTAGGTGTGCCCAATGCTCCACAACCCCTTCCCTGGATTCCTTCCTGCTAGGGCTTCTTTGAACCCCCTCTCCATCCTAGTGAAGTCTGCCATCCTGAAATCAAGGACCTTTGTCTTTGTGTGGCTCTCCTGTGACACTGTACTGATGCTGAACCACACTGTATGGTAGTCACCAGACCATAGGTGCCCATTCACCCTGACTTCCTTTATCCTAGCTCCATTGGTCAGCACAAGATCTAAGATCGCCTTGCCCCTGATGGGCTCCTGAACCAACTGTCTGAGGCCTGCTCCCTGCAAGGATTTTATGATGTCTTGGCTCCTGGCTGAGGCAGCTGCTGGTATGGTCCAGCGCACGTCTGGCATGTTAAGACCCCCCAGCAGCAGTATTCTCCCCTTTGCTGCCATCCCATGTATATCCTCCACTGTTGCCCTGTCTACTTCCTCCCTCTGTGCTGGAGGCCTGTAGATCACTACTGTGCCAATTGCTGTGCCATTTCCTGGCTCAAGTGTGACCCACAGTGCCTCAGCTTCCCCTGTTTACCCTGCACTGCCATCACTTTATTACCTTCTCTGATGCAGAGGGCCACCCCCCCCCCTTAATACCCTCCCAATCCCTCCTGTGTAGAGCATACCCTGGTACATTTACCTCCCAGTTATGGTTTCCAGTGTACCATGTCTCAGTAATTACTACTATGTCCAGGTCCACCTCTGCCATCTTGGCTGGCAGGTCTGGGATTTTGTTTCCCAGACTGCGAGCATTTGTATACATGGCTGTCCACGTCTTGCAGCCTGTGCCACTTGCATTTCTACCTTTGTCTTTTTGCTCCCTCTTTCCAATCCTGTTTTTTTTCTCCTGCTGCTTGTTTTCCTCTGCCTTATATTGTAACGAGTCCAATCACATCTGTCCATGTTTCTCAGCCTGTCCCTTTTGTACTTCTACACTTGCCTTCTGGTTCCCCCTTTCCAACCCTGATTTCTTCCTTTTGCTGCCTCCCTTCCTCTGCCTTACCCCTTGTAATGAGCTTGGGAATATCTGTCCACAACATTTTCTCCTGATCCATGCTGCTAGTTACTCTGATCTGTGGGCGTCGGCTGCCTAAGTTTCCCTGCTCCCAACTGTGCCCCCATGGCAAGTTTAAATGCTTGGTAAGAAAGAATCCAAACTTTTAATTGAGGACCATAGTCCCCTCCCTGGATAGATGAAGGCTGCCCCCCCCCCCAATACAGGTCCCCATCCCTCCAGGTGGGTCTCCAGCCCCCAACAAAACCAAAACCATTATCTAAGCATCAGCCCCTTAACCAAGTATTGAACTTGCTGATGTGGAGATTTTGAGCCTCTCCCTGCTGTGGATGGGCAGCACCTCGAAGAATGTTACAGAGCCTGCTACCTCTCCAAGGCACCTGCCCAACCCTCTGAAGTCCTCCGGTACCTGGTCTATGCTCATCTCCTCCTTGGCTGGATAATTTGTCCCTAGATGGACCTTGACTTCTACTTCCCCCCTCCTTGCTACTGTTGTGTCGATCATCTGGATTAACTGCCCCTCTAAGCTGTGCCTCCTGGAAGGCACTTGACCTACCTCTCTTCCATGCTACCCATGCCCAGATCCATTTTCTGGACTATTGAGTCCCCCAGAAGGAGTAGCTTCCACTTTCTCTGGGGTCCTCTACCTCCCACCCCTGGGTCTCCCTCCTGGAGGACCTGCTCCTCCTCCCTGGTCTCAACCACGAGTTCACATGTGGGCCTTGCCCACTCCTCCAGGACAGCAAAGGAGTTTGCAAGTTGGACCAGATGGTGGATGTGCCTCTGCCCCCCACCCTTCCTAAGCCCACCACAGTCCAGCCAGCAGCAGCGTCTGTGAACATGGGGGCCTCTGGGTGGGGGCAAAGGCTGCCAGTATGCCTGCCAGCTTGGTCTGGAGACTTGCAACCTCTGCCCTCAACCCAGAGAAGTGCCGGCATATAGGGCAGCACTGCAGTACCCTGAACATGTTTTTGTTTTCAGGGCATTTCTAAATATAATCTTATTTTGTGGAACCTGAAATTGCCTGTAATGTACAAAAGCCATCCTTACCAGCATGGGGCTCTCAGTGCAGCTTCTTGGGCAAGACTGACTGAGTTAGTCTAAGTGAGTTTTGTCCCATTCTGGGACAACTGGGAAGCCTCCTGTATTCCTGCAGTATGTGGGCACTTTTCTGGTGCCTTATGTTATGCTGGGCACAGTGACATCTTTGGTGTCATTGGTCTGCTTGGCCAACCACTGGGTATTTCTACTGAAAAAATGTAAATGTAATATGCTTCTTTTAAGCACTTCAGTACAGTCAAATGACAAATATGTATCTTTTAGATAGCTCTGTACTGGGGAGTTAGGCATTTGCAGTAGCTTTCTTATTTTAATTCCATTATTTGTTTTCCCACTCTCTTTCTCTGACAATGCCAGCAATATGGCAGCTATTTCCTGGAACTCATAACTCCACTTCATACCACAAATCTTAACTAGTCCCTCAGCACACTTCCCCAGCCCTCCCTCCCCAGTCTCACTTCCTGCTCTAACTTTAACCCATGATGAAATAGGTTGCTTCTTATACTCTTCGCCCCCACTGACAACACCTGTTCACGGTAGCTACTTTTTTCCTTCTCCCCCTAGACCTTAATTTCTTGGTGCACCGCCCCTCAAAGGCTGCACACCAAGAGTTTTTTAAGTGGCATTCAGCACATGGAGCATGGAATAACTGCACCCTAATCGTGTATCATATGACACTGTTAAAAATATTTTTATTTAGTATTTGAGGTTTTATTTACACAGTGTTAGTTGATAGTATTTTGGTGTTAGTTACTAGAACCCAGCTTGTCTTACCCATGTGTTGTGCAGTACTGGTCTACACTGATCTCTTGTTTGTGTATGTATCTCCGCTTGACATGGAATCTTTGTAAAAGAGCTTCTGTGCTCAAAGATATAAATCCAAACTGTTGAAATAAATAAATAAATAAATACATTTGATGTTATTTATTTATTTATTTAAGAGATTTACCAGATAGGCATACTGAGCAGGGACTGCTCGTTTCCAGATGCGACCTGGGGGTTACAAACATACAATACAAATGGTGCAAAGGCAATGGAGCTTATAAAAATATATATATTTTTGAATCTCAGATGGAGAGATGTGAGTTCTAGTAGTTTGCACTTAGGCAGATAAAATAACTATACTATCTATTTTTTTGAGAATTACAGATATTTTTTTTCTGAGAACAAATTTTGGACCTAAATAGAAAGAGGGACAGACAAAAAAATGTTTATAAAAGTATCTGAGTGGCCTTTCAATATAGGAAGCTTAAAGATACCCTCTAGAATGTCTAGGAAAAGGTGGCAGAATTATTTAATGAAGACTTTGGAAACATTGAAAGGTTTAAGGACCAATTCAGTGGGTCATCTCTTGGGGTTTCTACAAAATTTAATGTCTGTGAAAATGTTCCTAAATTTTATTTTCATTGTGTCACACCTGAATTGGTCCAGGATTATGTTACAAAGTCAAATCCTCATCCTAGCATTGGTCCAGACAATGCTGACTATAGAATTTTGAAACTTGCAGTTTCTGAGTTATCTTGACCCTTGGCTAAAGTATTTAATTATTCATTAAATGTGTTTTTCCTAAGACAGTGGAAGTTGGCCATAATTCAGACAATTTATAACAAGCATTTGTCAATGCCAAATGTTTGCTTGTTGGTATTGGCATTGGTAGTGCAGGAGTTAGACAGATGTATAGTAGGAATTGCAGTGAAGTAGTGAACTAACAGCAACCCCCACCCCTACCCTGCAGAGACTGACAGGCATTGGGGTGTGCCTTTGGGTCGGCCATAATGCTCACACCATTCCACCTCACCCCACCCTTCAGACAGTGACAGGTGACACAGTGTGCCTTGGGGTCTTCAGCTCTTATGCTCACCCCATTCCACAAGGAAATAAGGTGAGATGGGCTCAGTATAGGAGTATGGGGTGAATGTTAGGGTCAAAGACCCCAAGACACACCTCAATGCCAGTCAGTGACTGCAGGGTGGGGGTGGAATGGCGTGAGCATTACGGCTGAGAACTCCAAGCCACACCCTCAATGCCTGTCAGTCTGTACAGGATGGCACATTAACAGTTGGAAACCCTAACCCCCCCCCCTGGCATTTGTTGGTATTTTCATTCAAAATTTTCAACATAGGCTTTTTGGGACCTCCCTTCATGATCAGTGGCACTGAAATTTAATTAATCTGTTCCAAAGCTTGAATTTGTGCAGGAACTGCACCATTCTGAGCCACAAGAGCAAAAAAACTTTTTGGGCAGAATGCAAAAAATGACAGCTGTACTGTTCATAAGGAGGTGTGCAAAATGGGCAATGTTGAAAATTTTGAATGAGAATATTAAAAATTTGTAAAGTTACACATGTGCGTGGAAACTGGGCAATGCATGCTCATAACATAGTCATTTTATAGACTTTTGTCACTAAATTTTCAACATAGGTATTTTACGACCTCTGCTCATGAACAGTATCACTATACTTTTCTTAATCGGTCCCAAACACTGATTTCCCACACTGACCGCACTATTCTGCACCTTAAGTGCGAAAACACATTTTGGCCAGGATGTTAAAAATGCGAAAGTGGACGATTTGTTCCCGGTCAATATGTCGCAGACATAATATTGTGGCAATAACGGCGACTGGTCAAAATAATGTTGATAATTAAAGTCGTGTCTCTTGTATAGTCGTGGTCTATATGTCGCCCTGAGTTTTGGTGCACTCACCAGTGATGTGGGTTCAAAGCGGTAACATTTCAGCTCACCAGAATCTGTGAATCAAGTACCAGCCAGAAGTATACATATTGCTTGTAGCTGTTAGAGGTCCTCTGCATGAAACTTCAGAAACTGCCAAACTACACAGACATACTGCGTCTGATTTTCATGATGATAATGAGTGTATTGATCTATTGGTGATTTTTTTCTGGTTATTTAATAACTATGCTAAAATAAACACATTTCCAGCCAGGACACCCACCTGTGAAAAACACTGCACTCCCCCTTATGGACTTTCAGCCACCTCCAGTCTAAGAATAATAAAAATGAATGTACCTGTTGGTTGTCATGCTGCACTCTGAGCAACTTCCAAGTCTCTTAACCATCCACCCACCCCATTGCCCAAATGGCCCATGCTCCCAGCCAGGTCTCCCACCTCTGGAAAAAAAAAGCAGGCACTTGTGCCCATTGTGGCCCTCTGCCTCCAGTCCTGACCTTACCCGATTACCACCAGAATAGAAAAATAAAATAAATCGGTGTACCTGTTGGTAGCGGTAGCAGCTGAAGAGAGCAGATTCCTTAGGCTCGCTGAATCTTCTTCAGTTCTCTGACTTCTGAGCTGAGGTCCCAAGTGCTGACCGGACTGAAGAGGGCAAATCAACATGCTAGCTACCTATGGACCGCACCAAACGACCTATAGTCAGTCTCTCTCACACAGACATACAGCTGCTTTACAGTCAGGGACTAACTTGGCCCCTCGGATACTTGTCTCGCTCACTCACACTTGAACACCATGGCACTCACTGACACAGGGGTCTTCCATCCAGGGTCGGGATGGGAAATTTTATTTTCTTGCTGTGGGACTCGATCTGACACTGCTTAGTCGACTACAAGCAATGGCTGAAAGGGGGATATTGACAGTGTGTTTTTTGGTGTTTTTGGCTCAGCTCTGACATGCTTCCAATATGCTTGTCTGTGGGAGTGAAAAAACAGCTTCACACTGAGCGTGCAGGTTTTTGGTGCTTCCAGCTACTGGGTTATGGGTTTGGGTGCTTTGTGCTTAGCTAAGGTATGATGCCCGAATTGTGTAAATAGCTTCCAGTATGCCTGTCTGTGGGAATGAAATAACGGGGAATAATATCACTGATTTTAATCAGATGACACAATGGACAATACATAGGACAATAAGTCGCCACTTTAGACCTGCGGCAACATTTGTGGCAATGTTTACTCCGGTGCTCAAATGAACAGGTGACATTTAAACCGCAACCAAATGACCGCAGTATTAAATCCAGTGACTAATCGTCCTAGTGCCGAAAAATGACAGTTGTGCTGTTCATAAGGAGGTGTGAAAAAATGCCAGTGTTGAAAATCTGGAGTGAAAATATTACAAATTCATGAAGTTACGAGCGCGCATGAAAACTGTGCAATGCTTGCTCATAACTCAGCCGTTTTTTTGAATTTTTTCACCAAATTTGCAAAATAGGCTTTTTCAGAGACACCTCACGGACAGTGACACTGTCATTTTGATAATCGGTCCTGAAAGGTGATTCTGTGCTGTGACCACAAAATCACCTTTCAGGACTGAATATCATCACGACAGTGACTGAATTCATGAGGAGGGATCCCAAGAACCCCATGTTGAAAATTTGGTGCCAAAAGTCAAAAAAATGGCAGAGATAGCCGCGTAAGTTGAAAAAAAAACCATTATGCCATTATACAGCTCACCGGCATTTCTTCAGTTCGCGGTTGGCTTTTAAGAGTGCAGATTTGTTCCTGGTCCACCGAAGATCATCGCTCCAGGCTCTGGAGTTAAGTGTGGGGAGAGGGGGTGGTGGGTTGTGTGCAGGATGGGGGAAGGGCAAGAGACTCAGTGAGGGACCATTTTCTTTTGTAACAGGAACTTTTTTAAAAAAGTCACCATGGGACACTTTTGGCTTACTGGGGTGGGCTCCCAGCATGCCACCTGGTTGTTTGTTGGGGGGAGTGGAGCTGATGGGGATTGCACACCCCCGTTGACCATATAGTGTGCTTGGGGGAGAGTGTGCATGAGCTGAGGGGGATTGGGCACCCTCTTGGCACACAACAATTGGAGGGGTGCATCATGCCAACGGGGATTCGCTACCCCATTGACAAATGAACTGGGGACAGGCATGCCAACAGGGGGATTGGGCAACCCTGTCAGCTTTAACATGGACTGGGAGAGGCGGTGGCTGTCCCTCGGCTTCGTGGGGACTGTGAGAGGCCAACGGAGAAACCGCCGCCATGTTTCTCTGAAATGGGATGCCAGACAATGCAGCCATAATTGGCTACTGCAGTCAGGGACCACCCTGCAAACACTGCTGATTGTTTAATGATGGGGCACTCCCTGATTGCAGAGGCCAGTTTCTTTCAAGGTTGTGGCTGCTGTGGCAAGCTACAGTACTGCTGTCATGGATAGCGTGATTTTCTATTGGTGCCACACAGACTAGCCCCAAAATGGGCTGCTGAAATTGACAACAACACTCCACAACTCGCTACTGAAACAAGCTGCTGCAATATGTTTCTTGTACATATGCACAAGGAAACATAAAAATGGGAGCAGGGATGTAGTTTCAAACTACTGTCCCATTTCCATGCTTGCTCCTCATTCTAAAATTCTTGAGCAAATGGTTTTTGATCATGTTATGGCTTATCTGGACAAATACAAGGCCTTGATTAATGGTCAGCATGAATTCTGATCTAAACATAATACAGAGACAGCCTTGGTGAGGTTCATCAGCCACGTACATAGTACCATAAATAAAGGGCACTGTGCCGTAGCTTTGTTTGTGGACCTCACCATGGCTTTCAATCTTGTTTATCATGATTTTGTTATTGGATTCTTTACTTAAGGGTAACTTTTCCTCAGATGTTGTAAAATGGTTTTCTAGCTATTTAACTGACGGGTCTCATAAAACTTAAGTTGCTAGCTGTCTATCTCAATCCTGTTCAATTCTGTGAGGAATTCCACAGGGATCAATTCGGGGTATCTCGCTTTTCTCCCTTTTTCTAAACTTGGCCCCTAAATCTTGTAAGAATTCTGAAACCATCATGTACACCAAGGATGTGGTTATACTAGGGAGGAGCCCAGTTTTTAATAATGTTCTGAAAGGCTTATGGGACGATTTTATGTCTTTTCAAAAATGGCTAGTGTAAAAAAAAATGATATTAAACACCAAAAAAACAAGGTTAATAATATTTTCATGGACCAGGAAAGAACTAGTAGCCAGCCAAGTATGGATTTAACCTGAGGGGAGAACTGATAAAAATTGTTGATAATTTTAAATACTTAGGGTTAACCCTGGTTGTGTTGCTGGTGTGTGTACATGCCCTAAAAACCTATACGTTCTAAATCTTCTGGCAGCCTAAAGGTTAATTTTAGACAGTCATCTTACATTTGAGTCACATGTCCAACACATACTTGATTTAATACATCAAAGGCTGGGATTCTTATTTAGAATTTGTAATTATTTGGTTTCTGAGTCCCGTAGCCTGTTGGCCCATGGTCTACTATTTTTTGAAGTCGACTATGGGGCTAACAATCTACGCTGCTACTAATGAACCAATTTTGTCTAAACTGAAGGTCACTTACAATAACATTTGTCATTTAATTACAAACTTACCTAGACAAACTCACCACTGTGTATTGTATAAGGCATCTGAAACTCTCTCTCTTCAGAGGATAGGTGTAGCCTATGAATGGGAGTATTACTCCATAAGAGTATACGTGATCAACTTCTATAGTCTGTTTCTTCTTTGTTTCAAAGATCATGTAAGAGTCATGGCACTAGATCCCAAAACAGATTAGTTTTTAAAACCCCTTTGTTCAGAAAATCCTTTGGTCAAAAATATATTTTATTTAAAGTTCCTGTATTTTTAAAATTCTCTTCCCAGTGAGATCACAATTTAAAATGCTTATTCAATAGAAGTACCTGTTCCTGTTCTTAATGACTATTGATCATATTTATTTATGTTTATCACAAATTTGTTATATATTGTATATATCTTTTTATTGTTTATTGTATTTATTTTTTGTTTTATTCATTTTAGTCTGTACTTGTCTCTTATGAAAATGAGCATTCATACTTATAAGCTTACAAGTATAAAAATGAAATGAAATAATGGAAAATGTGTTTCTATGGCAACACAGTGTCCTGCATTATCTCAGTAGAGTGACTCATCATATTGATGAGGCAGCAGATGCATGACATGGAGGTGCTATGAGCATAATTTGAGATGCTCACTAGTCAAGGGAAGTTCACTAATCAAGTTAGAGAGCCACATAAAAACCCCAAAAGATGTGCTGCCAGAGTTAACAGTAATGGTGGCCACAGCATATCAGAAGTAGGGAACTGACTGAGTGAGTGTACACACTAGGTTTTCTACCTCAGGACTATGTCTTTCTTTTTCTTTCCTTCTTTCTTTCTTTCTTTCTTTCTTTCTTTCTTTCTTTCTTTCTTTCTTTCTTTCTTTCTTTCTTTCTTTCTTTCTTTCTTTCTTTCTTTCTTTCCTTCCTTCCTTCCTTCCTTCCTTCCTTCCTTCCTTCCTTCCTTCCTTCTTTCTTTCTTTCTTTCTTTATTTTCCTCTCTCTTTCTCTTCCTTCCTTCCTTCCTAACTTCCTCCAGGAAGTACATACTAAGTTGATAACAGCTTGTTTCCAGATGCGTCCTAGGGTAGAGGGGAGTGGGAGATAACTAACAATATAATAATAAGGTGAATACAAATAAGTAGTACAAGCAAAATTAAAAATGTAAGACAAAAAGCAAATGAAGGCAAAAACTAGAGAATTAAAGCACTTTCAATATATACAGAAAGAAAACAAAAAAAAATGAAACAGCAAGAGAGGGCAAGGCTAAAAAATAGAGAAAGGAGGCAGGGTCAAAAGCAGTTGCAAGTAGGACGACAAAAGTCAGAAAGATGAGGCTTTAGGGAGAGGGTAGCAGAGGCAAAACAAATAGAAAGGGGAAGGGAGGACCAAAGTTTGGGAAAGCAGTAAGAAAAATCAGATTGATCAACAATAGATTTTCTAGGATGGAAATTAAGAGAATGGAAAGTGTTGTTGCAAACAGGGTAGGCGGAGGAAGGACGAGGAGAAAAAAGGGGTTTGAGATAAGAGGGAAGGGTGCCAAACCAGAATTTGGACAAAAAATAGATACAAAGGGAAAGGCACCTAGCATCAAGAGAAGGGAAAGGAACAGCTGTGTAAAGACAGCAGTGGTGAGTATGATAGGGGCAATCTAAAGCAAAGTGTCAGAAAGAATGAAAAAGGTGTCCAGTCTGGCAAGGGAGGTTTTAGGGGCACTAATTGGAAAGATCATTTTAGAACAATTTCTCAGCGGACAAGGAGCGGAATACATGCTTTGTTCCTGTACAAAGCACCAAGCTTAGGATGAAGCTTATGGTGAACTGCATCAATGTACACAGAGAAATCAAGATGTCAGTCAAGGCAGACCCTGAGGTACTTAAAGGAGGAGACATCTTCAAGTATAAAACCATCAAGAGTGTTAAATAGTGGAAGAGACGTAAGTTTGGCAAGCCTCTGATGGGTACCAAAAGTCACAGAGACTGTTTTTTTGGCATTAAGAGACAATTGATTTACCTTGAACCATTGCCAAATGTTGTCAAAATCCAACTGAAATCTGGAGGTAAGGTCATGGGAAGTGTAGCCAGAAGCAAAAAGAACTGTGTCATTGGTGTAACACGAATGGATGCAGAGGAACAGACAGAGGGTAGGTCATTTACGGATATTGAGAAGAGAATAGGACCCAGGACAGATACTTGAGGGATGCCTGAGCTAATGGGGAGAGTAGGCAAAATGGATTTACCTGTCTGGACAGCTTGAGATCTGTCTTTAAGGTAAGAACTAAACCAGCTAACTGAAGAGTCAGAAAGGCCAGCAGCTTTAAGTTTGTCCAGTAGAAGAAGATGCACCAAAAAGCTTTAGCAAGATCAACAAAAATGGCAGAAGTAATCAGTCCTTTATCCATGCCCTAAGTATGGAATCAGTGAGTTGAAAGAGGGAGGTAGACATGGAGTGGGATTTCCTAAAGCCAGACTGCAAGGGTGTGAAAAAGGAGGAATTGCCAAGAAAGGAGGTAAGCTGAGCTAGAACAATACGCTCTTGTAACTTAGTCAAGGTAGGAAAGAGAGAGACTGGATTAAAGTTAGCTGGAGAAGTGGGATCACCACTTTTATGAATGGGTATGACAGACATCAGGAACAGTAGAAGAGGAAAAGCAGAGATTTAAAAGAGATCTACCACTGGTGTTTAACAACATTTTTGTTGCACGACCAGACAGCGAAACCAGCAGGTTGACTGCATTTTGCAGTCGGCTGCCGGTTTCATATTGAAACAAGTGTTTTCTTCAGGGGGCTTTGCTCCTGAACCCCCCATGCAGGGGGTTGCGCCCCCAGCACCCCCCCCCACTTAGGATTGTCAACTCCAAGTCACAACTGATTCTGGGGGAAGGTGTGCAGGTCCCCCAACAGACAGTGCTGGGTTCCAGTGGGTTCCCTACAGTGACGTTTCACTGTTGTTGCTGTAGGGAACTGCACTGTCGAAATTTTGCTGACTGTGTGTTGTACCATTTAGAAGTAAGGTAATGGGAAGAGCAATGGCTGGTGCAGAGTGAAACATCAATATCACGTATTTAACATCATGCATTTTGTTGAACATTTAATAAAATTACTATATTGTATACTATAAATGTTAATCCTTTGTTTCAGTCGTCATACTATCAGGCACTCAACAATAGTCCTCCTGGGCCCAGAACTCCCAGCCCCACCACCAGTAGCAGAAAGTATACCCGTTGGAAGGAACTGGCATGGCAAAATATTTCTCTGTATATTCACACCATATATCTTTTTCTTCCTATTCTATTCATCATATTTTGTACATTACAATGATACTATGACTCATTAGTATGCTATGCAAACTATGATGACTCATCTCAAAAATGTGTATTTCAAAAGACTATATATTCACATGATGCAAGAAGGAGACAAGGAGAGAGACAGAGAGACCACCTGACACTGCTGACAGATCTCACTGAGAGACCTTACATACTCTCATTTCTCTAACAGCAGCTGCCTACTTCACTTTCACCCACTGGTCACTTCACTGACCAGCTGACTCATAAACAGGGGAAACAATGAAAAGTGAAATCATGTTTTCTGCACCACCTACAGTTAGGAAAATAAAAATTAACTGTAATATAAAAATGACCCCCCACATCCTGTACCTGTCCCCTGCTAGACTGCTCCCGAGTCCATACCCAGCTTCAGGCTGCAGCTGCAGCAAGCATGCAGTGCACTCTTCTCTGCAGAAGCACATGAATTACTGGCCTGCCCTACACCGAAACCACAGTTAACTCCTATTAACTAGTTAAGTATAATAATAATAATGAATTATTCTCTAAGTTCAAAGATTTTGGAATACAGTTAGCAGTCTTTCTCCAGAGAACTGAACAACTCTCAGTAATCACATCTGTCTCAGCCAAAAGGGAACTGGAAATGGCATTGAGACACGTGCAACATCATAGATTGACCATAGCAGTTCATGGCTTACACAAGCTCAGTGTGTAATAACTGTAAAGAAATGCTGCATCATACCATCAAAGTTCCGACATGCTGAAGGAAAAGCAGGAAACTTCAGACTCATTTTCCCCTTACCAGAGGAAAAAGTGCCAGTTTTCAGCAAGGCTACTGAACTCCATTTTGGTGTCAATTCACACTTAAATGGTAGGGATGTTTGAACTCTATGTTCAGTGCACAGAGTTGCTGGGTGATAAAGAGCACAGCGCAGCCAAAACCTACAGTGATTCATGTGAGAAAACAAAGATAAGATGGGGGATCTGCTAGACTATCAGGGACTATTTTCAGGCTGAGGTAAGGAAGGGGGACACAGAAGATGACGAGGGACCAAACTGATGACAACTCACCCATGCTCATAGGCAGATCAAAGCTGTAGGTTGTGTGGTTTGGGGACGTGTGTTCATTGCATGCTGCCATGTGCCATGTGCAGATATGCATAATTAATTAAGTTGCTCTTTTACTGTGCACAAACTCAGTTTCCATGGGTTTTACAACAGTAACAGCTAGAATGTTTAATTTGCACTCCTCCTCTTCTCCCAGGTCGGAACAGAAGTAAACAATTTTATGGGTTGGCACAATGGGGTGCTTCTGTACACTATGTTGTATGAACCATAACACTGAGACTGAGAACTGATTCCTAGGTGATTTGTTTTAAGTGAAGCAACCCACTCTGTGTAGACCAATGATATGGGCCAATATTTTTACTGATATTACTGCTTACAGTCTGTGGTCACCCCTGTTCACCTGATCACACTCACCTTCTACATCAAACAAAGGGAAAGAACCTCAAATTGTTTCTGTTCTACCTTCCTGTCAACCTGCCTGCTTGCCCTTTCGGTCAGTTAAGTGGCTTTCTACAACCTAACAGTCATTCCTAGAAGATATAATCTATTTACAGTAAGTGCTTTGCAATTTTCAGGTGACTAAATTACTGTTCATATGTCAGAAGTGTGTATTATTTTTAGTGATGTGCAGAACACAGAATTCCATTGGCGATAACTATTAACAAAGAATGACCATTCTGCCGGTGGAACCTCTGTCAGAATTTTACTGCTCATTCTGCAGAATTCCACCTGCTATGATCCATGGAATAATATTCTGTGGAACAACATCTTCCCATGGAAAATCATTTTGTGACCATCTCCATGGCATATGTCGAGATCCATTGGATTTAATTCTGCAGTAATGCAGCAGAAAATCCATTCTGCATCATTCCACTGCAGAATACTGAAGTTGTTCCTCTGACTAAATTTGGTAGAATTTCAATGGAATTACATGAAATTCAGCTAAGTTCCATTTTGTTGGAATTTGGAAATTCTGCACTCCACTAATTATTTCATATTTCTCTGTATCTTCGACTTCCTCTGGTATGAAGAGTCATTAGCTCTTTGCTGCTTAGCATTTAGAAATACAATCTGTGACCCAGGATGTGAACTATGTGCAGTGGTTTTAACCCATGATAAAAACTGAAACTGAAATGAAATTGACCTCTTGGGCAGTACATTTCCCGACCATTGTCAGAATATGTTTAACATTACACCTTTTTTTTTTTTTTTCCAATTTAGTATTTTTGCCCCAGCCTCAGTTGTCAATCTTGGCCCTGGTCATGGCGTGCCTTGGGCCTCCACCACCCATATCTGCCTGCACTCTCCCGGTTATCCCTGGCTTAACCCTCAGAGGGTGGGGTCATGGCACCATTGGGGCACCAGTACTGTGCTCCTAGTGACTGGTTGGGAGAGCCGGCTGGGTGGCTAATTGAGGCCAAGGGACAGGGCATCATGGAGATGGCCTGACAGAGTATTTTTTTTCCCCTGTAAGCTGGGTCTGGGATGTGGAATGATGTCCTGCATCTGTCCCCACCCCAAAATTCCATGTGGACGTTGACTGCTGTGGCACCCCTGGCCTCTGCCAGGGGTCCCTCATGCACTGACGCCATCCCACACCCTCCCCCCGGAGAAGGAGAGAAGTCTTGAGATGGCCAATCCTTCTCCCCCTGCTGGCCCTCCTATTACCCAAGTCCGTTCCCGAACCCGGGTTGCTGGTGCCACAAGTGGAAATCCAACCGCTGCACCAGCGGGGCTGGCCAACATTACACCTTTTAAACCTGCTCAGTCTATGTGCAAATAAATGTCTGAGCACCTTTATGTAATTTATTCTAATTGATTTTTCTGTCTAGGAACCTCTACCCCACCCCAAGAAGTCTCCCACCCCATGAAGTCTTCCATTAATTTGAAGTCTTACAGGACCTCTCAGGTTCCAGTTCCCTCATGCACTTTCCTTGCTAGCCCTGTTTGTCACCCTCTGTACTCACATTGCCTTGTGCTTTTCCAAGCAGATGGACTTCCTCCTTGTGGCAGTATCTCTATACTCTATCTATCTACACCCTTGATACACTTCTTGCATCCAAACTGTGCCTCACAGCAGTTACTCATCCGATTCTCACCACCACCGCCACTACAAAACAACCTATTACTAGTACCCAAATTTTCTCCCTCACTGGGGTCTCAAAAAAGAGTTCTTTCCTTTTAGTCTAGCCACACTAAGCAAAGTTTGGATGCAAACCAGCAAGAGAGTCAGATTGGCATTTGTCAGTGATTGATGTACACCCTGGGCCCGATGTTCAGACCTTCGGGAATGGAGCATGGTGCTTGCAGCAACAAGGACTGGTACAAGGGGCATCTTGTGCCACAGTGCATGCCATTCTCAATTTTCAGACACTTCTGTGGCAACTGGGGAGCCATCTGTACTGCCCAAGTTTGTGTCATCCTTGCGACAGATGCACCAGTGTGGAAAGTCAGAGGGGGAGCTTGCACTAAGGCAGTGCTGCAGTATCCCCTTAATGGGAATTCTGCAAACCCCTCCAATGGCCGCACGGGCCACCAGTTAGACCAGTTGGGAGCTGGTCTAATGGCACTTGTGCTATTCCAAATGCCTTGCCATGGTGGGAGGTGGTCCAAGCCCTCCATTGTGGCCACTGATAGTGGATGTCTGCTGCCCTCCTGCCCAAGTGTCCTGGCAGTGGTGGGGCCATGACTGATGACTTTCAGAGCCTCTGCCCCCTCCCGCTGCAAGTCACAGTACTGACTCCCACATCCACACCTAGTGTCTGTCTCTGAGGCAGCCATGTCACTGCATTGGCAGTGGTCTGTTGCCAGCCTCCACTGCCCTATCAGCTGTCAGATGCATGGCTGATGGGTCCTGTCATGGCCACCACTGCTGCCCAAAAGTGCTGCAGCTTGTGACATTCCTGTCCCCGTGTTAGTTGTGTGGAGCACAGGATGGCTTGTGGAAAACTCGGGGGGGGGGGGGGTTGGCACCAAGACCCCAAGTTTTACAAAATTCAGCATAGGTTCCCTGGTGCACCTGAGTTTGCTGCACTCAGGACTTCAGCGCATAGTGCGCTGATTGCAAGGGGGCTTCTAAAATTAGGTCCCCAGTGTCAATCACAGGCAAGTCAAAATATGTCTTCTACTTTTCCTTCTTATTCAGGGGAGCAAAGTTAAAACCAACCCTGGTCATTTTCCTTCTGTGTCGCAAATTCACTACACACATGAACATCAGCTGTCTTCTCCATAAAACTAACGATAACATAGAGTCAGTACATGTCTACCACTCTTTTGTCCTACACATTTCAGAAGCCTGGTATCTACTGAAAATTAAAGATAATCTCATATTCATTCCCCAGTACATTACTCACTGGTAAGGCAGACCCAGGTGAGGAGGAGGAGGAGGAGTTGTAATCTACATCTCATATATCTATATATAGTCATAGAGGTGCATTCTCATATTCCTTGACTAAGGAGAGACTAAGCTGAATCCACCTGGACCCCAGCTTGACTATTCTAGTGAGCAACATCAACAGGTCATTGAAACGTACTTCTGATACTGTAAATTCAACAAACAAAAGAACAGTCCGCACTAGGGATTGTGATGCTTGGTTTGAGTTTAGAGTAGTTAGAAAATAAGACACCAGCACTCAGCACTCTGAGGGGGCATAATTGCAAAATGACAAAAAGGCTCTGTTCTTCTCCTGAGAAAAACAATACTTGTGTTTTATTCCTGCTTAAGGTGCAGTTTGATTACAAAAAAAGCAAGCAGGTAGTTAACAGCAGCAGGACCTGTCACATTTTGCACTATAATGCTTTGTAAGGGGACATTGAGTCTGGCAGGTTTTTCTTCAGTACTGTAGTAAGTGTGTGAAGATCTCCAATCAGGAGAATGCACTCTGGTGGTAGTCAGAGGTGCTACTACCTCTTGATCTCCAGGGAGTTCAGTGAGGCCTTGGCATTGCATTATCCCTTCTGGGCAGAATTTCGGAATTTTGCTTGAGTAGCCAATGGCCACAATTACTGTTGATTATGGAAGCAATGCAAAATTGCCACCTGAGGAAATTGAACACAGTTCTTTCTGAACTATTAGGATGTAAATAGAGGCAATATTAGGAACTTCTGGATGAGGGTGAAAAACCTGCTTAATCCGGCTAATTGCAGCCCCATCACATAAATCACATCAAGTGAAGGAAGACAATGTAATAGACACAGCTTTTATTTTGAATGCTTTAACAACCTCTTTACCAACCTCTATGCTTGTAACTCCTCTATTTCCCATCACATTCCATCACAAACTATCCACACACCTTCCACACCTCCAAATCAGCTATTCATTAGACAGTTTCTACCAAGAAGTTGCTTAAGGCACTCCAATTCAGTAACATGAATAGAAGTGCAGACAAACGTGTGACAAACTGCACCATTTATTGCTACACCTACTATTAATAAGTTATTTAGCCTTTTCCTCCAAATGGTAAACTTTCAGTAATATGAAAATATACCAGGATGCTGCCACAGTTCAGTTCATGGTCAGGGGCAAACTTGATCATAATAACTGAAGGCTAATTTCAATCTTCTCTGTCCTGCCCAAACTCCTAGAAACATTAATATATGTTAAAGTGCTTCAGTGAACACAGACTTCTGACTCCTATGCAGTCTAGTTTCCTGATAGGCCATTCCACCACAACTGCCCACCCGAAGAACAATGTCTCCCTAGCTGTGGGCCAGAATCAGTACACTGGGAGTTTCTTTATTGATCTGGTAAAGGCCTTCAACAATGTGGATCACAAGTGACTTCTGAGGAAATTTAGGGCTATTGATCTAGACGGGCAAGCATTGACTTGGTGATGGGCTGCCTCTGGGACTGAATGCAGTGGGTCCCTGTTGTATATGTGAAAAGGAAGTCTGTTCAAAGCAGGATGATCTAGTAATACATGTTGTGAATAACAGCCAAAAGTAAAGCCAAAAACTGGTAACATCTATAAACCTGAGTAATGGTCCATGGGATAGGAAGCTTCTGAAAGACAAAAGAGAACTATAAACTCCCAGCTAAGGGACTTTCCAATCTGCTAAATGGTTAGAGCGGCTTCCTTAGTGAATAAGAGTCCCTTGTTTTATTCCCAACAAGGACTGAAGGTACATCTTCCCAAACAGAGAGGGGAAAGACATACCAGTGGCAAGAAGGATGGGATGCGTCACCCTTAAATAAAGAGAAAGTAGTGTTATACTGTATATATGAAAAGTCAGTCCATGTCAAACAGTCAGCTAGAAACAAAAGCTGTGAATAACAACCCAAAGCACAGCTGAGTAATTGTAACAACCAGAGACCTCTGGTGGTGATCCATGGAATAGCAAGCATATATAAAAACAGAAACAACATGCTAACCTCCAAGCCAGAGAGAATTTACCTTTAACTGAAAATTTAGAACTGGTTCTTTTGGGTCTCAGGGTCCCAGGTATTATTCTTAGCAAAAGGCTGGAGGTCCATCTGTCAAACTAAAGAAGGAACAAATTGTCTTCATAAAGACAGCATCTGCTCCAATCAACTCCCTGTCATGAGAAGTGTCTACCTAAGATTGTATCCTCTAACTAGGGACAGATGGACCTAAAAAGGCCCTGATCCTTATTTTTAATTTGTTTATTTCAAACATTTTACCACGAAAGACATACTGAGGTGGTAGTAGCTTGTTTCCAGATGTGTCCCAGGGAAGGGGAGTGGGAGGGTAGGCAATAAAATAGTGTAAGAAGTACGGTCAGTTGTTAGTTGTGCAATCAAATAAATCTGCAAATAATCAAGAGCAGTGAACAAACTGAACTGAGGAGGGAAGGGGAAAGGATCACAGTGGAAAAGCAGGGCTTGAGCAAACAATAGCTGGAGAGTGTGCTGGGCAGCAGCTTAAGAGCTGGGATCAGGAACAGTTGCAGGAATGAGTTGTGAAGTCACAGTGGAGAAACTTAAGGGTGAAGGGGGAAGAAGCAAAGCACATGGTCGAGGGAGAAAGGACCAAAGCTTCAGGAAATTATATCAGAAAGCAGCTTGGCTGGCAGTAGAATTCCTATGGGGGTAGTGAAAGACAATGAGAGTCAGTGTTGCACAGTGAGTCTGAGGATGAAAGAGAGGGTATGAGAGGAGAGAGAGATAAGGTAGGAAGGAAGGGAGTTGAACCAGAATTTTCATATGAAGGAGGCATAGTGGGCGAGGTGACTGGCATCAAGGGAGGGGAGGGAGAGGGAGGAGTATAGGGAGCATATGTGGGTGTGGAGGAACTGTCCAGGGCAAAATGGTTAGGAGGAGTGACTGAGTGGTCCAGTCTGACTGGGATGGACTTGGAAGTGGCACTGCAAATGATGTCAGCATAGTGGAAGATGGGGAGGATCATCTTCACAATGCTCTCATGGCATGCAGGAAGCAGGATGATCACTTTTTTCCTATAGAGTGCACCAAGTTTGGAGTGGAGCTTATGGTGGATGGCATCCACGTGTGCCAACAAATTGAGAGTATGTTCCAACCAGATCCCAAGGTACATAAAGAAGGAGACATTCTCAATCACAGTGCCATATAGGGTAAGGAAAGAGGGGAGAAGGGTTACCCTGGCGAGCCTCTGCCTGTAGCTAAAGGCCTTGGAGACCATTTTCTTACCACTGTGGGATAGCTGGTTGGCTCAGTACCAGCATTAGATGTTTTCAAAACTCAGTTGGAGTTGGGCAGTGATATCAGGGTAGAAGAACTGGAGGTAAGGAGCACTGTGTCGTCTGTGTACATGTGGATAGACACAGAGGAACTAGCAGCAGGGACGTCATTCAGGAACATGGAGAAGAGAACCATGGACCACGATGCACCCCTGAGGCATGCCTGAGCAAATAGGGAGTGGGAGGCTATGGTGTCACTGGTATAGATAGCTTGAGACCTGCTGTTAAGTTAGAAGCAAACCGACTGATTGAGGAGGCAGAGAGCCCCACCACCTTAAACTTGCCTAGGAGAAGTGGGTGAGCAAATGTACCGAGGGCTTTGGCTAAGCCAACAAAGATAATGGAGGTGATGTGGCCCTGGTCCATACCAGAAAGGAAGAAGTCAGTGAGCTGGACTAGGGTGGTGGATGTGGAGTGGGACTTTCTAGCCAGACTGAAAAGGAGTGAAGGATAAAGGGGTCAAGGAAGGGGGAGAGTTGAGAGAATGCAAGGTGTTCCTGGAGTTTTGCCATAGTGGGGAGGAGGGAGATTGGATGGCAGTTACCAGGAAAGGAGGGATCACCCCCCCCAACCTTAGGGAGAGAGATAACTGTTGCCTGTTTCCGAACACAATGGACAATAGCGGAGGAGAAAGAGAGGTTGATAAGGTGGGTAATAAGGTTGCATGGTGATTGCAGGAGTAGGGAGATGAAGAAACTTTAGTTTGGGATCATTAATGGCTACAAGAGCCCTGGAAGAGGCAGAAGAAATGGTGGGAGAAAGGTTCTGTGTCATAATAGTGAATGCAAAATGGCAGTCGCTATTATGGTAAGTGTATATAGCTGAAAAGCAAATCGGTGATATACACTTGCCGGGGAACCAACACCCAGCCAAATAAAGTGTTTTTGTGTGGGGGTGGCTTTGTCCCCTACACCCCCCTGATTTAGGATTCCTAACTCCATGGGGTTGCATGTTAGGGAGGGGGCACTGTCCACATGAAAAAAAATTTACTCCGACAGTGGCAAAATTCTTCCTTCCTGGTCCCCAGCCCTGAACCCAGTATCTGCTGTGCCAAAGCTAGCCTTCCTCACCACCACACCACATGGCTGGCTTAGCAGCAGCAGGCACACTACAGCCCAATTACCCTCTCCCCTATCCCTCCCCTTCCCCTCGCTATCCTCACTTTCCAGTCACCATCCCCTACCCTCGCGGTAGCAGTGATTCACTACCTTTGTCAGTCACCCATGATCATAGCGCTGAATATTAGTCACTGTTTTGATGGGCACCCATATTCGATTGCTATTACCATGGTATACCGGGAGGAAAGGAGAAAGAGTGCATGAGCTGAGGCAGAAGGAAGGGCAGAATAGTAGAGTGGAGGGGGAAGAGGGATTGAGAACAGGAGGAGAATAAATAGATGAAGGAAGAGGTAATGGCAGCAGTGTCAGAGATGGATGAGTTATCTACCTTGAGGACTGGGTGGGAAGGAAGAATTAGGAGTGGATAACCTAGAATTTGGAAAGGTAATTAAGTATACTTTACAGTGTGAATGAAAAGGAGTTTGAAAGCCTGGTACCTCTGGTACAGGCATTATGAAGGGCCCATTTTTTAGCAAGTCAGCAGAGAAGGTGATCTTGTAGGGCTGCTAGGCTAGATCTGTCACTCAGAGGTATTCCAATAACTCTGGGGAGATCCAGGGGAGGTGAGCATCCCAGACAGTCATGAATTTGTACTGAAAGAAGTGGAGGGAGTAACTGATGTTGGTGGCTGCTGATAGAGGACCAGTCAGTAGCAGACAGGTCAGTATGGAGGAAGGACAAGTCCAGATACCTGAAAGACTAAAGTTGGATATCTTTAGGGGGAGGTTTAGGATGGGAAAAATAAAGTTGTGCCATATGAAGGTCACTGAAGGTGTCCGAGAGGAGACCTAGAAACATAGAATTTGATGGCAGATAAGGACCACTTGGCCCATCCAGTCTGCCCATTTTTCCTACCTACTGTTATACCGTAGATCCTACTTGATCTCCAGCTTAGCCCTCCCTTGCTTTTTAGTTGGTAAATATTTTTATTATTTGGCCACAAGCCATTACAATATTTAAAGTAATACATATAAAGACAAGTAAAAGTACATTTTACAACCATGTATCCTCATGTATAAAAACATACAATTTGTAAATTGTCTAATACAGTTCAACAGTGCACTCCAATAAGAGCTTATTCCATTTACAAATGCAGAGTGGCTAAGAAACCAGTAATCTCAGAGATAATATCAGAATCGTGTGTCTTAAACAGGAAAGGAATGATTTGGTCAGGAGGTAGTCCAAGGTCACCAAGAATGGAACCAAGCTGCTCTTGTCTTCTTCCTGAATATAATGGACAAAGAAGGATAACATGTGTCATCCTTCTTTTGTGTATTACAGTTACAATATGTTGATGTTGCATTTGGCCTTTTTTGACAATAATGTACAGTTCATAGTGTATAGTTAGCATTATATAGCTCTAGCCTAAACCTGGTAAAAAGATGTCTCTTCTCTGGGTTGAATATAAGTCAGAGGTAAGGTTCTGATTTTTGCTTGGTTTTAAGTATTTTATACCATTTATAGAATTCTAAGGATCTTAAACTACCAAAATCAGAGGCCACAGCTATACCTCTTACTCTTCCTTTAACCTGGTATATGATTAATTCTTTTGGTTGTAAATACATTTCATATATCAGATGTCTAAGCCCAAATGGATAAATAGTATTCCTAATCAACTGTGTGAGTCATAAAGCAAAACCTCTTGTAGTGCAATCTATCTCTTCCTCAAGACAGAGTCCAGGGAGTCTACTTTTGTGAAGTTAAAATAAACAGAAGAAAAATTATCTGTCTGTCTTTAAGCAGTGTTTGTAATGGATATTGGCCAGGTTCCAGTCTCAGCATGGCAGCTGATACTGATTGTGGCACCAAAAGAAGGTACAGTATCTATAAATGTTATTCATCAAAATCTCTAGAGATGTGCTGTCTCCAAAGCCCCATATCTCTGCGGCATAGAGGATACCTGACTTAACTTTTCCATTTATTACATTTGAAGCTCCTAATAGGCTACCCCTACCACATTTTCTATTAAAGATTTTGAATGCATTAGTGGCAATTTTGAGTTTAGTATACATGAGATTGATATGTGCAGACCATAAACCATTTTCAGAATATCTGACTCCCAAATAGTCATAGAATTTCACTACCTCCAGCTGATCCTTTTCCATATATATGGACAGATATGTTTTCTTTTTGTGACCAAAAATAATCACTTTTGTTTTTGCCTTATTGATATTAAGTTGATTTTATTTACAAAGGGCAGTAAAATGATTAATTTTCCTTTGCAAACCTAATAAAGAGGTTAATAAAACAGTATCACTGGCATAAGCCAAACATGATATTTTCTTCTCTTTGTCCACTGGAGATTAAAAATCTGAATTATCAAGGTTTTGTAATATTGGGCGCTATGCACAAATGGGCGCAAGTTACATGAAAATCACGTGTAACCCACCTAGGCAGCACTGCACCTGTGGACATGAGCGCACCCAGTGTATGCAAAATGGATGCGCACCTGTCCGTGGCCCACCCCCTGGTGCACAGGTCTCCACAGAGCAGCCAGGGGCGGATCCGTGGGTCTGGCTGCGCATCCAATCAGATGCCCATCTTGGACAGGGAGTGGATCCCTTGCACAGAGGGGCACAGGTCTGGGTGCATAAATTGTGCATGCAGACACCTGGACCTGCACAGCACAGCCCCTACGTGTGCTGTGCCATTGTCAATGTCCCCAGTGCATGGGGGCCATCTGGGCATCATTCCACAGCCCAGGACACCCTGGTCTCCGTGGTGCAAGGCGCCCGCCCCACAATGCACACACAGCATGCCAGTGTGCCCACTGCCCATGCATGCAACCCCCGAACACTGTACCCCCAACCCATCACATGTATCATGGTGCCCCCACAACACCCTACACATGCCCGCGGTTGAGGTACTGGGTGCCCGATGGCCAGTGCCACAGCCCTCTGCACACCTCCAAGACCACCAGCCATCTGACCTTCATGGTCGTGCATCCGCTGCGTGCCCCAGTATAGGTCAGACAACTGGTGGCCATGGGGGTATGTAGAGGGTTGTGCCGCTGGCCGCCGGACACCCGGTATCCCACCTGCAGGTACAGATAGGGTGGTGTCGGTGCTGCTGGGGGTGTGTGGCCATCCCCACTGTTAGCTCTGCAGGCACTACCAGGCGCTGGGCTGCTGGGGCATGGGTGTGATGCAATGGGGGGGAAGTGGCAGGGATTGCTCCATAGAGAGCAGAGATGTCTGCCAGAGGGTTTGTGACTGGGATGGCCATGGCTGTTGGGGGAGAACAGCCATCCAGCCCATGGGCCCCTTCTCCAGTCCGGAGTGTGCAGGGCCTGGGTGTGTAGGGGCACGTATGGCAGGGCTGTCCATGGCAGCGCCCTGTTGCACAGCCCTACTCACCATGATGAATGATGCATACAGCTGGCATGCTCCCTCTTTTGCCCCCAGCATGTTGCTCTTCATGTGGCCAGGGGATCAGGCATGTATGTGCTGCAGACCCCCCTCAGTACATCCCACATGGGGGACGCATAGGGTATGGAGCGGTTGCATGTCCCAGATATATGCGCATAGCCATTCCATCCCATTAGTGCATAGGGCCCATTGCATTTATGTAAACATTGAATAAAGAAGGTGCCAATAGACAAATCTGCCGTACCCCACAATTAGTGGTCACTGGGGCAGTAGTTGCCCTTTTATGATTATATTGTACTTTTATCCAGGTTTGTGAATGTAGCTGAATAAGAATGGCTAGCAAATCAGAATCAAAACCCAGAAGTTCTGATTTTTTCCCAGAGTAGTGTGAAATGAATTCAATCAAAAGCAGAAGAAAAGTTCACAAAACAACAGAAAAATTTGGCCTTTTTGATTCTTGTATATTCCCATATTAGGTGTGTCAATGTAAAACAGTGCTGTATAGTTGAACGTTCAGCTCTGAAACCATTTTGGTACTCACTCAATATTTTATTATTTTCTAGCCATAACATGAGTATTTGTAAAATGATATAAGAAAACATTTGTTGCGATGTGTCAATTAAACTAAAAGGCCTATACATCGCTAAGTCTTGAGAAGCTCCATTTTTGTATATTGGAAAAATTATACTGGCTGTCCTCCCTTTGTACAACATAATTAAACCCACCAGTCTGCAAAAAATGTTTATATATTTGTAACTATCTGGTCTGGACCAGGTGTTTTATTTAGATGTTCTTTACTAATTGCTTCATAAATTTCTGTTTCAGTGATATAAATGTGATAAGGGGCAAAAGGAGAAACTCGAGACGTTTGGTGCTGTATATAGTCCTGAAATTCCAGCACCTCCTTTGATGAGAAGTATAGTTGTTTTTAAATACTTTTCCCAGGCATTCGAGATGATATAGGCCGTGATATCCACTGCATATGTGCTATATCTTCCAGTACCCAGGGCAAGCACAGTGAGGAAGCTAAGAATACAGGAGTTTAATGGGTGGCTGAAGGGGTGGTGTACAGAATTGAGGTGTGGGGCAGTAGGGGAGTGGGGCAAGACATGGAACAGTGAGGGTCTTTATTCCAAGGATAGGCTGCATCTCAGTATCGAGGGCACAAGGGCATTGGGTCAGGGGCTGGAGAAGTACATTATAAACAGCATTAATTTAAACTGAGGAGGGAGGGCTGAGTCAGATAGCAGGGAGGAGGCACCTGCCAGGGAGACCAGAAGGTCTCCCCCAAAGAGGGAGGAGGAGAATGAGGGGAAGTTACCAAGACAAAAGTGAAACGGGGAGATACAGGAAGAGGAGGGGCCGGGCACAAGGTGGACTGTAGTATCCTTGTATGAAAGGAGCTCAGCAAACAAGGTGGCAGATTTCCAGGCAATGATGGTAGAGGGAGAGGTAGATATTTCCGCCATCTCAGAGACCTGGGCCACCCAATACCATGACTGGGATTTTGCAATCCCAGGTTACAAGGTGTTCCGCAGGGACCGGGAGGTGGGAAGGGCTGAAGGGGTGGCTATTTATGTCAGGGAGGGGATACTGTGTACCAGGGATGAAGGGGATGAGGGGAGGCCAGAAGCCATATGGGTATTGCTCCAAAGCCCTAAAGGTAAGAATTTCAGGATGGGGGTGGTGTACAGGCCACTTTCACAGAGCGAGGAGGTAGATAGTGAGCTGGGAGAGGAAATCAGGTAGGCCAGTGGCAAGGGAAATGCAGTTATAGTGGGAGACTTCAGCCTACCTGGGGTTGACTGACAGACAGTAACTACAGCACACACCAGGGTACAGTTGCTGCTGGAGGCTATCCAAGACAGCTACATAGTGCAAGGGCTGATGGAACCTATTAGAGAGGGGAACATACTGGATTTTGTGCTAACAAATGGTGAACAAGTCCAGGATGTGGTAGTACAGGACCCTCTAGCAGGAAGTGACCACTGCTCAGTGTGGTTTCTCTTCAACACAGGGAGGGAGTCGACTAAGACCAGGACAAGAGTGTTGGACTTCACGAAGGCAGATTTTGCCAGAATGTGCAGCATCCTAGAAGGGTATTTAGCTAAAATTAACCCAGTGATGGATGCTGAACAGAAGTGGGCAATCATTAGGAAGGGGCTAAATGAGGCCATGAACATGTGTGCCAAATCTCAGAGAAAGCAGTCCAGGTCCAAAAAATCTAGCTGGCTCAGCAAGGAAGTGGAGTGGAAGGCGAGAGAAAAAAAAGATTGGTCTCATTAAGTTCAAAAAGTCGGGGTGTGAGGAGGATAGAGAGGTGTTCACAAAGGCATCTAGGGAGGTGACCAGGTCAGTCAGGGCAGCCAAGGCAGCAAAGGTGCTGTAGTTGGCTCAGAGGATCAGAGAGGGGAAAAAGGGGTTCTTTAAATACATAAGGGAGAAGAGGAATTGTAGAGATGACATTGTTAGAATCAAGAGGGATGGGGATGGGCGAAACAAGGGGAAGAAGAGGCAGAGGCACTCAATGAGTACTTCTGCATGGTATTTGCAAAAGAAAGAGATGGCCCAATATTTCAGGGGAAAGAGGGCAAGGGTGAAGGGGGGGCAGAAATAACAGATGGGATCATCCAAGAGGATAGAGTTCTGAAGAGCCTTAAAGCCTTGCGGGTGGACAAGGCACCAGGACTAGATGGTGTACACCCAAGGGTCCTGAAGGAACTGGGGGAGGTGTTGGCAGGCCCTCTGATGGACCTCTTCAACACTTCCTTGGAGATAGGGAAGGTACCCAGGGACTGGAGGATGGTTCACATGGTGCCCCTTCACAAGAGTGGACCCAAGGCCCAACCAGGTGACTACAGACTGGTAAGCTTGACTTCCACAGTGAGGAAGTTGATGGAGACCATTCTAAAAGAGAGGTTGGTAACCTTTGCCAATAGTAATGGTCTACAGGATGAGAGACAGCATGGGTTTGTCTCAGGAAGATCGTGCCAAACTAACCTGATTGACTTCTTCGACTGGGTCACTAGGGCAGTTGATGAAGGCCACGCTGTGGATGTCTTGTACCTGGACTTCAGCAAGGTTTTTGACTCGGTGCCCCATGGGAGGTTAATAAGCAAGCTGAGGGATATGGGGCTGGGGAGAAACTGGTGGTGTGGATTGAGAGCTGGTTGTAGAGCAGATGACAGAGAGTAGTTGTAAGGGGAAAGACATCCAAGCCAAGGCCAGTAACAAGTGGGGTGCCACAGGATTCAGTGCTGGGCCCTGTTCTGTTCAATGTCTTCATTGGAGACATTGCAGAGGGGGTCATGAATAAGATCAGGAGGGGAGGTAGGCACTCAGGGAGGATCTAGCTAAACTCAAACACTGGTCTATGGAGTGACAGTTGGGGTTTGATGCTAAGAAGTGGAAGGTCATGCATCTTGGAGCAAGAAATCCCAGGGCCAGCTATTGGCTGAGGGAAGCGCAGGTAACAGCTTCAGAGGGAGTAAGAAAGGGACCTTGGAGTAATAGTCACAGGGGACACGAAGGTATCAGCACAGTGTAGGAGGGTGGCGGCAAAGGCAAATAGGATGCTGGGGTGCATTGCCAGAGGGATCACCTCTAGAAAGGAAGAGGTCATCCTGCCCTTGTATAGATCACTGGTGAGGCCACACTTGGAGTACTATGTGCAGTACTGGTGCCCATACCTCAAAAAGGATGTGAGATTACTGGAAGGGGTGTAGCGCAGGGCTACGGAAATGATCATGAGACTGTGAGAGTTGCCACATGAGGAAAGATTGAGGGAGCTCAACATGTATTTGCTGGAAGAGAGAAGGGAAAGAGGGGACATGATAGAGACATTTAAGTACTTGAAAGGCATAAACAAAGTCAGAGAGAGAGGATTGTTCCACTTAAATGGGGGAAGGGTCACTAGAAGGCACAGTCTGAAGTTGAAAGGGGAAGGTTCAGGAGGGAAATGAGGAGGCACTACTTTACAGAGAGAGTGGTGGCAAGATGGAACACACTGCTGGAGGATTTAATAGAACTGAGGACAGTGGATAGCTTTAAGTGGGGTTGGGATAGAGTCAAGGGCAGGATTAGTACAGACAAGAACACAAAGGGGGAAGGGTGGGGTTGGGTGGGGCTGATGCAGCTGTAGTAATATGAAACTAAGAGCTGCACAATCGGGCAGACTTGATAGACCTGTGGGCCTTTTTCTGCCAGCAGTTTCATATGTTCATATGCTTGTATATCCCTGATTAACTAATTTCCAAAATGTTGGGATATCTTTTTTGTATATAGCTTCTCTAAGTGATTCTCACATTTTTTATGGAACTTAGCTCTTTCAGCCTCGAACAGTTTCTTATAAACTTTCTGAGATTTATTTAAGTTTTGCAAATTTTCTTTAGACCTTGACTTCTTACAATGTCTTGCTAATTTATGAAGATCTCTTTTTGCCAGAAAGCAGGTCCTGTTGAACCATGTAATTTGTTTTTTTCTTATTAAAAGTGTTGGTATACAATAGAAGTCTAATATAAGCATTCAGTGAATCCCAGTTACTCAGTATCTCATTGTTCCAACAACTTAGGACTTTAGTGGCAAAGTTACTAACAGTGTAGCTCTGTAAAAGGGACGATGTGTCATTATTCCAACTGATTCTCTTACTTTTAATACTCTCAAGGTTATCTGTAGCTGTACCTCCTCAAATGTTCCTATATGGTTAATCAGGTTAAGAGATAATAGCACAGGGACATATGCAGACTCTGAATGGTTTAAATTCTGGAGATCACTGATCAGAGTAGCAGCACTTACATTAGCCCATACGAGGTCTATTATTTAAGGCTCCTAATGGGCCCATAAATGTAAATTCACCTACCCTGTCACTGGGAAGATGGCCATTTAGAAGGCAGAAACCAAATCCAGACAATGCTTTGTAAATGTTTTTTTTTCCCTCTCATATTAAATTTTTTTGTCTTTTGAACCTCTATCCCAAGCAATCTTTGACTTAATGGTTTGAAAACCTTGTAATAAATTGAGACATAAACTAGGAAGATTATTACACAGGGATACTCTTGCATTAAAATTCCCTATCAGAAAAATAGAGTCCTGTGCAAAATCTGATATAATCTGCTTCAGAAAATTAATAAAACAATTCCATATGCGATCGAAAGTTTTAAAGTCAACTGGAAAGTATATGTTAAAAATTATCATTCCCATTTTTCCTTTTATTAACCTAAGTGCCAGAATGAAATTTGACTTAAACTGAAGCAGCATACATTTGAGATTCAAAGAGGCTCTATTTATTTTTTTTTTTTTGCCTTTTTCTACTCCCTCCCTGGCCCTGGTTGGCCCCATATCTGGCTGCATCCCATTGCTCCTTCAGGTCCTCACCCCCTGTAACTCCCACTGCTTACCCCCCATGGTGGGGCAGTCGGGAGCCCTCTTACTCACCCATTGGTTCTGGATCCAGTTCGAGGGTGTTACCTCTGGAGACGGAGCACTGGGGATGGCCGTCCAGCCGCAGTGACTAGCCTGCCAGGGTCTTTTTCCTTGATTTACTCCCCATGCAGGAGCACGGCATGCAATGATGCCTGCAGCAGGATCACACATGCTCCTGTGCGCATCCTCACCAAGCATCTGCCGTGCTCCCACCCCACATTCTTGTGGCAGCATGCCGCTGTGCCCCAGCCTTTACTAGGGGTCAGGTGTGCACTGGTCACTAGTCACCCTCCTCCTCAGAGATGAAGAGCAGTCCATTAGATGCTCGATCTATCTCCTCCCTGCCAACCCATTGCAGCCCACGCTCATTCCTGACCGCGTTGCCAGCATGGTATGAGGTGTGACATCCAGTGCCTCTGCCCTCAGCGCCACCAGGCTGGCTCAAGGAGGTTCTGATATATGTGGCCAATCCTACTTTCTGTCATCCATATTTTTAATTTTTAATTGCCGATACAAAAAATCCTGTAAATTCTGCAATTAATAGTGTTGCCATACTCCAAGTTTCCTGGACACACAATATATCAACATTTTCCAGGAAACTTAAAGATTCTTTGTCAGCTAATTTAAATGACAGTCCCTCAATATTCCAGGAGAGTAATTTCAAACCTCTCTTAATTATGTCTGTGTTATTAATGGTGGTTATATGTTTATTTTATCATAGCCTAACGTTTGGAGTCAAAACAGAAAATCAAAGTTCTTAATATCCATTTTTCAGATCAGAATTCAACTCTGGGCTTTGGCATTGTTCATCCCTAAAGGATGTAAATAAAAGATCGGATTCTACTATATAGATGCCCCGACTGTCCAAAAGGTGTGTCACCTTTTTCACTGAATCCATCAATTTAACACTTTTGAATGTAATATCTGTCTGAGATGTGTCAGTCAGTTCATTGTGGATTCTAATCCAAGCTATGGAGTTGTGTGAGATGTTAATATTTAAGGATCATGACAAAAAATCTGCAAGGCCATCCTTAAGGTTCCCTGTGGTATGTTTGCTACCTCTTTTCCAGCAAAAAATCTAAAGTGTTTTGCTCTTCCATTCAGATAACCAACCTGCTTCAGGTTTTGAAATAGCTTTCAGAACTCTATTCAGTGTGGCCTTATCCTCTTCTCTCTGCTTCCTAAAATAGGTGCCTTCATCTAACTTTAAAGAGGAGCCATTTACAATCTGAACTCTAACAGGTGGGAGAGCTCTGATTCCCAGTGAATGGAGTAATCTTGCTTGTTGCCTTAATTCATAGGCTGTTTTTTCAAGACTATGATACATTAGTACACAGTCAGGAAAATTTTAATTTGGGGGCCTCACAACAAATAGATCCTGCTCCACCTTTGGGATTTGGAGCACGCATTTCACTAGTTGTAGTAGACTCTTTGGGGTCTCATTGTTAGATTGGCCAATCCCATAGATTTCCAACATATGTTCAAAGTCTTGTTTAGAACTGCCCATACTATGCGTGTACTGGTTAAAAGATGTTAAGGTAGAAACAGTTGCATCTATCAGGTCTCTATCATTGAACTTAGTCTTTCTATAGTTCACATCTTCTTTTGCTTTCTGGGCCATATCATAAACTTTGTTTATTACTAGAGTAGCCTCAGCCTCCATTGGTGGAACTTCAGCCTCCCTTCTAACCAACTCTGTCTTACAGAGTCCCTGCAAAACCACATTCGTTCCAATGTTTGAATAGCCCTCCCTTGCATTTGCAATAAGGTGGGGGTGGGAGGAGAGGATCCAGATCAGGAGGAAATGGCTTAGGGATTTATGGTTGAGACAACTGGAGTCAGAAATCAATTGAGATAGTTGGATCGAATTTTATATTTTAGAAAAATTTATGTCCAGAGGGAGAGAACCAATTGATACTGAAGTCACCAAAGATGAGCAATCCCCCAAAGGAGGAGTGGGAAGAGATGGAGCAGAGGAGCTTGGTGACCAATGCAGGGTGTGGTAGGGTGTGGATGTAAGATAACTCATTCGAAGGTACAGCAGAGACAGGACACAGGTTTGTCAGGTATGGAACACGATAACTTATAGTGAGCCATTTATTAAGTAACCAAATTAAACTTCAGACTTTACTTTTAAACTGAGGAAAACAATAAAACAAATAAAATTTTCTTTTAGCTCTAAATAGCCATCTAAATCACTAGAACATAGCGTGGAAGAAATCAGAGGCAACTCTCCACTATCTTCTACATTCCACAGAGAAGAGCTATATCTACTCTTTACTTGAACTGAGCACTGCATGTTCTTATATATGCTTAGAACCATGATGCAATAGTCATGTGAGCTAGCTTGATCCACCCCTATTTCTAATAACATTCAATTTCTACACTAATACAGGCTTGTGGCGGATCAAACAGCCTTATTATCAAAATAAATGTTATTTAACATAAGTCTAGCTTTAAAACAAGTTTCATTATGAGATTACCAAGATATTCTGTCTGAATAGCTAACAATCTCATTATCAAGATGAAGCTCCTCCCCCTTATGTGAGATCACTCTTCTCTCTCTCTCTATAAATAAGCCTCTTTCTGGGCTGCCTGCCTCCTAATAGGAACCAAAATCCCAGCCTAGCAACAGGGTACAGGTAAGGCCTTCTCTAATACAGCTTTAACAAGCATTTGTCAATGCTGAATGTTGTCGAACTGGCATTGGCATTGGTAGTGCAGTGTGGAAACACATTTTGGACAGGATGTGAAAAATGACAGCTGTACTGTTCATAAGGAGGTGTAAAAAAATGGCAGTGTTGAAAATGTGGCATGTAAATATTGCAAATTTACGAAGTTACAAGGGTGGTGGGAAATGTGCAATGCAAGCTTGTAACACAGTCATTTTATAGACTTTCAGCACCAAATTTTCAAAATAGGCATTTTAGCACCTCAGTTCATGTACAGTGTCACTATCATTTCCTCAAACTGTCCCAAAAAGTGATTTTGCACAGCGACTGCACTATTCTGCACTGGACATGCAAAAACACATTTCAGGCAGGATATGTAAAATGACACCTGTATTGTTCATCAAGAGGTGTGGAAAAATGCTAATGGTGAAAATCCAGAGTGAAAATATTACAAATGCACAACGTTATGAGTGTGCTTGCAAATTGCACAACCCACACTCGTAACACAGTCATTTTATGGAGTATCGTCACCAATTTTTCAACATAGGCATTTTAGGACCTCTGCTCATGAACAGTGTCACTGCCATTTTTGTAATCTGCCCTGAACACTGATTTTCCACAGTGACCAAGCTATTGTGCGCCGGAAGTGCGTAAACACATTTCAGCCAGGATGTGAAAAATGACAGCTGTACTGATCACAAGGAGGTGTAGAAAAATGACAATGTTGAAACTCTGGCATGGACATATTGCAAATTCGAAAAGTTATGAGCATGTGTAGCAACTGCACAACGCACGCTATTAAAATTAGCCATTTTTTGGATTTTTTCCACCAAATTTGCAACATAGGCTTTTTGAGAGCCCACCTCATGAACACTGCCACTGTTCTTGCATTAATCAGTACCAAAAGGTGATTCCACGCAGTGACTGCAAAACCACCTTTCGGGACCGAGTAACATCATAACAGTGCCAGAATTCATGAGTAGGGGTCCCAAAAATTCCCATGTTGAAAATTTGGAGCAAAAATTCCAAACAATGCCTGAGATATGCATCAAAGTTGAAAAAAACCCTATTTATTCCATTATACAGCTTACCGGCATTTCCTCAGTTTGCGGTCGGCTTTGAAGAGTGCAGATGTGTTCCCAGTCCACCGAAGACCATTGCGCCAAGCTCCGGAGGTAAGTATGGGATGGGGGATGTGGAGAGGCAGGGTGCACAGTGGGTGGGTGCGGGTGGTGGGAGGAGGGTAGGGAGACTATGAGGGACCATTTTATGTTTACAGGTGTAAAAAAAACATCACGGACGGTTTTCTTTTTTTACAGGTGTGTTTTTTTGGAGGGGGATACAGTAGCCCACGGGGGATTGGGCACCCCCTCATCACAGAAGAAGGGGGCAGACAACGTGCCGATGGGGAGTGGGCTCCCCCATTGGCACATTAAAGTGGGAAAGGGGGGGAGGATGCTGACGGGGATTGGGCACCCCGTCAGCAAACAACAAAAGCGGGGGGCGCATGAGATGAGGGTGATTGTGCGCCCCCTTGGCAAGCAAAAAAGGAGGGGGGAGACACATTATGCTGACGGGGAGTGGGCTCCCTCATCGGCACATACATGAGGGGCAGGGTAAGCCGACTGGGGGATTGGGCACCCCCAAAGTCAGCAGCTTAGGGGCCACTGTGCCTCCATGTTTGTAGCTGGAGAAGCATGTAGAAAGGTCCGCTGCGTGTGATGAGCTTTGCTCGCATCGTAGAGGACCTTCCCTTAGATGTACTCATACAGGTCATGTGGCGCTGGCATGTAGGCTGATTGGGGAATGAGGGATGCACCTAATGGTGCATGCCCTGCATTCGCCCAATAGCGGCCACGCCTCCAAATCTCCACTACCACAAGATGCTGGCTGCGCAAGCGCATCAACATAAAAATGAACTCTTTTTTTGTAGCTCTTTAAACATTTCTCTCCATTAGGACAACTGTAACTTTGTGTTAAAAACATTTTGGTGCATTTTAAACAACAGCATTGCTGCTTAACTGCTGTATATTACAAAAGCTGGTGGAAATGAACAAACAAGTCCTGTTTTATTTTCATTAGAAAATGCTACAGAAAATAGACAGTTTTCACTCCCTAGTGCTTTTAAACAATCCTGTGAGAAAACTAGCTTTGCAAAGCAACTTTGTTTTAATGGGTCTTTCTTACTTTCTTTTCAGGTTCCTGCTTTTGGCTCAGCTCACACTGCATTCAGGCTGTAGTTTTTCACCACACCCTTTCAGTTACTGCATGCTTCAGCTGCTAAAGCCATTCTAAGGCTATGGGGAACATTTTAACAAGAAAAGAGGGTTTTTGTTTAAAATTGTGCTGGTAGCTACGCTGATACAACAGCAAAGTGAGTAGCTAACCAGTGCACAGAAAAACAGGAAGCTCTGCAATACTGAATTAGCGCTTTGCATTTAATTTTGCCTGCTTACCAAGCATCATGCAGGCTTTTGGGCTTTTTTAACCCACAAACTGTTTCTTACAGACATGGGGGGGTTCCAGGCACAGCTTGCAAAACGGAACACAAGAAGGGCACTCAGGGCAAAGAGGAATTTAAAAGAGGGGCAGGGATGAAAATGAGATACCACAGTAGGAGGCCACCCTACTGCAGTAGAGATGTGAAAATTAAAGAAAAGGAAAGATTTATAGCTGCTGCAGCAGACTTTGGAAAAGGGGACAGCTAAGAAGGAAGCCTCAAGTTACCTTTATTTGAAAAATGGGGGTGGGGTGTAACTAAACCTGTCACACAGGGGTCAATCCAGGAGAACAATAGACTCATGAAATAAAAATAGAAACAGAGAAGGTGTGGAAGAGTTTGAGGAGGATCTGCTCATAGGCAAGGTGAAGAGGCAGAGAACACATGCTCAGATTGGATTCTGTTGGAGAGGTAAATTGCTACTTATCTGCTCTTCCTGGGTTGATCCTGCCTAGCTACAGTGTAACCAGTGATGGCAGCTGAGGAATCTTGGACCTGGGGGGAGAGCCAAGACTGAGATAACTAAGACATCTGACTTAAGGTTGATAATGAGGGGTTGCAACTGATCCATCTATGGAAGAGACTGTGGATGTAGAGTTAGGCCACCCTCAGTCCTTTTGGGAGCTGTAAGGGTGAAACAATGCCAGGGCCAGGATTGAGTTCCATATCTCCTGCCACTATAAGCAGCAAGGAGACAAGGAGCTTGATGGAACCTATAAGCTGTTTAAGAAGGAAAGTGAGGGTTGAGAAAGGGGGAGAATGAGGGAGAAAAGGGGCAAATGCACCAGAGGGCTTCAAAGTGGAGCCAAAGACATGGTCAAATACAGCACCCAGGGTTCCAGGGAGAATGGGGTAGAGAAGGAATGGAGGAGGAGATGAAGGTGGGTAGTTTGTAGGAGAGGAGTAGGGAAGGGGCAGAAGAGGTGGGGGAAGGGAAGGAAAAGTGAAAGGGGGAGAGTAAGGACAGGGAGCAGCATAATAGATGAGACAATGAAGTTGAAGTACAATACTGCAAGCAAGAGGGAGATGTGAGGGAGCCACTAGATTAGCAGGATGAAGGCCTCCCACATTGGGAGGAGGCTGCACTAGCTTAGGGGGATATAGGTGTCACCCACATCAGGAGATCGCACTAGCTAAGGGAAAGGTGAACCTCACCCAGATAAGGGGGCTAGGAGGGATGTAGGCCTCACTTGGATAGTGAGGATATGAGGGATGTAGGCCTGGGTCAGGAGGGTAAGATGATATAGGCTTCACCCAGATGGGGGGGGGCCATACTAGCTTAGGGAGGGGTAGGTCTCACCCAGATAGGGATCTAATGGGAATGTAGGCCTCACCCAGATAGAGAGAAGGCCAGGTGAGCAGTGGGATACCTAAAGCAAAGTAAGTAACACCAGGGTAACTAACAATAATAGGTACATAGTAGTAAGGCACTCACACAAGCAGTTGATACAGAACAATGCAGGATGATATTTGATACTTGTAAATAAGCACAGTCAATTGGTGTAGTGAGTGAGGAGCACACAGACACTTACCAAGGCTGGGGCAGGCATTCACTGTTTGGGTAGAACAGCCAACAGCCAATGGCTGACTCTACAACTGACACCAGCAGTGTGATGCCCTTATTCTCCTGCCCTTGTGTTCCAGCCTGCAATGCAGAGACCTGCTTCTAAACAGGCCTTGGATAAGAGGATGAGTGTCATCTCAGAGCAGCCTGATTGGCTACTCCTTCTGGTCCAGGTGGCACGCATTGTGGAGGGAGGAGGGTCCAAGAAGCAGTAAAGTACAGTTACGTAAGAATTTACCATAACAGTAGATCTTTGAGAAGATATCTTGCAGCAGGCCACAGCTATGGAACTATAGCTGCCAGGATCTAGGACCACACAGAAACATTTCTAGCTAGCAGTCTACCAGGGCGCTGCCCACTCTGATGTCACAAGCTGATGTTGCCTTATTTTATAAGAGTGAGCTACCCCTGCACCCTCCTCAGTTCACCTGATGAAGACCATAAGCAACTGATCTCCTGCTGGGGAATTGTGGAAGAGATAATGGTTCCTGCCAATGTATAAATAACAGAAAGACAGATTTGACTGCAAGCTTGAAATGTTTCCATGTGGTCCTGTTGCCTGGCAGCTATACTGTAGTTCCATAGGTGTGGCCTGCTGCAAGAGATACCCTTGAAGTAAGATCTAGAGGTGATCAGTGGAGGGAGGGAGGGGGAATGGCAGGCTGTATCCCACCCCTCATGACCCAATTGACATGGCTGGAGTATGTCCCATGAAGAAATGAATGCCAACTGCACTGACAGCAGAGCCTTTGTTTGGGCCAGTTAGAGTTTGGCACACTTCCTCTGCTTCTCAGTCTCCATGCAGCCAAATTGTCTGTTCCTGCTGGTCGGGGCAGTACTCTCTGTAGGGGTCCAGAAGTGGCAGAACCAGATCCAACCCCAAGTCCTGACTGGATCTAATTGGTTCTAATTCAAATCAGAACCATTTGCAAAATGTGAAAAAATAATCAGAAACAACTACAGAAGGTCTGGACAAAATGTATCTTCCTCCAGCAAAATTCTGGTGAAATTCTGATTTTGTTTCCTTGAAATTTGTGAAGTTTCCACAGAAATGTCACCAGAATCGTAATGTCAGTTATTTCCATCTAATTTAAAAATATTTCCCAAACTGCACCACATTTGTCATGTTGACTTTTCCAACGTCCATACAGAAGTGCACCATGTTTCAGATTTCTATCTTTAAAGGTGACTGAGTTATGAACCTCCAAACATTCAGAAAATAAAAATTACATTTCATAATTATGTAACCGGCAGATGTTTTAGCCTCCATAACTTTAAAAGTAGAGAATGGAATAACACCCATTTTTTAAGCTTATTGATCCTCAATATTAGGCATTAAGGCTGCTTCATGGCCCAGCAGCAGATTATCTTAATGCCACACTGATGACCCAAGATCGGAAGCAAGCCCGGGAAGTCGTGTTGACAGGCAGGCCGTGTCTGAGACAGCTGTTGCTTGGCAGTGTATCTCAGTTAGGGAAGACTGGTGTTGGGTAGAGGTGGGTAAAGTTAGAAAACTTTGCTTTCTGGAGAAATTAGCAAATATTACTGCATTTGTGAAATTCTTTACAGCGAAGTTCTACTTTGCCTTAAAGGAGAAATTTGCGAATGGTGAAATCGTGAACTTCGTCTATGAATTTTGGCTCTAAGGTGAAGTTTGCAAGGATCCATGGGATTGGAGGTCACAAGGTGCTGCAGTGTACTATAATACTATGCATATGCTAAATTCAGTGCAGTGTGAGGAACAGACTGTTGTTGTTGAGCATGCTCTGTATCTTTCTGCATAAAAACCTTTGGAAAGCATTTAAAACCCACAACGTTTTCCAACAAATCACTCTATTGTCTACTGTGCCTTGTCCCTCTAGATCACCAATTATTTGTGGTATTTTTTGTGATTTAGTTAAAGTTGTAGTTTCATTTTCTGCATTGTGTAGAGAGGCAGTGTTGTTGTGGGTTGCGGGGGGGGGGGGGTAGCTTAGCTGCAGCAACTTCCAGTAAGAAAACTTTAAGTTAGGCAGATTTTTCTGTCTTGGTAGCACTAGCGCCGTTATAGTCAGTTCTGTAAAACAGTTAGGTGTGTTTTACTGAATTATTTTTGTCACTACAGTTTGATTGACTATATTGCTTTCAATTTTGTTTACTGATTGAAATGAGCATTTTCTTGTGTACATAGTAATGTCCTTATAATTACCTGAGTTGTTGCATCTTGCATGTGTCCCTCTAGTTCCTGAAAGCCCTGTTGCATATTGTTTGTGTAAAAAAAAAGGAAATAACTGGTGGCAGTGTGGGTGCCGCTGGTGAAGCTGGTTCATGAGGAGCTTGAACTTCAACAGGGGGTGCTGTTGCTTCCACAGTGTGTGCCTGCCATCTCACCCTGATACGGGAACTTCCCTTATGCCCTCCATGAACTGCTGCCAGCATGCAAGGACCACTTTCCTCTACTTTTTCTCCAACTCAGCCTGATGATATGGGTCCTCTGGCCCCAGTGCTCATGTGTCTCCCCTGCTTACCTCAGGGGACACATTTATTGCATAGGCTGCAAGGGATCACACTAACCCTAATCTTAACCCTAATATTCCCTTAGGATAGTAATACAACTCCAAAGACGAGTGGAGTTAAGACTTGTTAATTTAACAAGTCATAACTCCACCAGTCTTTGGAGTTAAGTGACACTATCTATATATACAAACACTGATTTCAATGAGTACTACACACATAATAAATGATACCCCTGGAAAAATTCATGGGGTATGCATAGCATGCCAAAATCCACCTCCCAATTAAACCACTGTGACAAATCCATGATTTAAGTCTGATAATCATCAAAAATGCACCAAATATGCATCTCCCCTATCAAGTTTCAGACAAATTTGACAAAAACTGACTTGAGTTAAGCATAAAAAAAACAAAGGTGTAGTTGATAGAAATGGGGTGGTGGCATTCCTGTTGCCAAATTATTCTCTTCCACATCTGTAGCATCCATGCAGGTGGGTGTTGGGGGAGAAGGCAACAAGAGAATCAGTCAGAGAGGTAGCAAAATCTCGGGCTCAGGGACAGATTCATTTTGACCCAACTTCGTCTTGGTGTACCCCAAGGAAAAGTTACAAGTGAAGTTGCAATACAAATTGACCCAACTTTGCCTTGGTCTACCCCAAGGTGAAGTTACAGGTGAAGTTAAAAGGTAAAGTTATCAATGGTGAATTTTTTATTAAATAGAAAAACTTCACAAAATGATCCACAGAGGCGAATTTGGTGACTTTACTTTAACTTCGCCTGCAAATTAAAACTTACCAGCATCTCTAGTAGTGGGTTCCAGTAATATAGCAACTCCTGCAGCTGGACCAGGGAGCTTTCTCCTACTGCAGAGAAAGCTGTGGATGTGTGAGGATGACAAAGGCACTGCCCCCACCAGGGGAGATGGGAAGGAAAAATGTTGGAGAAAAACCCAGTAGTCAACTGAAGGGTTCTGAAAGAACTCTTAAAACTGAAGGTGGACAAAGCAATGGGGCCTGATGGGATTCATCCCAGAATTCTAAAAGAACTAAGGGTAGAACTAGTGACACCACCGACTACCCTCTTTAACAAATCATGGGAGGATAGGGTGGTACCCAAGGACTGGAGGAGGGCGGATGTAATTCCCCTTCACAAAAGTGGGAACAAGGCAGAAGCAGGAAACTACAGACCTGTTAGTTTAACCTCAGTGATAGGGGAAAATGATGGAATCACTTCTGGAGGAAAGAATTGTCAAGTATCTAGAGGCCAGAGGGGCACAGGACCCAAGGCAGCATGGATTCACAGTGGGAAGGTCATGCCAGATGAATCTGATAAATTTCTTTGACTGGGTGACCAAAGTAGTAGATCAGGGAGGTGCCGTGGACATGGCCTACCTAGACTTTAGCAAGGCATTTGACACAATCCCACACAAAAGATTAATATACAAGTTAGCCAGCCTGGGAGTAGGTCCCAAGATGACAGCCTGGGTAAAGAATTGGCTGGAGAATAGGGCACAGAGAGTAACAGTTAATGGAGTCCACTCTGAAGAAAGGGGGGTTACTAGTGGGGTACCGCAGGATTCAGTATTAGGACCTGTCCTCTTCAATGTAAGCAATAAGACATGACAGTGTGTGCATGGAACACATTTTGCTGCATGCCAGGGGCTAAAAGCACTCGGCCAAGGCCTTGTGCCTTATTATGCCCCTGGCCGTGTGGTAAAATGTGTTCCATGCACACACCTGGAGTGTCTTATTGCACTTATAAAATGGGCCCTATTTTTTAAAAACTTTTTTGAGCTAGAAAAATCATTTTTAAATGTTAAAAATAGTATTTGTTTATGTACATTTTAGATAAAATAGTCCTTCCATCTACCACGTAATGACATCATTATGACATCATTATGTCTGTGCTGGACAAAGTGATGCAAGCACACTAACTCCTGCCCCCCCCCTTTCTTTGTTTGTTGTAGTAAGAAGCTCTGGGAAACTATGGAATTCCAGACACAGCTGTTTCTTTTTCCTCCGAAGTTAGTAGTGTGCGGTATACACACAGAGATACTAGTGGCGTTACTAAGGAAGCAGATGCACACACACGCACACACACACACACACATGCCTGCCTGTACTTGTCTCTCCACAGCACAGCACACCTCCCGATAGCCTAGGTGACGGTTGTCAGTGTAACAGGGCGACAGGTGAATGTAGAGAAAAAGCCCCAAAATAAAGATCTTCCATTGGTGCTGTTTTTCTCTCGCTCTTTCTACCCGCTCTGTTTATCCGGTAATGACGGTCGGGGGCTCTATTTTTATTTTAATTTTACCTCCCGGTTTCTTCAGCTCCAGTGCCGTCAGGTGCTGGACAATGTCCTCCACTTTCACATCATCCTTGCCCTCGAAGTCGGCACTGATTCAGTCACCGAGTAGAGCCCCTAAACACGAACTACATTCCTATAGTCAATCGGAGCATTAGCGAGAGAATTGAAGATGGCGGTATTTTAAATACCAACGTTCTAATGCTCCTGATATTGTTTAGAAATGCGGTTCTGCATCTCTGACCTTTTTGTTAGCCATGCATGGAACAGATTTCATGCATGGCGAGCTCAGTCTCTGATTGGCTGGTTTTGTCTACCCATTTTATAAGTCTTTATAAGCGACATTGCAGAGAGACTGGAAGGAAAAGTATGTCTCTTTGCAGATGACACAAAGATGTACAACTAATAATAATCTACTGGTGATGCCTCTCCCTATGCATCCAAGTATCCCCCCCCAGCCCTCCTTGCTACCCTCTCACATTGCTTGCCCACCTTTAGCTCATCTGCTATGATTACCCCCAGGTCCCTTTCCATTTTTGTTGTTGTTAGTATCTCACCCTCCATTGTGTACTCTTCCCCTGGGTTTTTGTTTCCCAGGTGCATTACCTTGCACTTTTTAGCATTGAATCTAAGCTGCCATACATGTGACCATTCCTCTAACCTTGCCAAGTCCCTTCTCATCCTTTCCACCCCCTTGTGTATCAACCCTGTTGCAGATCTTTGTGTCATCTGCAAAGAGGCATACTTTCCCTTTCAGTCACTCCACAATGTCATGTATAAAGACGTTCAAGAGGACCTGTCCCAGTGCTGACCCCTGTGGTACCCTGCTAGTAACCCTGCTTTCTTTAGAGTTGACTCAGTTTACTATTACCCTCTGTGACCTGTTGTCCAGCCAGTTTTTTACCTAGGTTACCACCCTGGGTCCCACTCCCAGACTGGCTAACTTTTTTATTAATCTTTTGTGTAGGACTGTGTCAAATACCTTGCTAAAGTCTAGGTTGGCCATGTCCATAGCCCCTCCCTGGTCTACTACTTTGGTCACCCAGTCAAAGAAATCTATTAGATTAGTCTAACATGACCTTCCTGCTGTGAATCCGTGTTGCCTTGGGTCCTGTGCCCCGCTGGCCTCTAGGTACTCAACAATTCTTTCTTTCGGAAGTGATTCCATCATTTTCCCTACCACTGAAGTCAAATTAACTGGTCTGTAGTTTTCTGCCTCTGCCTTGCTACCACTTTTATGAAGGGGAATCACATCCACCCTCCTTCAGTCCTCAGGTACCACACTCTCCTCCCATGATTTGTTAAAGAGGGTAGTCGGTGGTGTCACTAGTTCTACCCATAGTTCTTTTAGAATTCTGGGATGAATCCCATCAGGCTCCATTGCTTTGTTCACCTTCAGTTTTAGGAGTTCTTTCAGGATATTTTCTTCTGTGAATGGACTGGTATCAACACCCCTATCCAGTGTACTTCTACTATTTGGTTTGGGCACCACCCCCTCCTCTTCTTTTGTGAATACTGAGCAGAAGTATTCATTTAGTATCTCTGCTTTGTCACTGTCACTCTCTGCCCACCCCTTCCCCTTTATTAAGCCTCACTATCCCTCTCCCCAGCCTTTCTTCGCTCCCTAATGTATCTATAAAAAGTTTTATCCCCCTTTTTAACTGAGCTGGCTTTCTTTTTCTCAGTTTGTGCCTTTGCTATTCAGACTGTCTTCCCTGCCTCCTTTTGCTTTAACTGATAAAGTTCTCTGTCCTGCTCCTTCTGCATTTCCTTCTACTTCCTGAATGCTATCTTTTTCTCCCTAACCTGCCCTGCCACCTCTTTTGAGAACCATAGTATTTTGTTCATTCATTTTGTTTTGTTTATTTGCTTCACATAAAGGCTTGTTGCCTCTGTGATGGCAGCTTTGATTTTTTCCCATTGTTCCTCCACCCATCTTCTTGTCCATTTTCTAGTGCTTTTCTGAGGCACTCCCCCAATTTTCCAAAGTCAGCCCTCATAAAGTCCAATACCCTCACCTTTGTGTGACTTGGCTCTACAGCTGTGTACATCATGAACCACAGTGTTTGGTAGCCACTTATTCCCAGATGGCTACCCACTTCTAAATCTGAGATCCTCTCTCCATCCCCATTTGAGAGTACCAGGTCTAAGATTGCTCCCTCCTGAGTGGTTTCCAACACTAGCTGTCTGAGGCATGCCCTATGTAGGGCATTGAGAATTACCCTGCTCTTGGATGTGGCAGCACCAAAGTTGCTCCAGTTAACATCTGGCACATTCAGGTCCCCCATCAACAATATCTCCCCTTTTCTGCCATTCTAAGGATGCCTTCTATCATACAGATGAGGCGGAGCTAGACAGCCATCCTGCCGGCTGCCGCCCACCAAGACTCTGCAATCCGAAGCCGCCTTCCTGGTCCTCAAGCCCGGATCTACTCTTAGAGCTTGCCCACTCTTTGCAGCACCACTCCAGATGAGGCGGAGCTAGACAGACGTCCCACTGGCCACCGTCTGCCAAGACTCTACAGTCCAAAGCCGCCCTCCTGGTCCCCTAGCCTGGATCCACTCTCAGGTACTTGCCGCTCCTACCTTTGGGGTATTTTCACCACTGGTGCTCTCTGATTGGTGCGGCACCCTGTGCTGAAGCCTCTCATTGGCCTGCCTGCTGTTGGATGCCCTGCTGATTGGTGCTCTTTTACCCCACAGATTTCAGCGCTTCTGGGACTGACCCTTGGGCTTGTCCCTGTCAGTGACTGCGGGGCTGTTATCTCGCTCGATAATTTTTGAGAATTTATCTAACCTGCCTGTAAATTCCTAATGTAGTGCTTTGAAAGAAACAGCCTAACAATTAGAATTTTTACTGCCTGGCCTGTGTAAAGCTTGTTGCCAAATTTGCTGAAAATCGAACTGTGTAATTTGCTTTAAGTTACAAACTTCTGTAAACTGATCACTTGTTTTTTTCCCCATCTACTGTCCCAGCCTACATCTCTTCCTATACCTGTCCTCCTCCACCCTAACCTCCAGTTACTGTGCTGATACCTGCCTGTCTCCCACTGTTTCTCTCAACCTCCCTCAATACTTTTTCTCACTCACTCTCTGTGAAACTGCAATTATTTTTCCTTATCCCCTCCTGGCTCTCGGCTCCACTCTGTAAATTGCATGCTTCTCTCTTTTGTTTCTGTAATCCCTCCCCTGTCTATCTAAAATTCGTAAACCTTTATTATATCCTGATCACTGCCTCCTCCCGCTGACGGTCTGCTGCCAGCCTCCCACCCAAGTCGCATTTGGTATTTAATTTCTTTATTTTTCTCCCTTCTTTCCCAGGGCTTGCCTGCTCTGAGCAGCACCACTCCAGATGAGATGGAGCTAAACAGATATCCCGACGACCAGCCCGCCAAGACTCCGCAATCCAAAGCCACCCTACTGGTCCCCGAGCCTGGATCCACTCTCAGGTACTTGTCACTCCTACCCTTGGAGTACTTTCACTGCTGGTGCTCTCTGACTGGTGCAGCACCCTGTGCTGGAACCTCTCATAGGCCTGCCTGCTGTTGGATGCCCTGCTGATTGGTGCTCATTTTCCCCACTGGTTTCAGCTCTTCTGGGACTGACCCTTGGGCTTGTCCCTGTCAGTGACTGCGGGGCTGTTATCTCGCTCGATATTTATTGAGAATTTATCTAACCTGCCTGTAAATTCCTAATGTAGTGCTTTGAAAGAAACAGCCTAACAATTTAGAGTTTTTACTGCCTGGCCTGTGTAAAGCTTGTTGCCAAATTTGCTGAAAATCGAACTGTGTAATTTGCTTTAAGTTGCAAACTTCCGTAAAGTGATCATTTGTTTTTTTCCCCCATCTACTGTCTCAGCCTACTCCTCTTCCTATACCTGTCCTCCTCCACCCAAACCTCCAGTGACTGTGTTGATACCTGCCTGTCTCCCACTGTTTCTCTCAACCTTCCTCAAAACTTTTTCTCACTCACTCTCTGTGAAACCGCAATTATTTTTCCTTATCCCCTCCTGACTCTCGGCTCCACTCTGTAAATTGCATGCTTCTCTCTTTTGTTTCTGTAATCCCTCCCCTGTCTATCTAAAATTCGTAAACCTTTATTATTTACTTTATTATGTATATATCAAATACCTTGCATTAGCGAGTGGGCAGCGGATTACACACTTGCTGCTATCTATGTGTGTGCTGATACACTATTTGAATTGCTATACTTAATCTGTTCTTTTATGCTTGTGAACTATTTGAACTGTTGAACTATTTACTTAAAGTTGGGTACTTCCTGGTTGGAACTCTAGGCAGTGTGGGATTTTGGAGGACTGAAGGGCTAAGACCCTGATTCCTCCTTTCAAAACAACTACTCCCACTGTTCTCGAGCACCACATAGGGTGACTCCAACACTTTAGGCATATCAGTAGTTGACAACTAGCCTTCTTAAAGACTTTTTTTTAAACTTTTTCACTAAATATACATTAGTGCGAAACCGGAAGTCGCACGTTGATGCACTTCTGGTTCTGTGCCTTCAAATACCTTGCATTAGCGAGCGGGGTGAGCGTGCATAGGGCCACACTCGGAGACGCACGCAGAGACACGCGTGTCACAGCGTGCGTCTATCATGTCCATCGAATACGTCGGGACTGAGGCCCGAAAAGTTCTGTGATAATAATAAGGTAAAGTGCTTATCTTTTTTGATCTATACAGGATACAAACATCATTATGAAGAGAGCAAACAAGTATTGTTCTTCTTGTCAGATGTACGCCATTGGCAAACAAACTGCCAAATATATTTGTGACAGATGCGTGTTGGTTAAATCCCTACAAGATAAGGTAGCACGACTTCAAAACAAAGTTGAAGCTGTCCCTGATACTACCAAATTAGTTATTAATCCAGAAATTGAAGCATTAGAAGAATTTATAGACCATATGTCACTCCTCCTTGAAACCGCTAATACAACTACTCCCCGTGCTGATGTTGCTAACACCACTGTACCACTGGGTTCCTTAACAAAAACTTCACTAAAGCGTGACGTCCAAAAAAATGCTTCAACTCCTCATTGCCCTGATTTATCCCCAAGATTACACTTGTTATCAGACGAAATACCTTGGTCTACCATTGCACACTCCAGATCTAACCAGATGAGAGATTTACATCTTAACACCTCTCCTCCAGTTTCATTACACAACTCCTTCGAACCTTTGGGTTTTACCTCAGTCGACACAACCAGCCCTTGTCAGAAGCAGTGTAACATAGCTACTAAATTAAACTCTGACTCCACCCCTATAACTAATACTTTTCTCCAACTAACTACACAACATGGAAGTAAGCACAAACCAAACAATACTCATGTGGTACATCTCCCCACATCCTTACCTAACACTAAGCAGGTTTTTGTACTGGGTGATTCCATGATTAAATTTATCGATCGAGCAATTTGTAACCCTGACAAAGAGAACCGAACCTGCTCAAGATATAGGGGGGCAGGGGTCTCAGATATAACATCCATGACTAAAGTCACCCTCTCTTCGGCAGGTATTAATCCTTTAGTATTCATTCATGCTGGGACTAATGATATTACCAAAGTTCCACTTCAACAACTTAAATAGGACTTTGTCTCACTATGTAATATTCTAGATGAAAGGGGATGTAGTATTGGTATTTCTGAAATCCTTCCTGTACCTTGAGCCTCGTATCAAACTTTAAATAAAATCAAAGCCCTGAATGAATGGCTTCATAAATGGTGCTACAGGCAAGGCATTGCCTGTCTTACACATTGGGAAGAATTCAATGAAAATCCATCTCTCTTCTGTTGGGATGGCTTACACCTCAGCAGAAGGGGGAGTTCTCTTCTTGGTCGTCAGCTTTCAACATTTATTAGAAATCATTTAAACTGGCATCAAAGGGGAAGACTAGGCCATTAACGCCATCGCTTAATACTTCACTGTTACACAATCTGAATGTCCTATCATTTAATGCAAGGTCTCTCAATAAAATAAAAATGGTTGAATTAGAACTAAAAGTCCATGAATCTAATATAGGACTGATAGCCATAACAGAAACATGGGGAAACTCCAATAAACAATGGATAATGGACATCCAGGATTCAAACTTTATAGTAAAAATAGATTAGACAACAAAAAAGGGGGAGGAGTGAGTCTCTATGTCACTGACAGCATTCCGTCCTTTGAATCTACTTTGCTAACCCAGACAAAAAGCATCTGGGTACACTTACAACCTAATGGTCACCCCCAGATCCTGGTTGGTACTTGCTATCGCCCCCTGTCCTCAGATATCAGCTATACTAAACAACTAACTTCTGAAATTACTCAAATTGCCGACAAGAGATCAGTAATTATCTTAGGTGACTTTAATCTCCCTTCAATAAACTGGGATACTTTATCAGGCGCTAACCAGCATGATATACAGTTAACTTCAACAATCATTGATCTCGGTCTTACCCAATTCATCAGAGAACCTACTCGTGGGACAAATATGTTGGACTTAGTTATAACTAACATGGGGGCCTCCCTGTTTAACCTACGTGTTATGGACCCAATAAGCAATAGTGACCACATGTCAATCCTTTTCTCTATCCCTTTGGTACATAAAACTCCTACAAATAAACTTATGATTAAACTTTATGAGAAAGCTAATTTTTCCAAAATCAACGAACAGCTAACAGCCATACCATGGGACTCAATACTCTCACCACTTAACATTGATGGCGCATGGAACATCTTTAAAGATATTATATACGACCTAGAAAAACAGTATGTTCCAGAAAGAAAGAAATATAACAACAAAGGCAAAATTCCCGCTTGGTATAACAGCTCTATTAAAAAACTCAGTATTCGTAAACAGAAGTTATTTACAGTACTGAAACTGTATCGGTCAGAGCTGATAGAGGGAACTCTGCTAAAATACAGGAAAGCAGTCAAGGATCTTAAAACATACATTGTTATAGCTAAATGGAACTTGGAATTTAAAATTGCCCACACCAAAGATTCACATAAAAGTTTATATTCCCACCTAAATGGTAACAAGGGAGACACTAAAAAGGTAGGCCCTCTAATTATAGATGACACTACCATTATCTCTGACAAAGTTACTGCAATTGAATTTAATAAATACTTCTGCTCAGTTTTTGAGCATGATATAGAACCTACGCCATTTGTCAATCCAGGTATGTCACTTAGTTACTCCATTACATTTTCTGAAACACGCCATCTCCTAGATACATTAAAAAAAAAAAACAAGCCCGGGCCCTGACAACATAACCTCTAGATTTCTCATAGGAACATCTAACTGTATTGCTACTCCACTCACCATTATTTTTAATAAATCTCTCAATGAATCCAGGGTCCCCTTGGATTGGAAAACCGCTATTGTTATGCAAATCTTTAAAAAAGGACTACATTACAAAGCTGAAAAGTATAGACCTATCAGTCTTACGTCCATAGCCTGCAAACTGCTGGAAAAAAGATTAAACTCTTAATTGAAGAAGAAATGCTGTCTTTGAACGTAGGTGACATTACACAGCATGGATTTAAAACTGGTCATTCATGTACAACCAACTTGCTATCTTTTTATAATTCAATTAGCAAAAATCTTGACCTAAATATTCCAGTGGATGTTATCTTGCTTGATTTCAGTAAAGCCTTTGACAAGGTCTCACACTCCATACTGATAAATAAACTAACAACCCTAGGATTTTCCAATGGCATTGTGTCCTGGGTCCATAGTTGGCTGTACAATAGAACCCAGACTGTTAGGGTGAACGGGGACCAATCAGATAAAAGGAGGGTGTCCAGCGGTGTTCCTCAGGGCTCTGTTCTGGGTCCCACATTGTTTGGTATCTTCATCAGCGACCTAACCATTTCATCAAACAACACCATGTCAAAATTCACTGACGACACCAAAATGGGTGGATGTGTTGACAGTGATATTAACAGGAATATCCTAAAAAATGATCTTACAATGATTGAATCCTGGGCAAAAGCCAACAGAATGTCATTTAATGTGTCAAAATGTTCAGTACTACATATGGGTAACAATAACCCCAAACAAACATATTGCCTTAACAATACTATTGTTAGGGAATCGTCTGTGGAAAAAAATCTGGGAATATTGGTAAATAATAAGCTGTCATCTACTGACCATTGTAATAAGGTTGCTAACCATGCCAATGCTCTTCTCCGCAGAATTAATAATACATTTGTTCTCAAAACTGAGGAATGTATAATGGCCATTTACAAAACACATATTAGACCTCATATGGACTATGGTTCACCTTTCTGGAGTCCCTATTTGGTTGCGGACATTACTAGAATTGAAAAAGTTCAGAGAAAAGATACAAAAATCATACCACATCTCTCACAATTGGATTATGAATCTAGGCTCCACAAAACAGGACTTTACTCACTTAGATTTAGAAGAATAAGGGGTGATCTTCTCCAGCTAATTAAGATCTCTCATTCTGCCACACTAATGAATTTATGTGGATTGACTTTCACATCAAGAAAAATTGTAGCCAGGAATCACAATAAACAAATAGGAGTTGATAGAGCAAAAACGAATAAAAGGCAACAATTTTTTACAGTCAGAGCCCCTAGAATCTGGAATTCTTTACCTCAGGATATTATCGACTGTGAAAACATTAATAACTGCAAAGCTAAACTTGATAAATGGCTTCTAGGAACAACATAACGGTACAATGATCCACAGTGTGTGGAGGACAACCTCGATGGGCTTTGGCCTTCTCTTGTCCATTAACCGTGTAACCGAGTAATATCCTGATCACTGCCTCCTCCTGCTGACGGTCTGCTGCCAGCCTCCCGCCCAAGTCGCAGCTGGTATTTAATTTCTTTATTTCTCTCCCTTCTTTCCCAGGGCTTGCCCGCTCTGAGCGGCACCACTTCAGACGAGATGGAGCTAAAAGGATATCCCGACAGGTGCCGCCCGCCAAGACGCCGCAATCCAAAGCCACCCTCCTGGTCTCTGAGCCTGGATCCACTCTCAGGTACTTGCCACTCTTACCCTTGGGGTACTTTCACTGCTGGTGCTCTCTGACTGGTGCGGCACCCTGTGCTGGAACCTCTCATTTGGCCTGCCTGCTGTTGGATGCCCTGCTGATTGGTGCTCCTTTTCCCCACTGGTTTCAGTGCTTCTGGGACTGACCCTTGGGCTTGTCCATGTCAGTGACTGCGGGGCTGTTATCTCGCTCGATATTTTTTGAGAATTTATCTAACCTGCCTGTAAATTCCTAATGTAGTGCTTTGAAAGAAACAGCCTAACAATTAGAGTTTTTACTGCCTGGCCTGTGTAAAGCTTGTTGCCAAATTTGCTGAAAATCGAACTGTGTAATTTGCTTTAAGTTACAAATTTCTGTAAACTGATCACTTGTTTTTTCCCCCATCTACTGTCTCAGCCTACTCCTCTTCCTATACCTGTCCTCCTCCACCCAAACCTCCAGTTACTGTGCTGATACCTGCCTGTCTCCCACTGTTTTTCTCAACCTTCCTCAAAACTTTTTCTCACTCACTCTCTGTAAAACTGCAATTATTTTTTCCTATCCCCTCCTGGCTCTCGGCTCCACTCTGTAAATTGCACGCTTCTCTCTTTTGTTTCTGTAATCCCTCCCCTGTCTATCTAAAATTCATAAACCTTTATTATATCCTGATCACTGCCTCCTCCCACTGACGGTCTGCTGCCAGCCTCCCACCCAAGTCGCAACTGGTATTTAATTTCTTTATTTCTCTCCCTTCTTTCCCAGGGCTTGCCCAGTCCGAGTGGCACAACTCCAGATGAGATGGAGCTTAACGGATATCCCGCCGGCCACCACCCGCCAAGACTCCGGATTCCAAAGCTGCCCTCTTGGTCCCCGAGCCTGGATCCACTCTCAGGTACTTGCCACTCCTACCCTTGGGGTACTTTCACTGCTGGTGTTCTTCAATTGGTGAGGCATCCTGTGCTGGAACCTCTCATTGGCCTGCCTGCTGTTGGATGCCCTACTGATTGGTGCTCCTTTTCCCCACTGGTTTCAGCGCTTCTGGGACTACCCTTAGGCTTGTCCCTGTCAGTGACTGTGGGGCTGTTATCCCGCTCAATATTTTTCTCCCACCCCCACCCCTCCCAGGCCTCCTTTACATACATGATAGCTCCTCCTTCCCAGGTGCCCTCTCTCACTATTGGATGATTAATATCCCTACTACTTTCTGAAATTGATAACTCACTCATTTGTACTTTTTCTGTCAAATAAGAATAGACAAATTGGACCAGCACAGGACACTTTTCCTTCTTGTGGCCACTCTGTCTTTACTACACCTATCTATTCATAAAATGTCGCAATCTGTATCTACTCTCCCAAATTTCCTATCTCATGAATACTACTACTCCAGCCTACTACTAATCCCTACCCCACACTGCAACCTCACCCCAATATTACTAAACAAGGCCTGGATCCACATGATTGCCTATGCCCCTCCAAAAAATGTCACTTGCATTACCATGACCTATGTCCCCTCCTGTGTCGGAAGCTCTGGTACCTACTCCTACTTGCTATCCTACTCTCCGGGGATGTTCAACCAAACCCAGGACTAGCCAATGCTACTCCTGACTCTATTAGCCATGCTAAAGGTATAATCATTGTTCGCCACAACATCAGAAGCCTTATGCACAACCAAAATGAGCTTGATGCATGGAGCTCACTATACAAACCTGATATCATATGCCTAACTGAAACCTGGCTAAAATCATCCACTTCTGACTCTCTCTGCTCGCTTCTGTCCTACAATCTCTTGAGACATGATAGAGCTGGACCCAAAAAATTGGGGTGTTATGGCTATCTATTTTAAAGAACATCTCCAGGTCACTGTCATCAATTTAACCAACCCAGGTCACTGTGAGGCACTTCATGTCCTGCTCACCCTCGGTACCAAAAAGTTACATATCATATGTGCTTACAACCCCTCCACAAATGGGCTAAAAGAACTAGATGAGTTACTGGAACAAATCTCTAGCCTTGCAGGGAGAAATGAGGTCCTTATTCTAGGGGACTTAAACATAAACTGGCTGGGTGCCAACCAATACGACCCACTGACCAAACTGCAGAGCCATAATTTGCACCAGCTAATATGTGAACCCACCAGAGCCTCCCCTCACTCATTCATGAACACCCTACTTGATTGGATAATGGCCAACCACCCTGAAAATGTAGTTGCCTCTGGTGTACTACCAGATGCCATCACTGATCACTCTCCAACCTACTGTATCTGGGGAAAGAGCAAACCCAACCCATCAAAGCCCCATTTCATCACCTTTTGCAACTATGCACATTTTGACTCACATCTCTTCCTACATGACATTGCTACTACTGACTGGTCCTCCCTCCTTAAATCTAATGATGCCCAAACTGCCCTCAATCTATTCCTGATAAAATTCCTTGCATCCAGGATAAATACTGCACGCTTGTAACTTGTAGGGTAAAAAATAAGCAAGCTTGATAGCTGAAATCTGGTCTCCTCTCTAAATTAAAGCAAAGAGACAGATGCAGATTCCTCTACAAAAGTTCAAAGTCATCCTCTGACCTAAATACTTATAGGCCACTATGAAATTCCTGCAAAAAGGACATCAAAAAGGCCAAAAGCTCTTTATGCAAAGATCTATTAACCAACTCCTACGGCGGCTCAAAGAAATTCTGGTCCCACATTAAATCCTTTCTGGGTCAGAATCCAGCATCAACCCTTAATGACATGTTACTAAATGGCATGCACTGCAATAATCCTAGAACCATTGCAAATTTTTTAACAGAAATTTCTCTGACCTAACTAACTACACCTCCTCTTTCCCTACCCAGTCAAGCATACCTACCCCAACAGTTGTAAACAGCCCTCATTTCTTTTTTAAGGCAATCTCAAGATGTAATGTGCTTAAATTGCTAAAACACATCTCTGATTACACTGTGGCTGGCTCTGACAATCTAGAACCCAAGCTAATAAAGATAGCGGCTCCCCACATTGCTGCCCCACTGGTCAAGATTTTCATGCTCTCTCTTTGCCAGAGCTATATCTCTGACATTTGGAAGGAAGCTAGGATTACTCGTGTTTTCAAAAAAGGTGATCGAAAGGATCCCTCAAATTACAGGCCCGTATCCATCCTATAAGTCCTAAATAAAATTCTTCAGAAACTGATAGCTGCCCAAACAATTGATTTCCTCCTGAAACATGATCTGCTCACCATGGCCCAGCATGGCTTTCGCAAGGGCCATAGCACCACAACTGCACTTCTCAAATTTACATCCGATACACTAGAGGCTATGGATTCTGGTCTTCTAACTGGGGCCATTTTTGTTGACATGACTAAGGCATTTGATCTAGTGGATCACTCCATCCTCCTAGGCTCCCTTAAATCACTAGGTTTTTCACAAAATGTTGTTAAGTGGTTTAGTAGCTACTTATCCGACAGGACCTAAACTGTGAATTACAACTCTACCCTATCAGACAGGGCCACTATTAACATTGGTGTGCAACTAGGATCCATTCTTGGGCCTCTGCTTTTCTCTAGCTTCATAAATAACCTTTCCTCCAACCTACATAGGACAGAGTCCTTGCTATATGCAGATGACATTGTTCTATATGCCAGTGCAAAAAACACTGATGACATAAATAATCAACTCTCCCTCAACTTTCAACTCACCCAACAATGGTTAACTAGTCACAAACTGGTACTAAACAAGGCCAAAACCCAAGCGATGCTGTTTGGATCAAATACCAAACTCAAGCATGCCCATCCAAAATTTAAAATCTCCTCCTCAAATGGCTTAACTATCGAGGTAGTGAACTCTTTCAAATATCTGGGTGTCATACTTGACCCATCACTAAATTTTGACCTACACATAAAACTGACTTGCAAACAGGTAAACACCAAAACTGGCATAGCATACCGTACCAGCTGATATCCAAGACTGGATGAATACCAGTGGTTTGAAGTTGAACCCGGGAAAGACTGAGCTTATGGTGGTGGACCCCAGTCGCAGGGTTGAGGGTTTAGGGGTGGGGTCCCCCTCTGGATTAATTCTTGGGGTAGACCAGATCCCTACCTCTGAACGGGTGCATAACCTGGGTGTGGAGCTTGACACTGGTTTGACCCTTTGTTATCAGGTGTCTGCAGTTGTCAAGACTTCATTTTTTCATCTTAGAAACATCTCCAGGATTAGGCACCTGGTTCCACCAGGTGATTTGCCGGTTTTGGTCCACGCCTTTGTGACATCTCATCTTGATTACTGTAACTCTCTGTACCTAGGGCTTGCTGGGGTTGATATCCATCGCTTGTAGCTAGTGCAGAATGCAGCAGCACCTTTGTTGACTGGGGTGTCTAGAAGGTCTCACATTACCCCTGTGCTGCGCACTCTGCACTGACTGCCAATACAGTGGTGGATCACCTTTAAAGTGAGTCTATTGGCCTACAAAGCCCTACATGGGTTAGGTCCCGACTACTTGAAAGAGCTTCTGGTGCCCTACACCCCTCTGAGACAGCTTCGCTCAGCTGATGAGGGGTTGCTGGAGATACCAAGGGTGAATTTGAAGTCCTCTGGAGCCTGTGCCTTTGGATTCGTGGCTCCCACCCTCTGGAATTCTCTGCCCCGCCAGCTACGAGAAAGTACAATGGTGGATAGTTTTAAAAGGGCTTTAAAGTCATTTTTATGGAATCGGGCATTCCCTGCTGTACTGTAATTTGTTTATTTTAAATATTTTATATTGGCTGTATTGTTTTAGTTTATGTACTGATGTGTTGATGTTACGATGTTTTTGTATAGCACCTTGAAAATTTGAAAGGCGCTTAACTAAATAAATTTTATTATTGTTATTATTATTATAAGTGCTTACTCCCTCGGCAAGGCTTGCCGTAACATGTGGCATCCTCCTGCCCTCACTTACTTATGGGGCTGTGACATACACCTCTATGTGCAAAACAAGTCTTCAGAAATGGAACGTAACTTACAACAACATCTGTTGCTATGCATCCGCCTCACATAAGCTGAAACACCACTGTCTCCTTTATTCAGAGCTAGGATGGCTTCCTCTGCTTGAGCTATGGCTTTATGCCTATGGCTCTGTTATAGACAACATTGTTCAGCTACAAATACCCAAACCCCTTGCAGCCCACTTCCAAATCTGAACACCATCCTACGGACTGAGATCCACTGACAGTGCCCCCGTCTGCATACCTAGACACTATACCTCCAAAAGTGCAAGTGCTTTCGCCTGCCATGCCCGCCAAAACTGGAACTCCCTTCCTCGGTCTGTGCAACAAGCACCATCACAGGCAACATTTAAGAGAAAATTGCTATCTCATTTTGAGTCCTCCTGCATGTGCCACTGCTTCAAACCCCCCTTAGCTCTCACCTCCTTCCTACCTAGTCTCTCTCTCCCTACTTACGTTGCTCTACTCTACTATATGAATAGCACTCCCCCCACCTGTTCTGACCTACCTCCTACTTAGACTCATCCCCTATCCTCTTTCTGCTTTCTTTTCTATCTCCTCTACTCTTTTACCCCCTTTCTTTTCCCTACTTACAGCCCCAATCAAATACTATAGAATTCACTATCTATCTTATTTTTCCTCAAAATAAATGTCATGTGACCTGTATTGTTGAATATGTCTCTGTATATTATTCTCATCACACTATTACAGGATCTACCCTTTTGGTAGCCATTTCTTTTTCATATTACTTTCTCACACTGTAACTACCCTCTACCTTGTCTATAGCCACCTTTCCTTTTCTCTATAGTACTTTGTATACTATTGTAAATTATGTCATACTAGTAATGAAATATATACTATTGTCTATTATGTTGTACTTGTAAATTAATTGTTCTGTATGCATTGATGTACTGTACCCTCCCGGGCCATACCTGAAAATAGTCATTGCCATGGCTACTGCACTTACCCGGTAAACAAAGCTAAATAAATAAATAAAATACATTTCCTTGTCCATTTCCTCATGAGATGGGGGTCTGTATGCAACCCCCCCATACAGATTGTGGTATCATTTCCTGTCTCCAGGGTGACCCACAGTGCCTCCTCTCCTCCCTCTTTACCTTTTAGTTAGTAAAATGCAGTGATTTTATGGAACTGTGCCATTCAGGTAACTCAAAAACTGAATAAATCCACTGAGGAAATGCTGTAATTGTACAGAAATGTGCCATTTGGGTAATTCAAAAATTGAGTCAATCCAGCAAGGGCATGCAGTAATTTTACCAATGTGGCATTCAGGCAATTCAAAGATGAGGTAAATCCTCTAATGTTTCTGCAATTTAATAAAGAAATTAGATAAATTCACTAAGGTTATGCCCTGGTCTTGAACATTCCTCTCCCCTGCCTTTCTTCTTCTTTAACCCTAGCCTCACCAGGTTTCCTATTATCTCCCCTCCTACTGTCCCACCTTGCTAATCCCTTTTTCTCGCCTCAGTTCCCAGCTCTTCACAGTTCAGCACTACCAGACCAGACAGGGGGTCACGGAGGGCAGACCACTAAGGTATACTGATTTCTGTACCTGCTCATCTAACTCAGTGTGCAGCGCCATCTTGATTGCTAATTATCACCCATCCTCTAACCCAGGATTGGCTATCCTTCTATAGTGCATCAGCAGCTCACCTGAGGCACCAGAACCAATCACCCAACTTTTGCACACCTCCAATCACTGTCAAATAAAGTTTTCCGTCTCACCCTCCATTCAAGTTGGGCTGTCCATCCCAAAAGCTGTCTCCCACCAATCAACATCACTAAACTCATATCAACTCATTTGTCCTGTCATCTCACCAATGCCAAGAAGCTCAGGTTACCACCCCAGGAACTTAAGTCATCACAATCTGCTTCTGATAATTCCCCATGCTCTGAAACATCTCTTCACTGGGGAACTAATCGGGACTTTATTTGCCATGTTTGCTGTATCTGGGGCTTTGTTATCTGTGCCAGTGCTCCACTCTGTTTGCCTGAATCTGTGCTTGCTGTTCCCGGTTACTGGAGCCTGACTGTGTGGGAGGAGTGAACAGCATTCTTCACGGAGGAGGGGCAGAGTGCTTCATAAAAGCCACGCTATGTTTAAAACCAGGTATTCTACACCTGCATTAACTGCTTCTGCTAGTTCCCTGTGCTCTGAAACATCTCTTCACTGGGGAACTAATCGGGACTTTATTTGCCACGTTTGCTGTATCTGGGGCTCTGTTATCTGTTGACCATAATGTATTATCTTGTGTAAATATTAACTCTGCACTTTGTCTTCCTACCTCAGTCTCCTATTTGACCCAATTGTATCCTGTCTCACATTAACTACAATGCATAAATGCTTATTTCTGGCCTAACAGCCCCAATAGTTTGTCACATTGCTGCTGATATGTAATTGTACTATGTATCATGGTGTTCCTGTACTTTGCACTATGTATCATTGTTCTCGTAAGTTTGTCTCTGTACTCTCCCGGGTCATGCCTGAAAATAGTCTTTCTGGCTAGTGCACCTACCCAGTAAACAAAAACTAAATAAATAAAAAAAGTGCTCCACTCTGTTTGCCTGAATCTGTGCTCGCTGCTCCTGGTCACTGGAGTCTGACTGTGTGGGAGGAGTGAACAGCCTTCTTCACAGAGGAGGAGGGGCAGAGTGCTTCATAAAAGCCACGCTGTGTTTAAAACCAGGTACGCTACACCTGCATTAACTGCTTCTGCTAGTTCTCTATGGCCCCCACCAAGACAGTCTGCTCTGGGACACTGTTGCAAGGCTGCTCCAAGAAATTGCATGTCCTCTGTGCTTACCTGCTTCCTCAAAACAGGCATTCTCACCTGACCTCCCTCACCAGTGGCCCAGGGACTATAGTCAACAATAATGATTACATCATCCTGGGGGATTTCAACATCAACTGGTTTGAGAAACCTAATGCATCTGTAGATCTTACACTCAGTAAGATGTCCCCTTCCCAAATTATCACAAATCCAATGAGAATATCCAATTATGGCCAAACCACTACCAAAATAGATTGGATCCTCACACCTAAGATGCATTCTAACTCTGCATCTGGCACCCTCCCAGACAGTATCACAGACCATTCCCCTATTTACTGCTCTTGGCAAACCTCTTACATGCACCCTCCCCTGCATACCATCCACTTGAGGAACTACATGCGCTTCAGTCCAGATCAATTCAAAACTGACCTAGCCTGTCATGACTGGGCCTACTTATTGTCCACTGGTCATATAGACCAAGTGGTTCACATCATCAATACAACCCTACTCGGCTATCAGGACTTACATGTTCACCTTGCAACAAGGAGGGTTAGGGGTGCAAATACAAAGTGGCTTAACTGGCATCTGCTATCTCTCCTAAAACAAAGAGACAAAAGTTGGGATACCTTCAAGGCCTGCAATGCCTATATGGACTTGGTTAACTGCAAGCATTTAAGAAACAAATGCAAAGCTGATATTAGGTACAGTAAAAGTAAGCACTATAGAGAAAAGTCTTGAACAATAATCTAAATAGGTACTGGAAAATTCTAAAAGAAAACCTCGGCTACTCTAGTCTCTCCACCCCCACAGACTTTGAGATAAATGGTGTCAACTGCAATAACCCCATCACAGTAGCTAATGCTTTCAATCAACAGTTTCCAGACCTCACTGCAGTAGCCAGTGTCCTAACCTTATGCTCACATGCAGCTCACAATGCTTTAACCACTCAGAATACCCCTCACCTACCCTTTTACCTCATGCCAGTCACCAACACTGAGGAGTTACTCCAGTTCATTCTCGAGAATAAGTCTGCAGGACCTGATGGCCTAGAACCTCATCTTCCTAAACTGGTGGCCTGGGAGCTTTCTGTTCCTCTAACTCACATCTTCAAGCTATTCCTTACTACTTGGGTAGTGCCGGCAGACTGGAAAACCACTAACATAGTTCCAGTATATAAAAAAGGGAACCCAAAATCACTGATGAATTACAGGCCCATTGTACTACTCCCTGACCTCAGCAAATTGCTAGAAAAAAATAGTTGCCACTCAACTTATAACACATCTCAAAAACTACAATCTATTGTGTCCAGCCCAGCACGGTTTCTATAAGAAGCAAAGTACTTCAGTGGCGCTGCTAACTCTGACAAATGCAATTTACACTACACGTGACAGTGAAAACTTCACAGGTGCAGTTTTTGTTGACTTTTGACACTGTTAGCCACCCCATTCTGATCAATAAACTCAGAGACCTCAGAGTATCTGATCACGCAATTCCCTGGTTCTTTGGCTATCTCACTCAGTGGGTCCAAATCGGCTCTTCCTCCCCAGCTACCTTCCTACCTCCCTTGGCATCCGACAGGGCTTAGTCCTTGGCCCTCTGCTATTCTCCCTGCACATGAACTCCATCACTCACTGTTTCAAAAATACCACGCTTCTCCTGTACGCGGACAATTTGCCATTCTTTTGTCATGCCTCAGACATTGCTGAACTAAATTGTAACCTTGCCTTCGATCTTGAGACAGTCCAAATATGGCTAGAAAACAACAAACTCCTCATGAATTTCTCCAAGGCCCAAACCATGTTGTTCAGCACACCACACAAGCTAAAACATACTCCTTCTCCCCTACTTGTGGCAACCAAAATTAATAACCCCATGGAAGCAGTAACTGAGTTCAAGTACCTAGGTGTCATTCTTGACCCTTCTCTAGATTTCTCTTTTCACATTTAAACAGTCTGTAGGACTGTAAACATCCACCTTGGTGCTGCATACTGAGCCAGAAATTGCCTATCTCCCTCAGCCTGCATAACAATTGCCCACAACCTCCTCCTTCACAAGCTGTTCTATGCACTCCCAGTGGTTGGACACACCTCTGTCCTTCTCTGTTGCAAATGGTCCACATGCTATAATAATATCTGTAGATATGCACTGTCCACTAACTGCCTCACCCACCGTTGTTTACTTTATAGCAAGCTTGACTGACCATCCCCATCTAAACTACTAGATGCCTCCCTCAGTAACTAGTATATAAAATACTCTCCTCACAAACACCAGTCTTGCTAGCCACCCTTCTGGTTCCTAGTATGCACACTTCCTCCCTTTGGTCCACCAACTCAGAGCTACTATCAATCCCAAGTTCTTAGTCTAAATACAGCACCCTTGCATTTTCCTCCTCTGACCCCACTCAGTGGAATAGCCTCCCCACAGACCTTTGCTCCTGCTGAGACACCTCAACCTTCAAGAAGCACTTTCTCACTTTCCTAATGAGTAGCTCTTTGTGCTCCTGCCACTAGCCTGGTCTTGTTCACAATTCTTGTCACAATTAATGACTACTACTAAATATAATGTTGACGTTTCTGTTATACTTGTGTTTCCTTAGGATAACTGTGCTACTTTGTAATGAGTTCACCATGTTAAGATTATAACGGTGTGTTGCACTGTAATGCTCACTACTTGTACTACTTGTACTCAACTCACTACAGCTAAATATGTATGCCTAGGGCACCTCACCCAGTAAACAAAAGCTAAATAAATAAATAAACATAACTGTATAGAAATGAGGCATTTAGGCAATTCAAAGATACATTAAGCACGCTAAGGACATGCCGTAGTTTTATCAAAATGTGCTATTTAGGTAATCAAAAAAATGGATTAAGCCTACTAAAAGCATGCTGCAAATATATCTAAATATGCCAATAAGAAATTTAAAAATTAGATATGTCCCCTAAGAGCATGTTGTAATTTAAGAGAAATGTACCATTCAGGTAATTCAAAAACTGGGTAAATCCACTATGGGCATTCTGTAATTTTATAGAAATGCACCATTATAGTAATTCAAAGATTGGCAAAGTCTACTAAGGGCATACTGTAATTATATAGGCAGACATCCTTCAGGTACTTAGGTAAATCCACTAACAGCATACTTTAATTTTAGTTTAATGTCAGTTTTGTAAGCCACAATAAGTTAACACTCTTAAGTCTTTCTAATTCTGTGATTTGGTGTCACCATCAAACTCGTTTTGCTGCCTTCAGTTTGTAAGGGTAGTCTAAGAAGGTTAGATTTTTCCATGTTCAGATAGTAGCCTAGATCAGGTATCTGTTGTCACATTACTGTACCTGTAGAGCTAACAAGCCACTCTGAAAACACACTGGTTGGGAGACATAAAAATGCACTATACTTAATAGTCATCTACAGAAGTGCAGGACACACAGGCTCCTTTATCTACCAGATGTAGTTTAATAGTGCTATCTTTAACATCCAGTCTCACTACTATATTCAAGTTTATTTGCAGGAAAAAACTCAGCTGAACACATTCATTTACAAGGTGGTCCTGGAAGGACAACAAAGTACACAATAATACATATATAAACGTCACAATGAATGATTCCTCAACAATCAATAAGAATCTTAGCAACATATTAATCCTTAGGCTGGCAACAGAATTAGAATGTTTAGGAATTTTGGACTCATAGATCAGTCCATGACCCTGCAAGGGTTAAGATAGGAAGACTATAAATGCAGAAATTTGACATAGGGAGAGTTGAGCTAGGGAAACAGCATGAGACTAGGGGAAGCAAAGGGGATATTCGAACAATAATTTGGCAGGAGGACATTGATATGGGTGGGCAAACAATAACCACATGACACAGCAGTGAAGAATTATTACATACTACGTACAGGTAACTAAGTGCAGAAATATGTCAATTGAGCCAAAATATGACAGTAGAACTGGGGAAACAACAACATCAGGGGACTGAGTGAGGCAGAAGGAATACACAAGCAGTAAGCTGGCAAGTGATCATTGATAAGGGTGGGCAAACAGTAGGCAAAAAAAAAAGTTCAGGTCTAAAAATGGGGAAGGCCTGAAGGGACTGAGGAGGGGTACTTACTGCTGCTTGAAGTTGAGGCAGGGGTGTGTGAGGAATGGAGGGGCAGCAGGGGTGAGAAGTGTTGCATCAATCAGGAAAACCATGAAGGGTAGATTTCCCATAGTGACACTGGTAGGTTTCCCTATAAAACTTGTTGAACAGGGATTTAAAGGATTTGACAAACACAAGTTTAATGAGTCTGAGGAAGGTTTGCATCTTATTCCAGTAGGCTGGTATGGTATAGACAATTAGCTTTATCTAGGATCTGTATGTTACAAGGTGCTTTCACTAACACAGACCAATAGAATACAGCTTAATAGCACCCTCAATATAGTTAATGCTTCTCTCGCTATATATATATATATATATAGGACCAGTATGTCACAAGGTGCTGCCACTAGCACAAAAAAACTAGTTGAATGTGGTACAGCAGTGAGTTAGGCAGTATAGACAGACCATGGAAAAAGTTGCAAGGCACAAATAGCATTATTTTATTAACAACACACAATACAACTAACAAAAATATAAACTGTCTAATGACATTAGAATGGCAAACAGATTTGGAAAACTGATTTGGTGGCAGCTTTCCATTACAGTAGGTTCAAATATTAAGTTCAGCAAAGTCTTTTGCCATCCATATCCAATCTAAAAGTCTTGCTTGTATCCAAATTGTAGATCACCTTTCTGAACCATAGAAAGCAATATCTGGCAGATTCGGTTTAACCTGTCTGCCTAGATTATGTCTTTCTTGCTCTCTCAGTTTCTTAGGCAGTTTGTCTCTTCTTCTTAAAGAACTCTAAACATGTTTAGAGCACCCACTTCTGTGGCCTTCCTAGAGCTATTCATTGTTTTTCTGTTCTGACCTCCCTGTAAACTTTAGTTCTCAGCACACCACAGTCAGCTGGCTGTCATTCCTTAGCTCTGTGAAGTAAACAAGCAAAAAAATAAAAAAAAAAACTCTGTCTCAGGCTTGTAAATATTCATTATTTATTTTAATAAATTCCTAGTTTTAGAAAAAATTGGCTTCTTTTCTCAGCCTAAGGTACAGTGTCCATTCATTTCAACTCATACGTGTGTGATTACAGACCAGTGTAATGGGGCTGAGAGAGGAAGGGGAAAAGAAAGAAAAAAGGCAGTATGAGATTCAAGACAGTGGAGTACAGACAAAGTACAAGTTATGGGGAGGGTCACTGGACCTCTGGAGGTGGCAGCTACTATGTCCCATGAGAATATAGTTGCACAATCACTTTTTGCAAAGATAGAAAGGAGAAGTAATAGATAGAACAGCATAGAACAGAAGAGATTTTAGCAATTTTATTTTCCCTATAAAAATGGAAGAGGATCCCGACCCTGTTACATCTTCCTTACACCAAAATGTACTGTACTGTAACAATTAATAGCTAACAAGGCAGTACTAACAACCATAGCTTGCAGGACTCTAGTATCTACCCAAATATCCTGGCTAGCTGGCTTCTTATAGCAATTTCTTCAAGAAAGAAAAAAACTTGTTTTTTTTAATAAATGCTCTAGAGTGGTCTAATGGCATAGTGCTAGGCCTACCACTCATCTTGCCAGTGACCAGTGTTTGGAATGAGCCCAGGACATTAGACGCTGACTGTGGGAGGAGGAGGATCCAGCATCCCAGAGGATGTTGTTCTCCAGGAATTAAGGAGAGCATTCTCCACTGCAACACCACCACCTGGGGGATCACAGGTAGTGGTGCAACTTGAGAGACAAGTGGGGGGGAGAAGGCAGCCCCGTTCTGGTGCTTAACCACATACTAGCTTACATGCATGCCATGGACCCCTTCCTGCTGCATCCTGAGAGAGGGTGAAATAGAATACAGAAAACCCCAATGTGTAGCAACATGGAGTTGAACTCCTGCACCCCATGGATCCTGACTGATCACTAGCTCCCCAATGTATAAATCAACTAGAGAGAGTTCCTGGTGGATGATGCTTCCAAAGGAATCTAAAACACTGGAAATGCCCTCTGGTGTGGAAATACCCTCTAAGTACCCTCAAAAGACCAAAAAGAGAATGATGGAGGATAGGGCTGGAAGGTAGCCTAGCAGCTGGGCAGCAGTGGAGATGGTGGGAAAAAGAAAGTGTTAAAACAAATTTTAAAAACTGGTGTAGTGGTCTCAGTGAATGCATACACAGGCTAACATAACAGCCAAGCTGTATAAATGATAGCAGGTTATCTAGCAGTTTAGATGACAGCAGTGAGCTGGTGAGGAGTAGAGCTCTGTACAGTCCCCTGCCTGGTACGAAGATGTTCACACCTCAGCAGCTCTGCATGCGAAATAATTAAAGAGCATACATGAAAAGACATTAGCAGCTATATCTATAAAAAAAAATCAGAAAATAGCTAAGTTGTTGACTAAAATTGGTCTTGCCGTGGCAACTAAGAAGGAAGCTAAACAGAGCAAATTGACTGGACAAGCAAAACCATTTGGGAAAAGCTTGAAGCAACTAACCATGACAACAAGAAGACTGAGTAGCTTGATCCAAAAACAAAATGGCTCCAACAGACTTATGTTTCCCAAAGACTATAGATACATCAGCTATGAATAAACTGACTAACCTGAAGAGCTCCAGTCTGCAAGTGAACAAAGAGCACCCCCCCCACCAGTGGCTCCAGTGCACATAGTGATTCCACAGTAACTACGCCAAGAGGGATAGAGATACAGCTTGTGTAATCCAACAGCAGTCTGAACAATCTGAAGAAACCGAACAGCTAGGAGAACTGGAGTCAGTTACAACACGAGGAGCAGGGCCGGGGTTGGGGTCCAAACACCGAGAACAGAAGCGCGGGTACTGTGCATGCAATGGCATTAGTTCCAAAACTACTGATAATCAAAGAGGTCACAGGAAGGATAACTGAAAGGTTTGTAAAAGCCATAGAAACTACTCCAGGAATCAAGCTAAGGATTTCCAAGAGAAGGGGAACTCTAACAACTGAAAAGCTAAATGCAATGATATGCTTAATCTCACAGCAAGTGAAGCTATTGAGGCAGTCATTTAATAAAAATAACATGCCTAGTATTTTCACCAAAGTGCAAAATTTTAAAACTCTTAAAGCTAAAGTAAGAGACTTTGCACGAGAAAGCAGCAATGAAGGCCTTACAGGAAAAAACAGTAATGAAGACCAGAGCAGGAATCAAATGATAGCTGAGATGCAATACATACAATTTCTGAATGAGGAAAGGGAGAGTGTGTTAGTGCTGTTAATGGCATTTTTGAGAGTAATCAAAATTAAACGTCCTCTGTCGCAGCAAAGCATTATGCTTAGAATCGGACTATAGAGATTGAAATTCAATATCCAGATGTGACTGTGATGGAGGGTAAAAGGCAGACTAAACTGACTAAACTGAATTACCCCTTGAACATGGAAGGAAGCACAAATACTGTTATAAAGTTGGATTCTGACAAGGGGACGTGGCTGCAACTCAGAGGGACTTACAAATCAAACACTTGCTGGAAGTGAATCAACCAGAGAGAATTTGCAATTATACTGAATCAGGATCCCCAGTCTAGTGAAAGGTGCAAAACAAGAAAATCAGGGCAATCAAATACTTAAAAGTGAGGAGCAATTTCAATGGGTTAATGATCAAGGACTTAAAGGCTCAGAAACAGAAACCTCTATCTGCAAACAGCCTAAGTATATTAATCAGAGGGCCTTGCAGGAGCAGGTCCAGGAGGATTTTTCTTTACATATGGTTACTAAATCACATGTATACCCGGAAGGCAATAACCTTGCAAGTGAACCATTATCAGTTACTAATCTACTTCGGGCTCTATCTTCAAGAAATATCACAATTACCGAGTCATTAAAGACAGCACAAACTGTACCAAATGTGAATATGTTCATATCTGCTATAGAAACTGACAGCACTGGTATTTCCAATATGCTTCAGGAAATGGAACTTGAAAACAAAAAAGCGCACACAGGGCAGGCTGTGCTCACAAAGATATCAGGCACATGTAAAGCACAGATTCAGGCACTCACCACTCATGCTAAAGGACCCCACACAGCTCTTAAGACTCAGAGTTGAATGCCATTTTATTTAACAAAGGCATACATCAAAAGTGTACCCAGACACCATATTTGTGCTTGCCTGACAGGTTTTGGACTGCCTGTCCTTTATCAAAGGCCTTCGATAAAAGACAGTGGTTTTAAACACGTCTTTCAGCATGGGTGGTGAGTGCCCAAATCTGTGCTTTGCAAAGATGTGAAACTTTCTCAAGCTGTGTTGTCAAAACCATTGGATACTATTGGAGCCACTAAAGAGTATAAGATGCTAAATACCAAAACAAAGTCTAGAATTGTACTGCAACTACAAATGATACAGTGAATAACAATGCTGAAGGAATAAGGAATACTACAGAATTTCTGGATCTACTGAAAGGTGATTTACAAAATGTGCAGCAGGTCTCACAAGGAAACAGGGAATTAGAGACCCCAGTGATATCAAAATCATCAGAAACATCAGACGAAGGCAATAAGAAACAGCAGAGGAATCAGATATATGTGACTCAGACTGCTCAGATAATGCTTCCTCCCCCGCCCACATGGGTTAAAGTAATTTTGGCCCAGATGCAAAAGATGAATCCTAAACTAGAGAGAATTGAAAAACTAGAAGCTAAAATTGATAACTTTCAGACTGTGATTAATCATCCGATTTCAAAAAACAAAGAAGTTAAAGCTGAACTAGTACAAGCCCAGCAAAGACTCTCAGCTCTGGAAGATGAGAGAATCTCAGTGAAGAGACAGCTCAGTTTATTAGAGCAATCTAAAAATGGTTTCAAATCCAAACTGACTGACTTTGAAGCAGATTAAAGAGGAAAAATATTCACATATTAGGTGTTCCTAGAGCATGGGATAACAATAAACAATTGAGAGACACTTTAACCCATATTATGGTATCCTACATAGAAACAAACCAGCAAATATCAAAGTGGAAGTCAGTAGATCCATAGAACATAGAGAGCCAATCAAAAATTGTAGGTTTTACCTTGTCCCATCACTGCAAAATTCTTTAGATCAGAGGATAAAGAAAATTGATTGCTGAGGTGCACAAAAAAAAAAAGAAAGAAAAGAAAATTAATGGGAGCTTCTATTTCTATTTTAACAATCTTCCACTAGACCCAGTGAATGAAAGAAAACAAAACTGATTTCCCGTGCAGTAAACTATGGGCAAATAACATCAAGGCAACAATGGTACATCCGGCTAAGATGAAGGTCATCATTGATGGTATTAGATTTACATCAGACTACTAGAACACATGACTACCAACTGAAGGGAGAATTGTACAAATCTAGTAAGAGAGGGATGGGGATTAACCAGAGAGTTGTGTCCTTATGGAATAGACTCCCATCGAACGTAGTTAACAGTGAAACTATGACGTCATTTAAGAACAAAATAGATGTCATTTATGGTGTTGCAGGGGTTCCACAGCAATAACAGACAACATTCCCTAAACAACAAGACTCCTTGGTGAAAGTTATTGTCTTGAATCTGACTCATGATACATACGAAACACTGCAAGGTGCTGGAAAGGATATTAAATCTAGACTGTCCAAGATTTCTCAGTAAACTCTGAGAGTCAATTTCTGTTATGAGTAGGTTAAATATCTGAGATATAGTTGATTAGATGGTTTCTTTCTGCTCTTAAGTCATATTTAAAAAATAAAATCCTTAAATTGTGTAGTTAGGGTCGCTGAAAAATGGGGGATGGAAATGGAGCGACTTAAAGGTACATGTTAGCTAGCCTAGGTGGGTAGTAGATTGTTTATGTTTTGTTTCAGTGTCATTTTTGTAAGGAGAAAGGTTATCTTAGTTTATTAACAAGATTTTGGGAGCAACAGAAAGATAGATATGTTTAGAATACTGGGGCTAATTATCTATTTAAATGTTTCTTTTTCAGGAGAGCTTTGTCTTTCGGCTTTCTTCTCTCCACAGGTTGGGAATACTAATTTGTATTCTTTTTTATTTCCATGTCTAATTTAAGATTCTTAAGGCATGCATCCTACAATTTTAATGGAGTGCATTCTCATATTTTAAGAACCAAATTGGTAAACTATATTAACATATCCAAAGCTGATGTTATTTGTTTGCAGTAGACACATCTTGACAATTCTGAAATTAAGAAATATTAGTGAAATTAAGTGTTTCCTATTTTCAGTTCAGAGGGGACAAAGGGACAAGCAGGAGTTGCTTTAATAATAAGGAAAACAATAATGCTTTCATATTGGATTCTTTCTCTGACACAGCAGGATGAATAATATTAGTGAAAATAAGGGCATACAATCCATATAATCATTTATTTACAGTTGGTTCAAGCTATGCCTCTTTTACTGGTTTTTCAGATTGTTTTAGCCACAGTAATTTAAGGATTAGTTAAATTACAATCATCCAGTATAATTTGAAAGGGAGATTTCAATGCTCCATTAAATCCAGATATTGATAAATCATCTAAAACATTCCTCATAAATCTATACCAATTGAAAATGTTACAACATTTTTTATCACGTCATGATTTAGTGGATCCATGGAGACTATAATTTCCAAATAATGGAAAATAGTCTCACTTGGATACAAAAAGCAACATTTTCAAGGATAGATTACATATTTGTATCAAAATCGTTAACATTTCAAAAGGAAAATGCTAAAACAGATACAATTTTGTACTCTAACCATACTTTTATTTTATTAGATTAAAAATGTAGAGCGTTCACTGGGATTTATAATAATGGTTGTCCTTTAATAATGAATTATTAAAATACAATTTATTACATCTATGATGAAAGTAAACCAGTTATTAGACTTTACGATCCCTTTAAGGTGGTTTTAAGGGAAATGATAATATCCTTCGAAGCATACAAATGGAAACTAAAGAAAGGGGAGAGAATTACAATCAATTGAAGGTTGCAAGAGCTAGTGTGCTGCCTAAAACTATTATTAGTTTTTAAAAGCAGTCAACTAACACCTTTCATATCTGAGGTACTATATCTTTTCCGTTTGGTTAATTAGAGGATTCTTTACCTGTTGTTAGTTGGTGTGTTGTGTGGAACAGCACTCTGCCTGGCAGCTGACATATATAGCTCTGTTCCCCCCATTACATATTCAGCATTGTCACCTCACTGACTGCTATGTCACTACTGCTTAGGAACAACCATGAAGTAGCTGCCAGATCAGTCGCCTGTCCTGTCACTGTCAATGAGATCACAATGCTGATGATGTAGTGGGGGAAATAAAGAAAGATATGTCAGCTGCCAGGCTGATAGCTGTTCCACACATCTGGCACAGTTTTATCACATAGAAAACTTTCTAATGAGCGAAAGGTAAAAGAAATGTACTTCAGAAAACAAAAAGGTTGCAACAGACTACTTCTTGACATTTGTATATTTTTCCTGTCTCTCTGTGTTGGTTCACTATCTTTTTGATTGTTAAAGATTATAAAACCTACCAATAAGATGGCATAATCTAAGATTGAAAAGAATAAACAACAGTGTAACTAGTTTCAACATTAAAATGATAAAATTGGCACAATACCTTCAAGGTGATAAATCGAGTAAAATGTTAGCCACCTCACCTAAAAAGCAGAGACAAAAGAATCTAATTATGGTGTTGGAAGACAAGAATGGGAAGAGTATACAAAGATGAAGACATAGCCTCAACAATGGAAAAATATTATAAAAATATGTATTCCAAAAAGAGTATTCTGGCAATAATACTATGTTGCTAAATTATATTAAAAATTATGGGAGTTCTAGATTAGAATGCAATGGTAAGAACTTCACATTGAAAGAAAGAAAATATGAAAATATATTTTATCTATGCCAAAACTGAACAGTCCAAGCCTGGATGGTTTTACATCAGAACTTTATATAGTTTTTGTGGAGGAATTGGCCCCCTGCCTTGAACTGATGTTAATTGAACTGGGTAGTGGCTTTGGGCAAATACCAAAGGAAAAAAAAAAAAAAGGAAGAAGTGAAAATTATGTTGATATTAAAGGAGGAGAAATATCCAGTTAAACCTTATAGCTACAGGCCAGTAGCCTTCTTGAATACTGATTGTAAGTTAATTGCAAAGTTAACTGTCAATAGATCTAAAGTGGCTTTGCCCAGGGCCATTTACCTGAATCAGTTTGGTTTTTATCCAGGGGTGAACTCTAGCCCAAGCTACTAGAATGGTACAGACCCTGTTTCACTATATGAAATGGGGGGAAAAATCAGTGTTTTATGCAATCATTATTGATGCCTGCAAGGTCTTCAATGTGCTTGACAGAACTATTATGTTGAAGCATTTAGAAGAGTGATGTATTCCATACTTGTTATAAAATGTAATAGCTTTGCTGTATAAGAATACTACTGCCAGGGTATAGTCTAAATAGGCTAAACTCTGTTATAATGAAAATTTCTCTCCATGAAGAAGTACATGATCCGTCTATAATAAAACACTTCAGATTTGATAATTTTATAAAGTACCTAGGTATTACGCTATAAAATTGTAAAAATTAGCTAATTAAAGTCAACTTCAACTACGTAAAAAATATAATTAAAATAATATTAGATAACTGGCAGAAGCTGTCTCTTTATGGGAGCAGATAGAAACTTTAAAGATGATGGCTCTTCCACATTTCATGTTTTCAGTACAAACAAGAGTAGGGTTTCTTTTGATCTTTAGGTTCTTAGTTATAAGAATGTTTTTTTTTCTAAATTCTTGTAAAGAAGAGGGAAACCCAGGATACTGTGGAAGCAGTTAGTGATCCCAAGACTTCAGGTGGGTTACAGCTGTCTGGATTTGGAGATATTTTAATTTAAGTCACCAATTCAAAGTACAATGGGAATGGGTGCTCCGTTTTAACTCTGAACATCTTTTAGAGTAAGAATGATTTAGGAAAGAAGGTAAATAGATATTAAAAACATTATGTTAGAATGTCAAAAGAAAATGAAATATATCCCAACCTTATATTTGACAATCTGGCCACTATTCCAAGCCATTAATAAAATCATGAAGGAATATCTTCCCTGGACCCATTTTAATATTTGGAGTAGTAAGCTGGTATGACCAGAAGTAGTCAGTGCAACATTTCTTGTATTAAGTAACTCTGAAGTTCAGACATGGGCTCAGTTGATAGAGGAAGGTAAATGTTGTTCTTTTAAGAAACTCAAGCAGTTATTTTTACCTTCTATGAAAGTACATTTTCTAAATTAACTTACTCTAAAAAAGCAAATATAAAAATGTTCTTAATATTTTTAATATCAACCTAAATTCAAATGTGGATGGAATTCTGAAAAAATACAAAGTAATCATTAAACAAGGCACTGTCAAATTACTACAAAAATATACAATATACTGATATTGCCTAAAACAGATTCATGGATAAATGTTAATAAAAGATGGTATCTTGAAACGAATATAGACTTCACAGACTAGCAATGGAAGAACTTGTGTATCAAAGCTAATAAAAGCTAAGTATATGCAAAAAAAAACACCACCAACAAAAAAACAGAAAAAAAATAACAGACAGAGGCCCAGATATTCAAACTGAGCCCAAAAAGTGTGCAACAGCAGGAGCAAGCACAAGTCCATTGCGCCCATGCGTAAGAGGCGCGATATTCAAAAACTGCCAACTGTGCTGGCCAAGGTGTGCCTACAGCCGATGACTGAATATTGCACCACCTGCACCAGGGAAGCCGAGCATATCTGATGCACCATAGTGCAACAAGGGATGTTCAGCTGAGCAGTCCAGATGCGCCATAGTGCAACCAGTGATGCCCCCCAGCAGCAGGGCAGCAATGCAACAGCACAACCAGGGTTGCAGGGGCCCACCACCCATGCCACAGATAGGCAGAGGAACACACAGCAGAACAGACATTGTCCCCCCCACACCCCATGCACTGCACAACTGGTGGAGGGCTGGAATAACCACTGGCCCATGGAGACAAACAAACAACCCACAGCTAGGCCACGGTGCCCCATTGCACCCTTTGGCAAGCTGTGACCGGCACACAAGGAGGGCCGACCACTCCATGCCACACCATCCCACCAATGCAGAGCACACCCTGCACCGTGACCCCCAGACACCCTGCCCAGGAGCAGCATCCACCAGTACTGGATACCCCATGTATGCCACCACCCCCACTGTGACAATGCAACCCTGTGCACCACAGAACCATGCAAGGCAGCCCCACTATGAGCACCCATCAGTGGGTGGCAGCACACAGCGATGCAACGATGGCATACACAGTGCCACCATGCACAGCCCCCCCGAGGTACAGCTGAGAGACCGACCATGCATCGGCACACGAGGTACCCCACACGTGACAGGGCATGCCCCAGACCCCACCACCAGTGGTACAGCACCCTGAACACCCTCCCAATGACACACCCCAACCCAGCACTGGCCACAACAGCCAGTGCAGACACCCACAGTGGTGCACGGAAGCATGCACCACACTAGATGCAACACAGTGCATGGACAAACACCCACCCATACCCAAGGGCACACCAACACAGGGATGCAGTAGCGGGGCAACCAAGCCCCCAGCGTGGTGCCATGGAAACCGTGTACACACGGCCAGCAGTCCTCCATGGCACAGGAATGCCAGCCACCCTGCGCAGGCACTGTGGAGCTGTACGCCACCAGCATTCGCCTGGAGCACAAGTCACAGACAGTGGTGCACATCCCCTGCAACACACACAAGCCACAGCATGGAGGTGGGACAACAACAGCGGAGGCCACGGTGTCACCCAAGGCAGACAAGCACCACACCAGTGACAGGAGGCAACCTAGCATTGTGACGGGTACAATGGCTGTCCTGCATGGACAGCCACCACTGACATGTCAGCAGACCATGCAGGTCACAGACATGCAAGGGTGTCAGCTGCACAGGCCATGGATGGGCTGACAGGTGCACAAAGGACACATAGCATGCACCATGGACCAGTGCACACAGTCATCCAGGGCACAGGGAACAACACACACACCACAGACAGTGACTGATAGCTACTCCCACACCATAGTCACTTCCCCACAGACACACACAAATGCCGATGACTGCACCACCCCGATGCCATGCACACCACTGCAGCTGAGCACCTATAGCTCACTGCAAATCAGAGACCACCACAGTAGTCGTATCAGAAGAAATGTATTTAAAAACATCAAACAAAACTATGTACAATTATTTACAAATCTGTGGGGGGGAGCCACAAACAAGGTGGGGGTGGGTAAGGGGCAGGGGTGAACAAATGGTACAGGGAAGGAGGGGTGTGAGGGTGGATCCAGGGGGGTAGGGGAAATCAGGGGCATTGTGATGCTCAGTGGGAGCCCAGCTCCCCACTCCATCTGCTCATTCTGCCATGATGCCGCCTGACCCCCAGCCTCTCGATCCTCTGCAGGATGTCCAGTGATGCCCTGGCAACAGTCAGGATTTCCTACAGTGCCTCCCGGATCATGTGCAGCTGCTGTACACCTAGGACAAGGGAGCAGAGTCAATAGGTGTGAATGCACAGCCCCAAACAGCCCACCCACTGTGCATTGCATACGGCCATGGGACATGCCTCTATGACGGTGTGTGACCACCCACAGTGATTGTGTCCACAAGACCTGCCCACCCAGGTGCACACAGCCATGAGGACCACTGCACACACCCACTGGCCAAGTTCTGCACAGCACCACCATGGCTGTTTAGTGACATGGCTATGTGGTGCGAAGGCAGTGGCACAGCCATGTACCCGGTGCACGCATGGACCACCATTGATGCACTCCCAGACATGCAGTGCCACTGAACAGTGTTGACTGTAACAAGTTGCGTGCATGGCAGTGGTGTCAATGGATGGTGGCCATGCCCCACTGCCCTCCCTGTTACACAGCATGCAATAGTAATCATGGATGTAATGCACTCACCATCATCAGGCTGGTCCCTCTGCCTCTGTGGACCTTCGCCCCTCCTGGTGTGCCGGTCTTCCAGTTGGTGCCTCCTCTCTCTCACCAGCCATCTCTCTTCTGGGCCTAAGGTGCAAACATGGAGAGAGGAACATCAGTACAATCCTGTAGCAAAGCCCCCCTGCCCCCATGTGTGTGCAATCCCACACAGCCAGACCCACCCATCACACACCCTGATAACACCACCACAGCCAACACTGGATGGTCCCCCCCATGTTCCAGACACATGCAACCATGATACCCATATGGAAGATAAAAGTGTATGGACGTTACACCTACCTGGCTGTGGCACCATGCCCCTCCTGGCACATGCCCGCAGGCAGGCAAGCAGGTCCAGGTCCCTCTGCTTCAGGTCCCCATATCTGTGGCAGCACTGCTCCGCTGTCCGCCTCATTTCTGTGGCCTCCTCCAAGGCGTCGGCCACCTCCTGCCACACCTGACTCCTGGACCTGTCCAGGGGTGCCTCACCAAACAGTGGGCCAACAAGTGGCTCCACAATGGCAACTAGGTTTGCCATTTCAATCTGGCTCCACTGGGCAGCTCTCCTCCGTGCCATCTCTCTTGCTCGGTAGGATCAAAATGGTGCTCTGCAGCGTGGTTCTGCCACTTGCAGATGCTGCGCGGTACAGCGCTGCCATTCCCTATCGTGTTGTCACCGAACAGCATGATAGTGGTGCACCCATGCCTGATGCATGATGCCTAGAGGGCAAAGGTCAGGCACAGGGTCAAGGGTCTCTGTCGCATGGACAGCCACAGTGCGATTGGAAACCAATGCATGTAGCGCGATTGGGTGCCTGTGTGCTACCTCCAGTAGTGGCCTACCGTGCTGTTGCCTCAGTGCGCCTATGATGCCCCAGTGCCACAGTGCCATATAGGTGAACATTGCTGTAGTGCCACTGGCACAATGGCGGCCGTGCCCTGCATTGCCTCCCATGCACAGCACATCAGCAGCATGGCAGGCACCTGCGTCATCAACCCGGGCATGCGCAGTTAGGTGTGTACTGCGCATGTCACAGAACTGTGCCCTTGGCTCAGCACGTTCAACACAATTGCGCAAACATAGAAACATAGAATTTGACAGCAGATAAGGACCGCTTGGCTCACCCAGTCTGCCCATTTCCCTACCTACTGGATAAGCTGCAGATCCTAGTTAACCAGCAGCCTACTTCTTCTTAACCTCACCCCCAGAATTGCCTTATGACTGTCCCATGCATGCTTGAATTCCACCACTGATTTTGACTCCACAACCTCCTCCGAAGGCTGTTCCATGCATCCACAACCTCTCTGTGAAAAAATACTTCCTAAATTACCTCTGAGCCACCCCCATCTTCAAATTGTTCTTGTTCACTCTTTTTTTTGAAAGATGCTACCCTCTTGGACTTTGTTGATTCCCTGAGGTACTTGGAAAGTTTCTATCATGTCCCTCTCTCCCTCCTTTCCTCGAGGCTATACATATTAAGCTCCTAAGTCTCTCTTCATATGTCTTCCGGTGCAGGCCCTGCACCATTTTAGTTGCCCTACTCTGGACAGCTTCCATCCTGTCTATGTCTTTGAGGAGATTGGGTTTCCAGAACTGGAAAAGCCACACAGCAGGTAACATCGCGGCCATGGCTGTGGGTGGTGCTGCCATGGAGGCCTGCGTGTCATCACAGTCCCAGCCTGTGTCTGTCAGCACTGGTGGGTCAGCACTGGTGTGTGTACAGGACAGTGGGACTGTTGCAGCCACTGCAGTGGCACCAGTGAGCCCTGGGGAGTGGCAACCGGAGGGGCAGCATCAGCAGTCGGCCAATGGGCTTGGGGGTACAGTGTCAGGGGGCAGCATCAGTGCACCACCTGTGGACATGCCCAGGCCTGGTCCTGGTGTGCAGTACCCACCCTCAAGGGGTGCTGAGCATCAGGGCCATGCACACCCTGAGGAACAGGATGCCGAGCAGGCAGATGACCTCTTGGATGAGCACACCTGCATACTGCAAGCATCAGTCAACCAGCAGATGCGGCTTGTGATGTCAGTGGATGCACTGCATGTGGCTCTGGAGCAGGCAGAGGACCATCGCAGTAGAGACACCGCTCTGCTCCTGGCAGGGATGGACCAGTTGTGGGAGGATGTGACCGCTGCCACTGGCAGGTAGACACAGGCATTCACTGCTGTCATGGCCACAATGGGCACACAGTTATTTGCCCATGCGTCGCAGATACCACACAGTGCACTGTCCACCCCCTGTTCCCAGCGTCGTGCGACACCATCCTTGTCGACACCAGGTTCAGCTGTGGGCATCCTGAGCACGCCTGGCGCAGGCATGTTCGGTGTGCTGCAGACCCCTGCACGAGCACAGTCACATTCACGCAGTGGAACCTCTGGGGGACCATCGGTGCCACCCCTTGAGGCCAGTGGTCAGTCTCTCAGTGCTGGCGGGTCTTGGTGGGGCTGCCCACGCATCCGTGGTGGCCAGGGCACTGTGGCACGTGACTGACCTGTCTCCCAACGTGGCTACTGTCTGATGCTGCCCTGTGTGCATTGTGTCATTCAGCGGATAATGCATGGGTGGGTACCTGGCTCTGCACACAGACACACAGTCCATCTGCACACCCTCCCGGCTGCTGTCCACAGTTGCGTGTGCATGATGATGCTTGCATTGCACTGTACACCAATGTGCAATGGTGCTCAGCATCTGACACATGCACAATGACAGGCAGTGGGTGTGGTGGTCTGTGGACATGTGTGTGGCTAGGGTTGGCATTCTGGGTTGGTGTGACTCCTACCCTTTGTGCATGTCTGGTGTATTGTGTGTGTGTGTGTGTGTGTGTGTCGTCTGTCTGTCCACGTGCCATGTTAGACCTCACCCATCCCTGGTGGTTTACGTGGTTGCATGCCCGGCCACTTCCCTTGATGGCATGCACCCCTGGTGTGTGTCCATACGTGTTTGTGGGTTGTGCCTTAGCCACTGGTGGTTGCACATGGCCCCATGACTTACCTGGGTTGGCTGAAATGCTCCTCCATGATGGTGTCTAGGTGCAGCTGTGCCAGCCGGAGCAGTCGGGGGTCTCGTCACCCAAGGGGGGGGCTGCCCATCACCATTGTCACCGGCATCCTCATCGTCCCCATCGCTGTCCCCCTCTTCGACCTGTACGGCTATCCCACATTCGTTAGCCATGTTGTGCAGGATGCAACAGGCCAGGAATAGCCCACAAGCCTTTGAGGGGCTGTACTGTAGGGCACCGCCGGAGGTGTCCAGGCAATGGAAATGTGCCTTAAGCATCCCAAACACCCACTCGATGACATTATGTGTGGTGGCATGTGCCTCATTGTAGTGTTGCTACGATGGGGTCACAGGCCGCAGGTAGGGTGTGAGCAGCCAGGGACGGAGTGGGTATCCATTGCCACCTGTGTGTAGAGGGTGGAGGTTAGTTTGGTGATCAGCATCACCCTGCCCCGGGCCATGTAGGCCACTACCCATGTCACCTCTGACTATGCCCCCCCAGGCCCTATGATTGTCTGTGTGGTTTGCATACTCACCCACTAGGTGGCCAATGGGGATATCCCCACTCTTGAATCTGTGGCACAGTGCCAACTGGTGCCAGATGAAGGCATCATGTGCTCCCCCAGGGTGCGTGGCACAGACATTGATTATGCGCCCCCTGGCATCACACACCACCTGGCAGTCGATGCTAGCATAGCCCTTCCGATTTATATATGCAGACCCCTCAGGGCCAGGTGGTGTGAGGATGGCCACATGGGTGCAGTCTATTGCCCCTAGCACGCCAGGCATACGTGCTACCCTGTGGAACTCCTGTATGTTTGCTGCACCACGGTATGCTGGGGAATGGATGTACTCCACAGCATGTGGTAGCAGTGTGCTGAGGAATTGGGTGAGGTGGCATGATGCAGCTGACTGGGTTATGCCTGTGGTGTCCCCAGTTGGTCTCTGGAAGGTACCCGTGGTGAGCAAGCACATGCAAGCTGTCACTTTCATCTCCACTGACAGAGCATGGCTCCGTCGTGTGGGTGCCTGCATCACATCACTGCACAGCTCACAGAGCCACCTCAGAATTGTCCAATTCAGGCAGTACTGGCCACGATCTCTGTATCACTATACAGCTTGAAGCTGGTGCAGGCTCGGTACTGCCTGTTGGGGGCATACCGCCGATGGGCCCTTCCATGGCTGCGCCCCCCCCGCTGCCCACCTTCTCACCCCCCTCATTACTGCCTCCATCTGGATGGTGGCACTGGCCATGTCCCTGGCTTGCGTTCACCCCCCCAGCAGCTGTTTCTGTGTTCCCCCCATTGTCCTGGCTGCTACTTCCCCTGCACTGAGAACACCTGACTGTGCTGGCCTCACTGCTGTGTGGCAAGTACTTCCCCCCTCTGCACTGTGGCTCCCCACACCTTTCCCTGAGCCTGTGGGTTCCAGGTGCCCTTTCACTGTCCTGCCCTGTGTGTATGTGTTTTGCCTGTGTGGCTGGCTATAGTTCCGAAACTTGAGGCTTCCCTGTAGCGTTCTTGCACCTCTCCCTTGCTCCTTTTTATTTTGGATCATTTCCGCTATGGCACAACTTTTGCTGGCTCCTCTATTGTGCATGGCGCATGTTGTTGAATATCGCACTGCACCATTTATGCATGGTTCCTCCCCCTTCAGTTGTGCATACATTCATTATCATTGCGCTTATTGTACAGTGTGATTGGGTCGAACTGCCTCCCGCTGAACATCGCAGAATGGTGCATTTTCGGACTTGCGCTGGTGCAACCCTATTGCACATGGTGCAACTCTTTTGAATATCTGGACCTGGGTGTTTTATATTCCAGAGATACTTGGGAAATTGGAAATACAGGGATGGGGCCATGCTGTGCCAAAGGAAATCTGCATCACTGTCTTTATCCAACAATGATGGAGTTATAAAGCTAAATTGTTGACAAAACTGTTAAAAAAGAGATTCCATTTGAATTTGACTTATTGGTTTTTAATAATACATTGCATTTAAAAGTAAATGAATAAGAAGAAAATATTTTTTTGTTTTAGGAATAATGATAACCAAATGATTAATTATTAAAAAATGGAACTCCTTTCCCAATGGAAATCTTGAGGTACAGTGATGGTGGTTTATGCTGAAAGAAACATTCTCATTTGAAAAATGATAGTACGAATTTAAGGAAAGTAATGTTTTGTTTGGATCCTCTTGGAAGGGAATAGAAAAAATGTTGTTGCCATTACTGACATTGTAAGTTAAAATGGATTGGTTTGTCGAGCCAGCCCGTCGGTGCAGTGGTTGGATTTCTGCTTGCAATGCCAGTGACCTGGGTTCAGGAATGGACCTAGGTTGTAAGAGGGCCGGCTGGTGGGAGAAGGATGGAGTGTCCTAGGATTGCTCTCCTTCTCCGGGGGTGGCAGGGAGAATATCTGGTGCTCGAGGGACCCCTGGCAGAGGTCGGGGGCACCACAAGCAGCCAGTATCTGGATGTCTTCAGGGGTGGGGCAGACGTCTGATGTCATTACACATTCCCACCCCCAAGGAAAACAGGCAAAAAAACAAAAAAAAATGCTGCCAGTGTCCTAATGACAACCTCTCGTCGCTCCTTCATTCACTCCCAGGCTGACTCCCTGACCTGATCAATGTCTGCGGCACCTTGGCCAGTGCCGCAGCCCCACCCTGGGGGGCAAGCCAAGGGGGCAATGGGAGTAGCAGCTCATATGGGAGTGGAGGGTGGCGGGGACCATGACCACGCTGAACTCTGAACTCTGATGCTGGCCAGTGGCCAAAAAGCATGGTAAATAAAAAATAATGGCTTGATTTGTTTTTCTATTTTTCACACCAAGGTACTCTTCTTTTCTTTTTTTGTATGTAGAGAATGAAAAGTTAGTTATATTTTGACATATACAAAATTAATAGTATTTAAGTTGCTCTCTGATAGGTTTAAAGGGATGAGGGAGTGGGTTTAATTTCTATGTCATGTCTTTTTTGTTTTGCTGCATTTAAATTTTTGTCTTATGTTTCTAAAAGATGTACAAAATACCAGAATGATTGTCCCTTTCATATTATATAAACTGTACATAAAAACTGATTTTTTAAATAAAATTTGTAAATAAAAAAGTTGAGCTGTATAAAATACAATGACTCACTGTCTATCTATTGCAGTAAGATAATCTACTTGGCTATCCCTTTTCCCCAAAACAAATTCTGGCAGTTTAGTAATTTAAACTAAGGTGTTTTTTTTTTTGCTTACTCAGCAAGCAACTCAGGTAAGCAACAGGACTTTCTGAAAGAATATGGGGGTTATCAGGTAAGCAAGAATAAAGAAATAAATGAGACAGGGAACAAACGAGGTAAAAAGGGAAGAGGTGGGTCAAGTGGCACTTCAGGGGACAACACAGGCAGGAAAGAGGGAGAAGAGAAGCAAATAGGGAGAGAGTTAAGTATGTAGAGTAATGTGCACCTATGAAAGGAGACTGGTAGAATAAAATTCTGGACCTGGGAGCCATCATGGCAGAGGCCAGCCTGGAGTTGGTGGCCATAACAGAGTTGCAGTTCATTGAGTACCACGACTGGAACATGGCCATACCTGGTTATTCTCTGTTCAGGACTGACAAGATGGAGAGGAGGGGAGAGGGGGTTGTACTCTAAGTGAGGGAGAGAATCAAGACCATGGAGGTACTTGGTCACTCAGAGGAAAAGGAAGGACAGAAGGTGCTGTGGGTTATCCTAGCGACAGGCTCTGGGGCTGCTATCCATACTAGGGTAGAGTACAGACCTCCAGCACAGGGAAATGAATTGAATAAAGCACCTGTGGAAGCCATCGTCAGAATGGCAAGTAAACTGAAGGTGCTGCTAGTTGGTGACTTCAATCTGCCAAAAGTGGAGTGGAGCCTTCCAGCAGTGGCTTTGGCAAGGAGCAGTCATCCTTGACTCCCTACAAGGGAATTTTCTCAGGCAGCTAGTCAAAGAACACACTATGGATGGGGCAATGGTGGAACTGGTGCTTCAAACAGGGACAGCATGGCAGATGTCACAGTGGGCAGTCCCCTAGGTTACAGTGATCACTGAACAATGTGATTTAACATAAAGACAGGAGCAGAGACAAACCGCACAAGGATGAGTGCCTTGGACTTCAGAAGGGAGGATTTAAAAAAAGTGGTGACAGCCTCAGAAACTGCATCATTAAGGGGATTGTTGTGGGGGTAGAGGCACAGTGGGGAACAATGAAGGAGTCCATGATTAAGGCAACCATACTCTGCAGGAAGGAAGTGATTAAAAGCAGGAGGAAAAAGAGACCATTATAGTTCTCCAGGAAAGTGGCCAAGCTGGTAAAGGAAAAAAAGGTGGCATTCAGGAAGTATAAGGAAATGCAGAGAGAGGAGGACAGGGAGGTATACCAAGTAAAACAGAGGTAAGCAGGTAAGGCAATGAGGGAAGCAAAGGTGCAGACAGAGGAAAGACAAAGAGGTAGATAAAGGGGATAAGAATTTCTTCAGATACATAAGTAAGAAGAGGAAAACAGGGGGAGACATAGTGAGGATAAGGAGGGTGGCAGAGGGAGACTGTGCAGAAGAGGACCAAGAAAAAGCTGCCATCCCAGACAGGTATTTCCGCTTAGTCTTCACAGTGGAGGGAGGGAGGGAAGACAGACCACCAGGTGGTAGCAGGAACAAAGGGAGACAAGGTAGACACAAGTCAGAGTTCAGAGAAAAGAGTCCTGAAGGGACTTACAGCTCTAAAGGTGGACAAGGCTATGGGACCAGATGCATTCCGATAGATAATTGTGATGCCAGAATCTATTTGTTCTAATATGGTGATGAGACCTGTCCTATACCTCATTACTGTCCTTCATCAAACACAGAATGTTAATGAGAGTGGCAATGCAAAAAAGAAAGAACGTGAGCTACCTACTGGTGTACACGTGTAATCACAATAACTGACAGCCCCATACACAAATGAGTATAGGACCTATTAACATTACATCATGTTGTAGCCCTGTCAGTTGGCAAAAACATAGGCTGAAGCACCATGGCAGGACAAGAATTTGCTTCAATGTGAATAACTAAATCTCTTTAAAAGTAATTCATTCACACACCCTCACATCAAAAGATATTGTCACATATCACTTGAGCAGTTACTGTACAAGTTACATACAGATCCTCACTATGCACTCACAAATTCTAAGAACACATAGTTTTATTATACGAGCAGTTATTAAGGTTGCATGGCAAATAGTTGAAGAAACACAAGTGTATACAATAAGAACTACCTCATGTGTTATGCAGCATGTGGCTATTTATTTATTTAGCATTTGTTAACCGGGTAAGTACACTAGACAAGTATTATGCCTATTTACATCTGAGTGCACTTCTAAACTGGCATGCTACAATCTAAGTGGCTGAACATGTATCAGATGTACCAGCACCCCCTACCAATTTTGACTCTGTGAGTGTCTGAGGCATTGCTAAGCACCACAGCCTCACTTCATATACCAATATGTTTGCACTGCTTATGGCAGGTAAACATAATGAAATCACAGGGTATTAGAAAATGACTTGAGCACTGCTATTTTGAGACAGGGGAGGATTTATAAAAAAAAAACGAATTATTGGACCTATCTTCCATGTAATACTGACATTTGAAAGTTCTGCATTAACAATAAAGTAGTTATTTACAGTGATTGTAAGATTTTATTTGCGATTGGACACAATATTAACAAGAATGAAGACAATGGGGTCTAGTGCATAGAGCACAGGCATGGGAACCTGATGAATAAATACATTTGTATTGGAATCTCAGATCAGTTTATTATAATCAATGTATTTTAGCTCATTTTACTCAAGTTGCATATGTGATGATGACTGTTCAGTATAGGAATGGGAGAATGGGTTCTGAACCTTACAGAACCTGTGCTGTTTTCTGTAAATGAACATTATCTGAACATTTTTATGTTCTGATAATTGTCAAAACTGCAGCGGCGTGGTACAGCCACAATCTCGGCCACTGCCCGACACCTTCTGCTGACCTCTGTCCGCCCTCCTGGAACAGCGGCTCAGACACAGCTCCCAGGTACGACTGCTGAATTTGAAAGACCCAGAAGCTGCTTTCTCCTGCAACCTGATTAGTGTGGCGGTTCGGTAGTGGACACTTATTGGTCCGCCCGGCTGGCTGCTGCAACTCCATTGGAGCGCCTTCTCGGTGGGCTTCCGGGGAACTTTTTGAGAAGCCAGCTGTAATTTCTGCTGCCTCCCAGCTGCCACACTACTACTGTGGTGTTTTTTGATTCCTGCCCCCCACCCCAGGCCTCCTTTAAATAAGCCTTAGACGCTCCCACTTTCTCACCCCTGCTAGCTAATTGGCCCAAACAGGCCCACAAAACTACACTGATTGATGGCCTTGGGCCAGGCTATGCCACCTGCCTTTCCTCCTCTGAGAAGTCAGTCCTTCCACCAGGTCAAGAATTACAAATTGAACTACCTTTCCCCTGTACTTACTTTGTAACAATGACACTGGAACACCTCCTGTACCGGTTATAGCCTCCAAGCAGTTTCCTACCCTTCCCACCAAAACTCTACCCTCCCGCCCCCTTTCGCCTCCATTCCTGGTTTCCAAGACCACTATCTGTCAGGATAACTTCATAGCCTACTCCCACCCGGACACGCCACTGAAGATGGAGTTCCAGCAATGTGCCCTCCTGGCTTTGACCCTGCTTACACTAGGTTGGCATATCTTCTGCATATCTTCTCCCATAAGGATTCATCCAGTACTGCACTACACTCCTGGCTGCGTAACAGATATTACCTACTCCACAGTGCCAGGCCTTGGCCATTTCAGCTGGCTCTCAATATGGCTCCAAAGACTGCTGACCTCGCCCAACCCCCTGCCTTTTTTATATATGCCATACTCCAATTGCCTCCACATTCTTAATGACTGGAAAAGATCCTCTACTCAGCAGCAAAAGAATAACAATCTCTGTCAGAAACAGCAAAAAATATATCTACTCAGACTCATTCTTCTGCTTCTACTAATATCTGGCAATGTACACCCAAATCTTGGCCCAGCTGGGGTCACATTGTCAAGAAACAATAATAAGGAAGGAACAATTACACTCACCAACATAAATATCTGCAGTCTACTCAAAAAGATAGACTGCCTGCAAGTCTGGGCATTACAACACAACCCTGACATACTCGCAGTCATTGAGACATGGCTCACTCCAAAAATACCGGATTCCGCTGTCTCGATAACAGGTTACACACTTTTCAGGAATGACAGGATCTCAAAAAGAGGAGGGGGCTGTGCATTATACATTAAAGACTAGATAAAGGGGTTTGCTCTCCCTCTACCCCACCTTACCAGTACTGCACAAATTCTCCACATAAACATTCTGTTGGGGGCCCACAATAAAGCACTAACTATACTTACTGTATACATCCCTCTGGAAGTGAAATTTCCAGGATTTGAAGAACTTATGGAGGTTATCAGATGTCAGTATCTCAACTCTGAATCTATTATTCTAGGGGATTTCAATATAAATTGGTTGGCACCCCTGACTGGCACATATAAGGACACTGTTGCAGAGCTACATCTTACACAACTTGTTGGCTCACCCACCAGAACACATTACAAAACTGGATCTAGCACACTATTTGACTGGATCCTCACAAACCGCCCGGATCATATCTCCAATGTGACAGTCCACCCAGACTCTCTGAGTGACCACTCTCAGTAACCTGCAGCTGGACCAACAAATTCAATGCAACACCCCCCCCCAAATAATCTCCAATCGTAAACTAAAAAGGGGTTACCTGGAGTACCTTAAGGAGCAGCTGCGCAACACTGACTGGAGCCCCCTTGACACAGTGGAGGATATGGACACTGCACTTGAGTATTTCATCAAACAATTCAATGCTGCTTGTGACTGCCATGCCCCTGTGCAGAGGACAAAAAGCCATGGAAGACACAGCCCCTGGATCACACTGGACCTAATAGGCTGCATAAAAACAGGGGACAGCTGGTGGCATAGGACACAGACCTCAGGCAAACAATAAGACTTCAAGGAATACAGAAGACTATGGAATGACTGCACCTGGACCATCTGCTCTGCCAAAAGTAAGCATTTTAGGGAAGCATTACAAACAACATGGGAAAACAGCAAGTCCTTTTGGGATAACTTAAAAGATGTGACAGGGAAAGTCAAGAAAGAGGCTCCACAAATGCTCAACATTAATGGTGCACCTACCCTTGACCCCCTGACTATTGCCAACATGTTTAACAAAGCATTTATTGGCCTGAACAGTGTACTTCCTACACAATTTTTTGAAGAAACCAACCTAAGCCTAAGCCAAAACCTAGGGTCCACTCAAATATCACCCCCTTCCTTCTATTTCAAAACTGTCAACAACAACCAAGCAAGAAAGTACATTCATAAGGTACTTGGAAAATCCAGGAAAAGCGGCGACACACTTGACCTCAAACTTATCTCCCTTGCACTTGATGAAATCCTATCTCCCATTACTAAGCTGCTGAACTTATCCCTGCAGCTGTCTCAATTCCCCCAAGCTTGGAAATCAGCCCTGGTAACACTAGTGCACAAGAGCGGTGACTAGGCATTGCATGCCAATTACAGACCTATTTCTATCCTTCCACCACTGTCAAAAGCACTGGAATGCATTGTCTCAGACCAGCTGGTTAAATACCTAAATAATTACAACATCCAGTGTCCTGAACAACATGGATTTCGGAAAGGGCATAGTATCTCCGCAGCTCTTCTGGATTTCACCAGCTTCATACACAGTTCACTGGACCAGGGTAACCTTGTTGGCATGGCATTTATTGATCTAACAAAGGCTTTTGACATGGTCAGTCACTCCCTATTAATTTAACAACTCACCTCGATAGGCCTCTCTAATCCAGCTACAAACTGGTTTGAAAGCTACCTAGCTGATCGTTACCAACAGGTGAAGATTGGAAACATCACATCTGGGCCCCTACCAGTTCATTGTGGGGTTCCCCAGGGATCAATCCTAGGTCCCCTCCTTTTCAGTATCTTTCTAAATAACCTACTTCAATCACATGACCAACGGATACTTCTCTATGCAGATAATGCTGTGATTTTTACTTCTCAACATGACCCTCACACCCTAAAATATCAGCTACAACATGCTTTCAAACAAAGTGAAGATTGGTTCAGAGCCCACAAGTTGGTTCTGAACTATAAAAAAACAAAAGTAATGCTTTTTAGCAGTACTAGAAACAAACACAAAGCAGCCTCCCTTAACATCACTAACTGCGTAGGGGTTCCTCTTGAACAAGTGGAGCAATTCAAATACCTGGGAGTTACACTTGACAGTTCCCTCTCCTATGCAGAACACATTGAGAATGTGGCCAAAACAGTCGACATAAGAATTGGGCTTCTGCACAGGCATAAGAAATGTCTGACACCCAAAGCCTTCCAAACCGCAATCCATAGCACAGTTGTTTCCGTCATGGACTATGGATTGGTTATATACAGCTCAGCCACTCCCACCGCACTACGTAGGATAGCAGTAGCCCTAAACAAAGCCTGCCAACTGCTCACCAATTCCCCCTGACTAACGCACACATGTGACCTTTATGAGCAATCTGGGTGGCTAAAACTTGAAAACAGGATACAATACCAAACCTGTCTCTTAGCTAAAAAATCAATACTTGGACTACAACCTCCCAGAGTCACAAACCTTAAGCTTATTCACAGGCCTGCACCACACCAGGAACTCCGGCTATCAGGTTCTCACTGTCTCTCGCTGCAGAACCTTCCAAGGGCAGATGTCATATGCCTATTGGGCACCACTTTGGCTCAATAACTTCAGAACTGAACTCAGCGTCACGCAGAGATTGGGGCTTTCCAAGACCAAGCTAAGACAACACCTACTGAAGAAAAGCTCCTGTGACTGTACTTTCTAATTACTTCACACACACCCTATATTTCGGACCCCGGTCTGTCTCATTTGCGGGCCATCTTGCCATCCACTCACTATTTCTGACTACTACTCCAAACTGTCCATGTCTTTGCCCTGTAATCCCCTCCACTCCCCTCTCCCATCTCCCCCTAAATAGTCATCTCCCCCCTACTCTCCTTTCTGGGTAGCTGCTTACTGTCTTTTACCAGACAATGCCACCTAGGCTGCTTCTGTTACCTGAATTATCCTAATGTTAAAACCTCTCTGTTTCTATTTACAATGTATTATGTCTATGTTTACTCACTTAGCTAGATATTCCTAAACCCACATTGTATGTATACCCACCTTCTATGACGTGGAACCTTTGTAAAAGAGCGGTCTCCTGCTCCCAGGTATTGTAATCCAAGATTGAAATAAATAAAAAAAATAAATAAATAAATCATTGATTGTGGTACTTAAGATACTTTAGAACTATAAATATCCATGTAAACTTTCAATCAACGCTTAGCTGAGCCAGCCCCCCTTTGCACCAAATAATGCTTGTGCTCTGCTACTGGCTGACTGCTGATGATCAGCTGACAGCTGTCAATTTCAAATTCCATGTTCAGCATCAGCTCTGTTTGCAGTATGCAAGCTTTGTGATGTCCCTAGTTCAGTGGCTTAATGCTCTTCCTGAAAAGGCGATTAAATGGGATTTTTCAGCATTACAAACTGCCGATATGGATGCTGACATTTTAAGTGTTACTGCCAGTGATTCAAAACTTATGGCAGAAAATGTTGCTGAACAGCTCAGCACTGCTTCCCCACCTCCCCCCCAAAATGTGGGTGCACCACAATGTCTGTGCTCTGGAGGCTAGGTTTGAGATAGGTCAGTATGCCTGTCAACAAGGGGTCATGAATGCAATGCGTTTCTGTGAGTCATAGTACAAAACAAAAATTTATGAGAGTACTGTATGCACATTCAAACAGGACTACCTGAAAAAACTGAACAAAACTCCTTACACTGACAAGCTTGCTAAATCCCTTCCCATAAAACCCAGAGGTCACCCAGACCCTCTTGATGGAAGATATTGAGAAACAATTAAAAATTATCTGCTCACTTAGAGCTGAAGGAGCAGTTGTCAATGGACGTGTTTCAGCAGCAATAGCCACGGATGCAGTTAAAACCTCCCACCCACAAAGGCTGTAAGAGAATGGTGGATCACTTTCTTCTCCAGGCAGTGGTTTTGGTTGTTTCTGAACCAAATGGGGTTCAGCAAGTGCAAGAGGACCATGCTGCTAGAAAAATCACTGTAGATTTTGAAGATCTTAAAGCACACTTTTTGACAGCACATCGCCAAGGCTGCCATGCAATAACTAATTCCACCTGAGATGGTTATAAACCTCAACAGGAATGGGGTACAAGTAATTCTGTGTTTTGAATGGACAATGGATGCTGTTGGTAAAAAAAAACAAATTGAAGTCTCAGGGCTTGGGATCAAGAAACAGGTTACAGTGCTTCTGTCCTGCACACTGTCCAGCCACTGCCACCCCTCACAGATCATTTACCAGGGTAAAATGCAGCAATGCCATCCCACATTTTCATTTCCAGCAGAATGGAATGTAACCCACAATGAAAACCATTGGACTAATTCAGATACCACAGTCAGATACACAAATACTGTTTTTGCTACCTACATTGCCCAGGTTAAACAAAAAACCTTCCTGATGTACAGAGAACAGTATTGATCCTCAGCTTATTCAGGAGCTACACAACAGAGGACATAATCACCAGTTTTGAGAAGAATATTATTATCCCTGTGTCTGTGCCAGCTTCTTACACCAACCTGCTGCAGTCATTAGACATTTCAATAAACAAGCTTCTCAAAGAGGAACTTAAAAACCAGGCCTGGCCTGGCGCAGGGGGTTGGGATGGATGATAGGGGTTTCTGGAACACAAGGTGGGGAGGGCCTCAGCACCCAACTAAGGATCTGAGGTTTGAGCAGACTCGATAGACCATAAGGCCTAATCTGCTGGTAATTAGTATGTTAGTTTACAGACTAGCGTGACAAACTGATCTCTAACCATCTGAAAAGTGGAAGCAGGAGCTCCAAAATATCAATGGGTCTGAGAACTGCCGCACTGTAAAACCAACACGCTCAGTGGCTTCTTAGTAGCTTTGCAAAAATCTTGACCAGAAAGGAGAACTGTATACAAGGATTCCAAAAATAGGAATACTACAGACTGACACTGAGGCCCAGATATTCAAACTGCGCCACAAGGTAGCACAATAGCAGGAGCAGGCACAAGTTCAGTGCACCTATGTGCAACACGCGTGATATTCAAACACTGCGCAGGCCAAGATGTGCTTGCGCCACACAACTGAATATCACGCCAACTGTGCCATGGCAACCAGAGATGCGCAGTGGCGCAGGTCTGATGCGCAATAGCACAACCAGGGATGCGCAGTGGAGCAGGGTAGCAGCGCATCAGCACAACCAGGGATGCGCAGGGACAGGATGCAGGGGTCCACCACCCATGGAAGATATAGGCAGAGGAGCACGCAGCAGAACAGACATTGCCCCCCACACCCCATGAACCGCACAACTGGAGGAGAGATGGAAGAACCACTGGCCCATGGACACCAGCAACAATCCCACAGCCGGGGCATGGTGTACCAGCACACCCCCTGTCAAGCTGTGACTGACACACAAGGAGGTCCAGCCACCCCATGCTACACCATCCCACCAATGCAGAGCACACCCTGCACAGTGATCCCCAGACAACCTGCCCAGGAGCAGCACTCAACAGTGCTGGACATCCCATGCGTGCCACCACCCCCACTGTGACAATGCAACCCTGTGCACCATGGAGCCATGCAAGGCAGCCCCACTGTGAGCACCCTGCAGTGGGCAGCAGCAGCCACTGGTGCAACAACTGCAGACACAGTGCTGCCCTGCATGGCCCCCCCCCGAGGTACAGCTGAGAGACCGACCATGTGTCGGCACACGAGGTACCCTGCATGCGACAGGGCCTGCCCTGGACCCCACCACCAACATTACAGCACCCTGCACACCCTCCCAAGGACACACCCTGTCCCAGCACTGGCCACAACAGCCAGCACAGATGCCCACAGTAGTGCATGGAAGCATGCGCCACACAGGATGCAACACAGTGCATGGACAAGCACCCACCCATACGGACACCGTAGGGGAATTTCCCCGGTGTCCTGCCAAATTTCCCTCATTCACTAAAAATACCACCAACAGCTTAATCTGGTTCAGGGTCAGTTGGCATTCATCTGTATCCCCCTCCCTCGGGTCGTGCCTGAAAATAGGCAGAATTTGTCTAGTGCACTTACCCAGTCAACAAAAACTAAATAAATAAATAATACCCAAGGGCACACCAACACAGGGACACAGTAGCAGGTCAACAAACCCGCTGGCGTGTGGCCACAGCAGCCGTGTACCCATGGCTAGCACCCCTCCATGGCACAGGTGTACCAGCCACCCTGCGCATGCACCATGAAGCCGTACACCACCAGCATGTGGCTGGAGCACAAGTGACAGACAGTGGAGCACATCCCCTGCAAACAGACACCAGCGACAGCATGGAGGGTGGAGAACAACAATGAGGCCACAGTGCCACCCAAGGCACACGTGCACCATAACGGTGACTGGAGGCAACCTGGCATTGTGCCAGGTACAGGGGTTGTCCAGCATGGACAGCCACCACTGACATGCCAGCAGACCATGCATAGCACAGACATGCAAGGGTGTCAGCTGCACAGGCCATGGACAGTCTGACAGGGGCACCATGGACACAGTGCATGCACCATGGACCACTGCACACAGGCATCCAGCACACAGAGAACAACACACAAACCACAGACAGTGACTGATTCCCCCGCCCACACCATAGGGGGTTCCCTGCCAGACACACACACACGCCCATGCCTGCACCACCCCGACGCCATGCACACCACTACAGCTGAGCACCTGTAGCCTGCTGCAAATCAGAGACCACCACAGTTGTCATAACAAAACAAATGTATTCAAAAGAGTTAACAAACAACTACGTACAAATATTTACAATGGGGGGAAGGGCCACATACCAGGTGGGGGTAGGTATGGGGCAGGGGTGAACAAATAGGAGAGGGAAGAAGGGGTGTGAGGGTGGGTCCAGGGGGGAAAGGTGGGTCTGGGGGCATGGAGGGCCTTTTGTCTGCCCCGGTCTCCACTCCTGTGGCGCCTATGTGTTCTCCTCTTTCTGACCCCGAGCCACTCCAGTCGCTGAAGGATCTCTAGGGATGCCCTTGCCAACTGCAGCAGCTCCTGCATGCCTCTCTTAATGGCCATCAATTGCTGTCCACCTAGGACAAGGGAGCAGAGTCAATACGTGTGACTGTCCATCCCCCTGCAGCCCACCCATTGTGCATGGCATACAGCCATGGGCCATGCCCTGTGATGGTGTGCGACCACCCACAGTGATCGTGTCCACAAGACCTGCCTACCCAGGCACACACAACCATGCAAACCACTGCACACACCCACCGTCCAAGTCCCGCACAGCACCACAGTGGCTGTACAGTGACATGGCTATGCGGTGCGAAGGCAGTGGCACAGCCATGTACCAGGTGCACGCATGGACCACCAGCGATGCACACCCACACATGAAACATAGAAACATAGACTTTGATGGCAGATAAGGACCACTTGGCCCACCTAGTCTGCCCATTTCTCTACCTAGAGGATAAGCTGCAGATCTAATTTAACCAACAGCCTATTTCTTCCTACCCCCCCACAAAAATTGCCTTATGTCTGTCCCATGCATTCTTGAATTATCCCACAGTTTTAGACTCCACAACCTCCTCAGGAAGGCTGTTCCATGCATCCACCACCCTCTCTGTGAAAAAATACTTCCTCACATTGCCCCTGAGCCGTCCCCCCTCTATCTTCAAATTGTGTCCCCTTGTTCTTGCACATCTCTTTTTCTGAAAGATGCTACCCTCTTGGACTTTGTTGATTCCACTGAGGTACTTAAACATTTCTATCATGTTCCCCCTCTCCCTCCTTTCCTCAAGGGTATACATATTAAACTTCTTTAGCCTCTCCTAGTATGGCTTCTCTTGCAGACCCTGCACCATTTTAGTTGCCCTCCTCTGAACTGCCTCCATTCTGTCTATGTCCTTGTGAAGATGGGGTCTGCAGAACTGCATGCAGTACTCCAGATGGGGTCTAGCATGCAGTGCCACAGGACAGTGCTGAGTGTACCGTGTGGCATGCACTACAGTGGTGTTAAGGGCTGATGGCCATGCCCTGCTGCCTACCCCTCGACACAGCAAGAACAGAAGTTCCTGGAAGAAAAACACTCACCTGCATCTGCAGCAGCTGGGCGCTGCTGCAGTATGAGCCCTCCAACTCGTCCCTGTTGCCAGGCAGCTTCATGTTCATGCTGTGCCCATGCCTCATGGGCTCAAAGCCTCTCTTCAGGGCCTAGGGTGCAAACATGGAGAGGGGAACATCAGTACAAACCAGTAGCAAAGGCCCCCCCCCGGAGTGTGCGATCCCACACAGCCCAGCCATGCCGCAACCCCACCACCACCACCAGCACCACCACTGCCCACACTGGATGGCCCCCACCCCTCTGCATGGTGGACACATGCCCACCGCAATACCCAGATGGACGAACACTACCAGTGTATGGATGGAGCACCTACCTGGACATGGCACTGCACCTCGCCTGGTGCATGCCCATAGATGAGCAAGCCTGTCTGGGTCCCTTTGCCGGAGGTCCCCATAGCGGTGGCGACACTGCTCTGCACTGCGGGTGATCCCAGTTGTCTCCTCCAGTGCCTCTGCCACCTCCTCCCACACAGCACTTCTGGCCCTTTCTAAGGGGTCACCTCCAAACAGGGCCCCAGCATGGGGCTCAACAATGGCCACCAGATTGGCCAGTTCGCGCGGGCTCCACAATGCTGCTTTCCTCTGTGCCATCTCTTGTGCAGCCAGGATCACAAAATGGCACTTTGTAGCACACGTCCCCCATGTGCAGATGCTGTGCAGTGCAGTGCTTCCATTCCCCATCGTGCTGTCACCAAACAGTGTGATAGGGGTGCACCCATGTGGACGCATGGTGCCTAGGGGGCAAACATTGACCACAGAGTCAAGGGTCTGTCGTGCATGGACCGCCACAGCATGATTGGGACTCCCTGTGTGTAGCATGGTAGGGTGCCTGTGTGTGATGCCCTGCAGTGGCCTACCGAGCTGTGGCACCATGGCACCTACGGCGCTCCAGGGCACGAGCACCACACACGTGAACAGCACACTAGCTCCACTGGCACAGTGGTGGCCATTCCCTGCACTGCCTCCTGCACACAGCACATCATCAGCGCGGCAGACGTCAGCGTCAGCACCCCGGGCATGCACCGTGCGGTGCCTACTGTGCACATCACAGAGCTGCGCCTTTGCCTGAGCATGGTCAACACAATTGCGCAAGGTGCAACAGCACGATAGTTAGCCAGCATATGCAAATCAGCTCATCAGCAATTCCATGGCTCAGCCACTGCATTAGCATCCACTTAAAGTTGCACCTCACTTCATTTGCATGCCTTGCGCTATATATATGCGACATGGGGCTGCAGAGGACATAGTTTGGTATTGAAGTCTATTGTGGTGGGTTGCATGCTGTTTGGAAGTGTGGACTGTGGTGTGTGGGAGATGCATGGGACTGCACAATCAAAGGTAACACCTGTCATTCCCACAGGCTCTATAATGACTGAACGTGAGGAAGAGGAGGAACAGGGAAGTTGGAGAAGGAGGAGGCCCAACCTCACCCGGGCAGAATGAGATGCCCTGTTCGAGGCATACCTCAGCAGGGAACCGCTGCTCAGTGGACAGCGGGGAACACCACAGGCCCGTGCTGCGGCATGGGGTGAGGCTGCACGTGCCGTGAACCAGCATGGCAGCCACAAGTGGTCCCTGCAGGAATGTAAAAAAAAGGTCGGCATGAACAAGAGGAGAATTTAGAACAAGATGGCTGCCATCAGAGCAGCACATGCTGCAACCGGTGGTGGACAGCCGGATGTGCCACACCTGACACCACAGGAGGAGGAGATGGCCAGCAGCATGCGGTGTTGTGCCATAGAGGGTGTTCCGGGTGGTGGCTTCTAGATGGGTGGCAGCCCGTCACTGCATGGTAGGTCCTGTGCTGTCACTGTGTGGGAGGTGGGGGGAATGCCACAGGGTAGGGTGGAGACATTAACGCTACTATATTCCCTTACAGCTCCTGAGCATCTACATGGGTCAGCGGTGGTGAGTGTGTCCACTGTGGGTGAGGCTCTGGACATGGAGGAGCACCCATCCACCTTCACAGATGTCCAAGGGTCAGGACCACCGCATACTTACCTGTCTGTCTAGACTGAGGATGGTGGTGCCAGTGCAGACAAGGCCCTGCCTGTGTCCCAGCATGACAGCGGACATGGACTCCAGCATGCTGGGACATGGACTGGTGCCAGATCAGGCACCGATGATGATGGATCACACATCCCGGACAGTGATAAGTGTGGGATGCAGGATGGTCCCACAGCAGGGAACGGCATGGGCGTAGCCATGGGTGGTGCCGCCGTGGAGGCCTGTGTGACATCACAGTCCCAGTCTGTGCCTGTATGCCCCAGTGGGGCAGCACTGGTGTGCGTCCAGGCCAGTGGGGCTGTTGCAGCCACTGCGGCAGCACCAGTGAGCCCTGGTGACCAGCAGCCAGAGGGGCAGTGCCAGCAGTGAGCCAATGGTGACGGGGGATAGTGTCGGGGGGGCGTCGTCAGTGCACTGCATGTGGACATGTCCCAGCATAGCTCTGGTGTGCAGCGCCCATCATCAAGGAGTGCTGCCCAGCACGGCCAGGAACACCATGAGGGACAGCATGCCAATCAGGCGGATGACCTCTTTGATGAGCACAGTCGCCTACTCCCGGCTTCAGTGGATCAGCAGTTGTGGCTTATGATGGCGGTGGATGCACTCAGTGTGGTTCTGCGCCAGGCAGAGGAGCGGCGCAGCAGGGACCATGGTCAGCTCCTGGCAGAGATGGCCCAGCAGCAGGAGGATGTGACCACTGCCATTGACAGGCAGACACGTGCAATCACTGCTGTCATGGCCACTTTGGGCACCCAGTTCATTGCCCATGCACTGCAGACACTGCACAGTGTCACGTCCACCCCCCGTTCCTGGAATCGTGCGACACCTTCCATGTCGACACTGAGTTTGGCTGTGGGCATACCGAGCACGCCTGGTGCGGGCATGTTTGGTGAGCTGCAGACTCCTGCATGAACACGGTCGCTTTCCCACAGCATCACCCCTGGTGGACCGTCGGTGCCACCCTATGAGGCCAATGGTCAGCTTTGCATGGCTGGTAGGTCTCGGTGGGGCCGCCCATGCATCCGTAGCAGCCGTGGCACTGTGCTGCATGACTGACCTGTCTTCCACCATGGCCACTGTCTGCCGCTGCCCTGTGTGCAGTGTGTTGTGCAATGTGCGACGCACGGGTGGGGTAGCCAGTCCTGCACACACAGTCCATGTGCACATCCTCCCTGCTGCTGTCCACTGTGGCATGTACATGATGATGCCTGCGTTGCACTGTCCACCAGTGTGCAATGGTGCCCAGCGTCTGAGAGGTGCACAGTGATGGCCACTGGGCGTGATCGTGTGTGGACCTGTGTGTGGCTAGGGCTTGCAGTCAGGGTTGGCATGCCTTCTACCCCTTGTGCATGTCTTGTGGTGTGTGCGTGTGTGTGTGTGTGTGTGTGTGTGTGTGAGCTTGTGTCGTGTTTGGCCTTGCCCATCCCTGACGGCATGTGTGGTTCCAGGCTCAGACCCATTCCCTTGCCGCCATCCGCCCCTGGGGTTTGTCCATCCCTGTCTGTGGGTTGTGCCCTTGCCATTGATGGTTGCACATGGCCTCATGACCTACCTTTGTTGGCCGAAGTGCTCCTCTGTGATGGTGTCTCAGTGCAATTGTGCCATCCGGATCAGGCGGGGGTCCCTTCACCCAGGGGGTGGCTTCCCATCACCATCTGGACCGGCATCCTCATCATCCCCATCGTTGTCCCCCTCTTCGACCTCTACGGGTATTCCACAGTCATTGGCCATGTTATACAGGATGCAACAGGCCAGGAATACCCCGTAGGCCTTTGAGGGGCTGTACTGTAGGGCACCGCCAGACATGTCCAGGCACCGGAAACGTGCTTTCAGCATCCCAAACACCCACTCAATGACATTTCATGTGATGGCATGTGCCTCATTGTACCATTGCTGCGATGGGGTCGCGGGGCACCAGTATGGTGTGAGCAGCCAGGGACAGAGTGGGTAGCCACTGTCACCTGTGTGTAGAGGGTGGACATTAGTATGGTGGTCTGCGTCGCTCTGCCATGGGCCGTCAAGACTGGTACCCATGGCACCTCTGACTATGCAACCCCCCCACAGCTGCCCATGTCATCCTGCGTGATGTGCATACTCACCCACTAGGTGGCCAGTGGGGATGTCCCCACTCTCAAACCTGAGGCACAGTGTGGACTGGTGCCAGATGAAGACATCATGTGCTCCCCCAGGGTGCTTGGCACAGACATTGGTTATGCACCCCCTGGCATTGCACACCACCTGGCAGTTGCTGCTGGCAAAATCCTTCCAGTTGATGTATGATACACCATCTGGGCCAGGTGGTGTGCAGATGGCCACATGGGTGCAGTCAATGGCTCTAAGCATGCCAGGCATATGTGCTACCCTGTGGAACTCTTGTATGTGTGCTGTGCACTCCGCCTGTGTGCTGGGGAAATGGATGTACTCTGCAGCATGTGGCAGCAGTGCGCTGAGGAATTGTGTGAGTAGGCGTGACGCTGCCATCTGGGTTATGCCTGTTGTGTCCCCTGTTGGTCTCTGGAAGGTGCCCGTGATGAGCAGACACATGACAGCTGTCACCTTTGTCTCTACTGACAGAGCATGGCTCCATCATGTGGATGCCTGCATCTCATCACTGCACAGCTCACAGAGCCGCCTCAGTATCACCCGGTTCAGGTGGTACCAGCCCACAATCTCTGTGTCAGTGTAGTGCTTGAAGGTGGTGCGGGCTTGGTACTGTCTGTTGGGATCATACCGCTGACGGGACCTTCCATGGCCGCACCCCCTGCTGCCTGCCTTCTCACACCCCTCATTACCGCCTCCATCTGGAAGGTGGCACTGGCCATGTCCCTGGCTGGTGCTCCCCCCCGGCAGCTGATATCCCGTTCCCCCCCGCTGTCCTTTGTGATGCTCCCCCAGCACCAGGTACACCTCCGGCCTTTGTCTGTCCTGCCTACTGCCACTGCCCTCAGTCCACTGTGGCACTTCCCTGTCTCTCCTGCACATAAGCACAGGCTCCCCACTCTTGTCCTGTTCCTGTTTGTTCCCAGGTGTGCCCTGTCCTGCTCCTGCACAGTCCCACTCACTGCTAGTCTCTTTCTACTTGCTGTCACCTAGCTCCCACCTCTGGCTTCCCTGTAGCGTTCTTGCACTTCTCTCTTATTCCTTTTTATTTTTGATCATTACCGCTATTGCGCAACTTCCGTTAGCTCCCCTACTGCACATGGCGCATGCTGTTGAATATCGCACTGTGCCATTTATTCAAGGTTCCTCCCCCTACGGTTGCACATGCATTCATTACCATTGTGCTCTTGCGCATTGCAACTTGTGCGGCGCAGCTGCCTCCCACTGAATATTGCACAATGGTGCATTTTCGTACTTGAGCTGGTGCATCTCTGTTGCGCATGGCGCATCCCTTTTGAATATCTGGGCCTGTGTATTTAAATGGTACTGGTCTGGTCTCAATACATTAAAAGAATGTAGAGATTGTTGCAAGTAAAGTACTCCATTGTGCTTTTTCTTTTGCAGACCCTGTACCTGATGTCTGATGACACTGATGCCACTGAAGTCACAGATGCTGCAAAAGAGCTTGATGCAGAAACAAATACTTTAGTTTTTGTTTTCTTTAATTTTATTTTTCTGGCACATGAATAAAGTACTGTATGGGCACCAGCAGCAATCTTTGTTTCCTGTGTCATTAATTGTAGATAGATGCAAACAAGCCAAGAGACACCAAGCATCCAACTACATGGCAAAGAGAGAAGATAGAAACAAATGCTGCCAAAATACTGTCATGCCTTAAAGGGACAGTGCAATTACAGTGAATATGTTTTGTCAGATCTGTAGTTACCAGCTCACATGACAAACCTCCTGTGCTTCAGAGCTTGCTGCTCCTTCTTCAGGGAAAGAATGCTGGGGGTGGTTCTGGAAAGATCCAGAAAGAAAGCCAGAAGTGGAAAAAGGACACAGTGAACCAGATCTGGATTAAGTGGTCATACTGACTGAGGTGTTACCCAAGGCGTACTAACTGTAGCTGTATGACACTGCTTATATTTACTGTAGAACTACTACAAGTTGTTTTTAGTTTTCTTTCCCTTTGCTGACAGAAGTTTATGGGTGGGTAATAATGGTTATAAAATGGGCTTTAAAAATACACAAATCCGATTGGCTAATAGACCTCCAGAGCCGTGTCCTTATCAGCATGTATCATAGTCAACCGGCACTAATCTCCTCCCTATAGCCCCATAACAGGAGAGTATCACTGGCCTCTGGCCACTACAACCAAAAAAAAAACATAAGCGAGTAAAGCTTCTTGCTATTTTCTATGAGCTCCTCCCCGCCCCTTTGCTCTCCCGACAGCAGTGCCACTAAATACTCCTTATATCCCTTCACAGTAAAAATGGCTCTTATTCAAAATCCTCACACAAACGTAAAAATATTTATTTTGTCTTTATTCACCAAAATACCTCAGTTTGGGAGCCGGCTCAGTCACACGTGACCGCTGAAACAGAAACACTGAAACGGGAAGCACTCATACAGACGACTTTCAGTTCATGTTTCCCGTTTCATTCCCCCATTACTTGCATTCTTGCCTCTTCAAAAAGAAAAAAATCAAGCCTTTAAAATAGAAAAATGTGACCTATACTTTGCTACAGAAAGCTGAGACCGATCTCCATGCTCTACATTCCCAATGCCTCTTTATCGTGCCCATATAGGGACACACTCGATGGTACTGAACCGACACTGAAGCAGGACTCAAACAAAGAAAGACTGACACACAAAGTAAATGGAAAAAAATGTTCTCTACCTCTGAGACCACACAAGAGTCATCAAATTGCAACCAAAGTCACAAACATTCGCTACAGGACTCACTACTCTGATTCCAATAAACTCAACTTTCAATAGTGGGACTATTTTTTCAATATTTAACACATTAAAGCCCCACTTTTATATTTCTAACTTTTTATTCTTTTTTCCTTTTTAAATATTTGGATGCCCATTTTATAAGCACAATAACACACTTCGAGGTGTGGGTTATCTCCAGATAAGAGCATGCCCAGGTGCATAAGGCACTCTGCGCAAGCGCCTCATGCCTAACAATGCACCTGGGCGTGCTCTTATCAGGAGATAACCCACACCTCATTGTGTGTTATTGCTGGCTTAAAACATTTTTGTATTTTCAGAAGTAAGGTTCTGAAAGTTCTGATCAGGCTTGGATAACTACTAGAATCTTTCGGAACTTCAGAATCTTTTGTGCTTCTCCCATCCCTAGTTCTATGTAACTGAATGGCTGCTGTAGTATCTCCTCTGGAATCCCTTGTAAGCAACATATCTATTTCAAAGGGGCATATCTTGGGGATACAATTTCAATAAGTAAATGAATCCCACCTGAGTCACTTTTTAAGAGTGTGACATGGAGCCATTCAGGTAATCTCCCAGTTTTAGGACTCCCTGCAGTAAATTTGGCTAAGAAGACTCCACTGTACACAAGATAAAGTAGCAAAGATAGACAATTAAATTATAAAAAGCAATAGTTAACATTTTATTGATTGAGTGAACTATTTAAGGAAATACATTGTAAGAAAAAGGAATAGTTTAATGTTAGAGTGAAATATTTAAGCATTTGACAAGATTATTTTTACATGTAAAGGGGTGAGGAAATGTGCATGTTTCCCCTCCCCCCTAGGGTCACAGATGGCATGGCTTTAAAGGAGGGGGCTATATCAACATTTTTCTAGATCTGGGAACATACACACATTTGAAATAGACATCAAAAGAAGGTCTTATGGCTTAGGTCAATCTGGAGACATACAAGCATAGGAAATAGCACCAAAAGAATGCCTTATGACTTATCAGGTCAGTCCAATGCAGAGCTCATGCATCTTTTATTATATGTCACTCCAGCCCCCCTTGACACTTTTATCATCCCCTTGACTTCATCTCATCCCCTCTTAAATCTACCAAACTTTTTCTGATTTACTACCTCCTCTGGTAGTCTGCTTCTCTCTCTCTCTCAACAAAGAAGTGCTTCTTGGCTTCCTTCTGAAACCTTCCTCCTGCTGTATCTGTGTCCCTCATGGACATATTCTCTCTGATCCTAAAAAGTTCACTGTGGTTGACCTTGTTGATACCTATGAAGTATTTAAAGGTATCTCTATCATATCCCCATGTTCCCTTTCCTTGATGGAGTACATATTAGGGATTCACTAGCCTCTGATCATATGAGAGCCCCTTCTGGCCTTGAATATTTTTTGTAGACCTTCTCTGCACTGATTCCAGTAGCTTGATGTCTTTTTTGTCGTAGGGGCTCCAGTACTGTACAGAGTACTCCAGGTGCAGCCTCAACAAGCAAGGGACAAGAATTCTGGCAAATAAAATAAAAAGTAGTATTGAGACCTGTTTACACCGAAGGAGCAAGGGACAGGGGTACCACTAGATAGCAGAACTGGCCACAAAACCCTAAAAATAATAGATAATTAAAAAGCCAATAAATGGAAATGTCTTTTAGTAAATGCTAGAAGTTTACTAAAGAAAAAGGATGAGTTGGAATATTTCAAGGTCACCCAGGGGATCCACATCTGCACCGTCATGGAGACTTGCTGGCGTAGAGATGATCATTGGGGCAGAAATATAGTTGGCGCCAAACTTTTCCACAATGACAGAGTGGGTAGAACAGGTGGTGGAGTGGCAGTTTTTATATCAGACTTCATAAGTGCAGAAGAAATGCAAATAGATTCTGGGGATGCACCAGACCAGGTCTGGGTAAAAATAGACCAACAAATGGATAAAAAATCATGTTGGATATTATTTATAGGCAACAATCAAATAATGTGTGGGAAGATAATAAATTATATGATATATTTAAACTACCAAATCCCTAAGATAACATCATTCTCCTCAGGGATTTTAACTTGCCCAGCATTTATTAGGAAGTAGGTGAAGGAAGGTCAGCAACTGAAAATGATTTTCTTGATACCATAACTGGTTTGGGCTTGGAACAATACATAATAAATGGAACCAGACAAGACAATATACTTGACCTAGTACTGAGCAACATGCTGGATCAAACTGAAGAATGCAAGGTTACTTGAACTGCTATCAAATAGTGATCATAATATGGTCAAGTTTCAGATTAACCAATCCAAAACTATGATAAAGGGTGTTACCAAAATAAAATGTTTTGCCAGGGCTGATGTTGGCAAAATGAGAAATGAATTACGTCTATGGGACTGGAAGTCAGCCTTTATTGATTTAAATATAGACCAAATGTCAGAACTATTGACCAGTAAATTAACCAGCCTAGAAGATCTTTATGTCCCTGAAAAAGGTAAATATGATAGTTCAGGCAGGATTCTTAGCTGGTGTAATAGAGTCATTATCTAGCATATACAAAGGAAAAAGAAGGCATAAAAAAAGACCAGAAAATCTAACACAAGTACAGTATGGCTGAAATACAAAAAAACTGGCAAAATGTTGTAAAAATAGGATAAGGCTGCAGAAAGGAATTTTGAACTAGGATTAGTTTCGAGGGTTAAAAAGAGCTATAAGGCATTCTACAATGACATAAACCAAAAAAAAGGACTGGGAGCACACAGCTAGAAGGCCTACTAAATGACAAGAGTGAACTAATGAAGTGTGAGTCAGGTATCATAAAAATAATGAACAAGTGTTGCTTCTCAGTTTTTGGGGCTCAGACAGCCAGCCAACCCAGATTTAGATATATTGGATGTGGTTGTACCACCAATTATACTAACAAAATCACAGGTTATATCCAAATTGGAACAAATAAATCCATATAAGGCTCCAGGCCCTGATGAACTTTGCCCTAGGCTAATCAAAGAACTAGCAGCAGAACTAGCAGAACAAATACTGGCCATTTTTCAAATATCACTGAACTATGGCTGTGCAGTAAAGAGTTGGAGAAAGGCTATTGTATCACCTATATATAATAAACTCTGGTCAGAGCCGATATGGCTGTGAAAAGCTTTTAGGAGCAGCGAGAGCATTGAAAAGAATATGCAGTGTTCTCGCCACACCGGAGTCAGCCATAACTAATACTGTAGTGATTACAGTACTGTACATGTGCGATACTTGCACATGCACAGTTTGCCCCTGAGTCAGCTGTGCACAACATGGCAGTGCTGACATGACTACATATGCATGATACTTGCACATGTGCATTGTGTTTGTGTCACAAATCCCCCATCCATACCTTAAGCAACGTGCCTCTCACAACAGGATGCCACAGACCCTTCTCTGTGTTTGCCCCTCACCCTTTCCTGTGCCTACACCCAGCCCTCTCAGCTGCTGCATACCCTTCTCTGTGTTTGCCCCTTACCCTTTTCTGTGCCCACACCCAGCTCTTTCAGCAAAAGTGGCATGCCCTGGATTCCTGGATTGTTGAAGCCCAGTCATCAGTCCCCTGCATCAAGTTGGAGCTGACTGCTCAAACCCCAGGTGTAATGTGGGTCTGGTTTTATGAAATTTTAATCCACTCACTTCCTATATCAGGAGGCATTAACTTTTCTTCAGTTAATTCAAATAAAGTAACATGTTTCTTTTAGAATGCAGATACTTCCTTAGACTTACAATAATTCTTGTTAAACAGTGAGAAATTGAACATAATGGACCTAGAGTCCTTTACAACATTAAACTACTATATTACAGTGAGGGGTTGGACATGATGGACCTAGAGTCCCTTACAACATTAAATTACTATGTTACAGTGAGGGGTCAGACATGATGAACCTAGAGTCCCTACAACATTAAATTAATGTGTTACAGTGAGTGGTTGGACATGATGGCCCTTGAGTCCCTTACAATATTGACTTACTATATTACAGTGAAGGGCTGGACATGATGGACCTAGAGTCCCTGACACCATTAAATTACTATGTTACAGAGAGGGGTCCAACATGATGGACCTCGAGTCCCTTACAATATTTAATTACTATATTATAGTGAGGGGTTGGACATGATGGATCTAGTGTTACTTGCAACATTTAATTACTATGTTGCAGTGAGGGGTTGGACATGATGGACCTTGAGTCTCTGACAACCTTAAATTACTATGTTACAGTGAGGAGTTGGAGAAGATGGACCTCAAATTCCTGACAACATTAAATTACTATGTTACAGTGAGGGGTTGGACAAGATGGACCTATAATCCATTACAACATTAAAATAATATGTTATAGAGAAGGGTTGGCATGATGGACCTAGAGTCCCTTACAACACTAAATTACTATGCTACAGTAAGCGGTTGGACATTATGGACCTAGTGTCACTTACGAAAATTAAATTACTATATTACACTAAGAGGTTGAGCATAATGGAACTAGAATCCTTTAAAACATTAAATTAATTTGCTACATTAAGGGGTTGGACATGATAGACCTCGAGTCCCTTACAACATTAAATTCATATGTTACAGTGAGTGGTTTGACATGATGGACCACGAGTCCCTTACAATATTTAATTACTATATTACAGTGAGGGGCTAGACATGATGAACATAGAGTCCCTTACAACATTAAATTACTATGTTACAGTGAGGGGTTGGGCAAGATGAACCTATAATCTGGTACAACATTAAAATAATATGTTATTGTGAAGGGTTGGCATGATGGACCTAGAGTCCCTTACAACATTAAATGACTGTGCTACAGATAGTGGTTGGACATGTTGGACCTAGTGCCACTTACGAAAATTAAATTACTATATTACAGTGAGAGGTTGAACATAATGGAACTAGAATCCTTTAAAACATTAAATTAATTTACTACAGTGAGGGGTTGGGCATGATAGACCTCGAGTCCCTTACAACATTAAATTCATATGTTACAGTGAGATTTGACATGATGGACCATGAGTTCCTTAAAATGATTAATTACTATATTACAGTGAGGGGCTAGACGTGATGAACATAGAGTCCCTTACAACATTAAATTACTATGTTACAGTGAGGGTTGGACATGATGGACCCAGAGTTCCTTACAACATTAAAATATTATGTTACAGTGAGGGGTTGGACATGATGGACCTCACATCCCTTACAATATTAAATTACTATGTTACAGTGAGGGGTTGGATACGATGGACCGCGAGTCCCTTAAAACATTAAATTACTATGTTACAGTGAGGGATTAGACATGATAAATCTAGAGTCCTTTACAACATGAAATTAATATGTTACAGTGAGGTGCTGGACATGATAGACCTTGAGTACCTTACAACATTAAATTACTATATTACATTGAGGGTCTAGACATGATGGCCCTAGTGCCACTTACAACATTAAATTACTATGTTACAGTGAGGGTTGGACATAATGGACCCAGAGTTCCTTACAACATTAAAATATTATGTTACAGTGAGGGGTTGGACATGATGGATCTCACATTCCTTACAATATTAAATTACTATGTTACAGTGAGGGGCTGGATATGATGGACCACGAGTCCCTTAAAACATTAAATTACTATATTACATTGAGGGTCTAGACATGATGGACCTTGTGTCCCTTACAACAATAAATTACTATGTTACAGTGAGAGGTTGGGCATGATGGACCTAGTGCCACTTCTCACAAACCCACTCAGCAGGTCAGCCCTCTAGTCCCAAAGTGCCAACCTCCGAGCGCAGTCTTGTGAACAGTTACAAGAAACAGGGTAACCCTCCAGTCTGTTTTGTGGGTTTGAATCAACCTTTGGTCTCAAGTCTTGGAGGGATTCAAACTGTGAACCTCTTGTTAGAGTACCCAATGTACAGGCTCAGATAATTCTGCTCTTCGGGGGCCAGATATCTTTTGCCTATGGGCACCTAACCAGGCATATAAAATGAACCCTTAAAACTCTATTAAATACCTCAGAATAAATTCTTATCTTTTCCCAGTTTGGTAAAACCAGTAAGCTTTGTGCAGTGTCAGCTTTAACCATGTATGCTTCCCTTGTCAAGAAAAAGAAATTCAAAGGCACACCAAGTAGTCTTTAAAGTAGAGGTTTACTTCAAAATAGATAAAAAAATGTAAAATGTAAATACACAACCATATGTCACAAAACATACAAAATCACTTAAACAAAACAGGTTTAAAAGTGCAGACTAAATCTCATACCACAGTATACTTATCTCCTAACAGTGCCTGATGTTGCTTTTTCAGAGTCCAAACGTTTGTGTGTAAATGGAAAACAGAATACTGTTTAAAAACTGGCTTTGCCAACCTCTTTGCTTGAGGTCACCTAGCTCCTCCCTGCAAAAGAGGATGTCTTATCCAAGTATTAAATTCTGTAACCTCAGCACAACTCATTTTCTTCAAATGACTTTCTTTGATCTATAAGCAGCGTCCCCTTTCCAGGACATCAAAGTATCTTATAGGACTTCGCACTAAAGCGTCATAACCTGCTCTTCTTCCTCTAAACATCATAAAAGTTTATGATCTATCTTGGCAGTTGGCAAGCTGCAATTAGTCACATAAACAGGAGATGCTTATTTTTTAAGTTATCTTCTAGCCTGTAATTATCTCTTGGCCTTCCAGGTCACACCTTGTAGCTAAAACCTGGGAGGGGGTGTCATTCCACAGACTGTCAGCATCTCTCAGGAGAGACATTCAGTAACACATTTTCTATATTACAAAAAGCATAGATTAATCAGAACCAGCTGTCTGAGTGTCACACCACTTACAACATTAAATTACTATGTTACAGTGAGGGGTTGGACATGATGGACCTCACATCTCTTACAATATTAAATTGCTATGTTACAGTGAGGGGTTGGATATGATGGACCCATAGTCCCTTACAAAATTAAATTACCATGTTACAGTGAGGGGTTGGACTTGATGGCTCTAGTGTCCTTTAAAACATTTAATTATTATGGTACAGTGAGGGGTTGGACATGATGGGCCTTGAGTCCTTGACAACTTTAAATTACTATGTTACATTGCGAAGGTGGATATGATGGACCCAGAGTCCCTTACATAATTAAAATACTATGTTACAGTGAGGGCTTGGACATGATGGACCCAGAGTCCCTTACAACATTAAATTACTCAAAAAAATATTAGCACTTTTAGCAAGAAAGCAGCAGCAAGCTCAAAAAAAGTTCAATTAACTTATTTATCTACTCCACCACTGTGCTCCGCCCTGAGCACCTCAGCGTAATGCCTTCCAGGGGGTGTTAGCACTATGCTGAGGTGCAAGGGGCTGAGCACAGTGGTGGAGTAAATAAATAAGTTAACTGAACTTTATTTGAGTCTGATGCTGCTTTCTTGCTAAGAGTGCTAATATTTTTTGGAGTCTGTTGTTCTGGGTTAGCCACCCATAATTAGTGCATCACCCTCGTTCCTGTGCGCAAAGGTACTTTTGTAACTTAACATTAAATTACTATGTTACAGTGAGGGGTTGGACATGATGGACCTCACATCCCTTACAATATTAAATTACTATGTTACAGTGAGGGGTTGAACATGATGGCTCTAGTGTCCTTTAAAATATTTAAATTCTATGGTACAGTGAAGGGTTGGACATGATGGACCTCGGGTCCCTGACAACTTTAAATTACTATGTTACAGTGAGACAGTGGACATGATGGACCGCAAGTCCCTTACAACCTTAAATTACTATGTTGCAGTAAGGGGTTGGACATGATGAGCCCAGTGTCCCTTACAACCTTAAATTACTGTGTTACAGTGAGGGCTTGGACATGATGGACCCAGAGTCTCTTATAACATTACATTACAATGTTACAGTGATGGGTTGGACATGATGGGCCCAAAATCCCTTACAACATTAAATTACTCCAAAAAATATTAGCGCTCTTTGCAAGAAAGCAGCAGCAGGCTCAAATGAAGTTCAATTAACTTATTTATTTATTCCACCACTGTGCTCAGCTCCTAGCACCTCAGCATAATGTCCTCCAGGGGGTGTTAGCAGTATGCAGAGATGCTTGGGGTTGAGCACAGTTATAGAGTAAATAAATAAGTCAATTGAACTTTATTTGAGCCTGCTGTTGATTTCTTGCTAAGAGTGCTAATATTTTTTTGTTTGTTGTTCTGAATTAGCCACCCATAATTAGTGCACCACCCTCATTCCTGTGCGAAAAGGTACTTTTTGAACTCAACATTAAATTACTATGTTACAGTTAGGGGTTGGACATTATGAACCCAGAGTCTCTTACAACATTAAATTACTATTAACAGTAAAGGGTTGGACATTATGGATCCGGAGTCTCTTACAACATTAAATTATTATGTTACAGTGAGGGGTTGGACATGATGGACCCAGAGTCCCTTACATGCTTTTCCAGGACCTCTGTATGCATGGAGGGGCAACAAACTTATTGAGGATTGTTGTGCCTTTAATATACAGTCTGCTATAGCTACATCTGTGAACCTTCCTCCTTGTTAGCCTCACATACTGTGAAGCTTGATCAAATAGAAATAAACAATGCAAATGTGAAGGTGGACATTGGACAGCAAAATAAAATGTGAGAGATGTCGAAGTTTAAAAACTGTAAAAATACCATGTCTTTATGAGTCTGAAAAGAGAAATTCACTAAAGGACATGCTGCTAAAATACAATGTCAACTTCTGTGTATCTAACACAAGAAGGCTGAAGATTAACTTTGTGAGGCAGTATAGTGAAGTAGTTTAATGCTCTGAGCTGCAAACCTGGAGACCTGGGTTTGAATCCTACAGTCCCCACTTGCATACTGTGTGACCCTGAGCAAGTCACTTAACTTCCTTGTGCTCCCAGGTCGCACCTGGAAACAAGCTTCGGCTTAGTGTGCCTCTTCTGGTTAAACAATTTCCACTTTTCTTTCCTAACTACCAAGATAATCAAGGATTAAGACTCAAATGTGTTGCAAAGTAATCTGAGAGCAGGCAGCAGTGGAATTCAGGGCAGCTTTTTTTCCAATTGTTTAACTAGGAATAGCACACTAAGCTGAAAGCTTGCTTACAGGTGTGACCTGGGAGCACAGGGAAGTTAAGTGACTTGCTCAGGGTCACAAAGTATGCAAGTGGGAACTGTGGGATCCAAACCCAGGTTTCCAGATTTGCAGCTCAGAGCCTTAGACCACTGTGCTATACTGCCTCCCTAAAGCTTGCAGAATGAGAAGTGCCATTGAAAGAAAATCATCTTTTCATCATTTATGGAAGTTAGTTAGCTGTTCCAAAGCTATTTATCTTATATGACCTTAAAATGATGAGTGCCTACTCCAAGACACTAGAAAAACAAGCTGGAAAAATAGTGTTGTAACTGGTGTACTCTACATAGAGAAAGGAGTATTTCATTCAACTGGCATAGTGATTTGCAGTTGTGGAAGGATTCACTGAAAACTCTAAAAATGTGTGCTTGGGTATCCCCTTTTCCCAGCTACAGCAAGACAGCTGCAGGCTCTGTCCACAGCCATATAAAGGGAGATTAAAACACCTAGGAACTACAGGCCAATAAGCCACACATTAATTATTGGCAACATATTAGAGGGTTTCATAAAAGAATGTATTGAGGAATTTATAAAGATCACCAGCCAAGCAGATACATACCAACATGGCTTTGCTACTGGCAAACCATGCCAGACAAACTTTTACAGTTCTTTGAAAACATCAGTATATCCCTTAACAGGGGAAACCCAGTGGATGTCATGTTCTTGGACTTTAGCAGGGCTTTGATACTGTCCCACACAATGAGCTCATAAAAACATTAGAAACAGGTCTAAATGTTAAGGTGATAACATGGATTCAATTTTATTTATTTATTTTATTTATTGAAATGTTTCACCAGGAAGGTTACACTGAGCAACAATGGTCATCTCACGGTACGTCCTGGGGGAAGAAGGAGTGGGAACAATAGTAGTACAACAGGATACATACATATTAGCAGCATATAGACAGACTGTACAGTTAACAACCAACAATAGCTAATAACATTTCTAGATTAGGATACATTTGTGAGTGGCTGACAGGGGGTATAGTAGTCAAAAGGTAATCGGGGTGGTGGAACAGTAGGGGAGACAGAAGTGCTAAGTTGCAGAAGTCCTAGGGTTGCAAGAGGGGTTTGGGATGGGGGCAGATATTTGGCCCAGCTGGAGGAAGGAGGAGGTATAGACCAGCAGCTAGGCAGGGCCCTGCGGGGCTAGACGCAGTTGCAATTCATCACTAGGTAGTTTGCTAGGGATGTAGAGAGAGAGTAGGCTGATGAGAAGTGGCAGATTTGGGATGGTAGTTGGCTCCAGAGCTTAGGTAGGCGATGGGAGAATGCCATTTGGCTGGATGTAGCATTTCTATAGGGTATATTCAGTGAGCGAGAGTCATCAGATCATCAGGTGTATTTGGTGGGGTGAGGGGCAGATAAGGAGATGGACAGATAAGAGGGGAGTGAGTCTAGCCATAATTTAGAGGTAAACTTTGCCACGTGCAATGTTCTCCTATCAATAAGTGAGAGAAAATTTAGAGAGCGGTAAAGAGTGCAGTGATGTGTCAGAGCAGGGGCATCCAGCGCAAACTGGCAGAAGGAGTTAAAAAGAGGTTTAACCCTGGATAAGGAGGATTGAGAAGCAGCTCTGTATACAACATCACAATAGTCGAAAGTTGGCAGTATCATTTTATGTACCGGTTCGCGCCTCAACGGATGAGGGATACTACCCCTGTTATGATAGAGGGCCCCTAGCTTAGGCCGGAGTTTCTTTAGAATGGCATCAATGTGGATGGAGAAGTTTAGGTTCCTATCCAGCCAAACTCCGAGGTAGCGGAAGGAAGAGGTGTCTTCTAATACAGTCCCATCAATGGTGTAAAAGGTTGGTAAGGAAGGGAGCCTTGCCAACCTCTGCCTAGTACCGAAAGTCATGGAGACTCTTTTCTTTCAGTTTAGGAAGAGGTGGTGCTCACTTAGCCTGCGTTGTACATTTTCAAAATCCAGCTGGAGCCTAGCAGTGACATCAGTGACCAAATTGCCAGTTGTGAACAGGACAGTGTCATCTGCATACATGTGTATGTTAGACGATAAACAAAACTGAGGGAGGTCATTGAGGAAGATTGAAAAAAGGAGAGGCCCAAGTACTGATCCCTGTGGGACTCCCATGGTAATGGGGAAGGGAGAGGAGATGGCATCAGCTATGTGGACAGATTGTGTTCTGCCTGACAGATAGGACTTGAACCATTCAATGGCATTAGGGGAGAGACCAGCGGTGCTGAGGCAGGACAGGAGTAAAGGGTGGGAGACCATGTCAAAGGCCTTGGCCAGGTCAATAAAAATAGCTGAGGTTATGAGGCCTTTGTCCATGCCCTAGGCAATAGTGTCAGTCAGCTGTAGGAGTGAGGTGGCAGTGGAGTGGTGTTTTCTAAAGCCAGCTTGGACTGGAGTAAGAAAGGAGGAGTCAGTAATGTAGGAGGAGAGTTGTCTGAGTACTATGTTCTCCTGTAGCTTAGCCAGGGTAGGAAGGATAGAGATAGGGCAGTAGTTACTAGGGGAGGAGGGGTCACCTCCTTTAGGGAGTGGTAGGACTGTAGCATGTTTCCAGGCTGGAGGGACAGTGGAAGAGACAAAGGAGAGGTTTAGTAAGATGGATATAGGATAGGCGATGGTGGGCACAGAGAGAGAGAGAGGAGCTTAGGGTCCAGACCATCTGGGGAGGAGCCTTTAGCAGGGTTGATAGACTGAAGGGCTTGTAAGGCAGCAGCAGGAGAGATGTGGGTGAAGAAGAAGGGGGTAGAGGGAGCTGGAGGAGTAGAGGAAGGGGAAACAGGGAGTGGAGTCGGGCCTGTGGAGGAGTGCATGTGCATCAGGGGGGCAGTGTGGAGCATTGCAACGCAGGACGTGAAATGGGAGTTAAAGCAGTCAGCGACAGCCATAGGATCTAAGATATCTCAGAGATTTAGTCTAAGGTCGAGATAAGAGGAGGGTGGGTGGGGAGCTGGCGCTGGCATAACAGGGGCTGCAGTAGCAGTACCTCTTCAGGCTTTGTGGCTGGGCTTGCGGTCTCAGGCGGCGGCTCCAGGGATGCCGTCCATCTGGGGGCCGGGTCCTGAGATCTGGCAAAGCTCTGTGCCCTGGTCAGGGGCAGAGATCAGCTGCAGGAGAGAGAGAGAGAGAGAGAGAGACAGGGGAATTTAAGAGCAGGCTGAGGGCTGCGTGGCAGACAGTCACAGCAGGAGAATTAGCAAGACAAAGGGGTAGAGGCACCAAAGGGCATTGAGACAGACAGATATTCAGGAAAGGACTGTAATCACTTCTTAGTAAATCGGCTCTAAATGCAACAGTTTAAACACTTTTCTGCTTTTCAGCAGTAATTACTATAATTCAATAATTCAGTCATGTCTGTATGGGAGAACACATCAGGTTAGAATTAGAATCACAATATCTAACCAGACCATAATGACGAGTGGAGTGCCACAGGGGTCCGTGCTGGGCCCCATCTTATTTAATATATATGTGGCAACTATGAACTGTAATAGTGGGGTCTGGATTCCAAAATATGCAGATAAGACCAAGGTTGGTACCGTGGTTAGCAATCAAATGGATGTCATTAGACTACAGACTGTATTAAACAACTTGGAGTCTTGGGCTGATATACACAAACTAAAGTTTAATATTGAAAAATGTGCAGTTATGCACCTAGGTAAAAACAATCAGTGTGCTAACTATATACTGGGTGGGAAACTACTAAAGGTGACAACAGAAGAGAGGGATCTGGTTGTGACCATTTCTAAATATTTCAAATTCAAAACATATTGTAAGCCGTTGGCAAAGAGGGCAAATGCCACACTGCGTTGTATAAGGAGGCACACTGTAGCAGGGATAGATTAGTTATGATTCCCTGTTTCGCTCCCTAGTCAGACCATAGTTGGAGTACTGGTCTCAGTTCTGGTCACCAAACACAAAATCAGAGATTAGGGTTTTGGAGGGAGTACAGAGTCATGCAACTAAGATGGTCTCTGGCTGCAAACATCTAATTTATAAAGATAGGCTAATTAACCTGGATCTATACACCCTTGAATACAGAAGACTAAGGGGTGACTTTTGTCTTCTATTTAAGTCACAAGTTAATGATGATTTATAAAATTGCTTGGGCTTTGGATTACGTCAAGAAAACTATATGACAAGGGTCCATGACCTACAGTTAAAAGGAGAGATCAGAGTAACCAAAAGGAGAGTGGATTTTTCAAGCCAGAGGGTTGTTGGCATACGGAACAGACTACATTTAGATGTTATCAGTAGTAGTTCTATAGTCGTATTTAAAACAAGACTGGACAGCTTTTTTTCTACAAACGGATTTATGGGTTATCCCTTTGTGTAAAGTGGAAGCCTTCATATGGGCCTTTGCTCTTTTTGGCTTGTAAAGAGACCTATGATGATAGCTATGAACATGGATCTGTACAGCAGCAGTGTGACCTACTAGGAGTTCATACTAGGAAGCATATAATTCAGTCTTGGTAGTAATTAATGACATTACCAGATACAATGTGTTTGTCTGGTTTATTTTTACATTTTAATCTGGATTTTCTTATAATGATCTCCAGCGCCAAGGAATTCCATGGGTTAACCATCTTTGTTGTATAGAAATATTTTCTATAATTGTACCTACATTTTTTACCATGATTTGTAGTGGATAATCTCTGATGATTTCTTTGATACTGGGTTTGAAAGAAATCCCCAATTTACTTAGAAGGTGTGGGTTTTGCATCACTTCGTACATAAACAGACGGTCACCCCGTGAATGTCTTGTTTACAAAAACATTAAATTCAGTGTCTGTAAGTGTTCATCATACTCTTTTTCTTCCAGTCCTTTTATGGACTTTGTAAATTTTCTTTGTGCCCTTTCTAAACTATCCCCATCTCTTTTTTTTGTAAGGATACAATAGTTGTGATGCATATTCCATGTGAGGACAGACATAAGATCTATAAAGGTGGAGCAACATGACTTTATCTCGATGTAATATTGCTTTTATTGACCATATCACCCTATTGGCATTGGCTATTGCAGGATTAGTCGAGTGAAGTACCCAAATCATTAGACACTTGAATCCCAAGATCCCTTTCATTACTAGTTGACTTTAAAGGGGCCCCGCACAGAGTACACATGTACACTGGGTTATTGTTACCCATGTGCATTATCCTGCACTTGTCCATGTTGAGCTTCATTTCCCATTTGTTTGCCATGCTGTTATATGATCAAGACCTTTTTGAATATTTTCAGTATTAGTCTGGTGTTTGCAAGGACCTCCTAGTCTGGTATGATCTGCGTATTTTGTAACCCAACTAGCTGTTTTGTCACTTAACTCAGAGACGAGTACCGGAAATAGAACTGGGCCCAGCAATGAGCCCAGGGGGACCCCACTAGTGACCTTCCCCACCTCCAAAGTATATCTGTATATAATTACCCTCTGATACCTCTCATTCAACCAATCCATAATGCAATTTAATAACAAGTTATCTACCTTTGCCATTTGCATTTTCTTAACAATGGCCCAGTGTAGAGTAAGGTCAAAGACTTTACTAAAATCCAAATATATAACATCACAGGGACTGTTGTTGTCCAGAGACTAACTTATTTTTTTCATAAAAACAAAGCAGGTTTGTAGTACAGCTCCTTCCCTTCATAAAGCCATGCCAATCAAAATCTGTTGTTCCTACTAAGGACACCAACTTATCCTTAATAATGCTTTCCAATACCTTACATTCTACACTGGTTAAACTAATTGGTCTGTAATTACTTCCATGGTTTTTGCAACCCTTTTTGTGAACAGGGACCACATATGCCATTTTCCAGTCGTGGGGTACATTTCTTGGCCCAGATATTCAAAAGGGTTGCGCATGGTGCAACAGTGTTGCGCCATGCGCAACCTACTGATGCACCCCGGCATGATATTCAAACGGGGATTGTGCCTGGCACAAATTCCGATGCGCTGGAGCACATCAGTAATGTGCCTTGGCAGGCTCAGGTGGGGGACAACTCATGTATACTCTGCACATCCTGATATTCAGCCCAGGATTGCTGAATCCATGCATGCACAACCCTACTTCGCCACACACAGGTGAGCCAAAAAAGGGAACGGCTGACCACCCACAGGTGAGCTGCCATATTACAGGGCGCAACATGGCAGCTGCCACCTGTGGGTGGCCACCCGAGCTCCAGCTGCACCTCCGTGATGGAGCCCCCCCATGCCCGAGTGTGGGCATCTGTTCAGAATAATAACGTCCAACATCCCTGGTGGTCCAGTGGACTGCTGTCAGCCCGATCATGGGCATTTGTAATAATAATGAAATCCATTATCCCTGGTGGTCCAGTGGACCGCTCGCAGCCTGATCATGGGCATTTGTGTTAAAATTAATGAAATCAATGTGACCCTGGTGGTCCAGCGGTACCCCTCCCACCCCTCACTGGGCCACCACCCCACTCCCGGTCAGTGGCAGGCAGCAGCACCCACCTGCCTGCAGCCCTGCAGCCCATGACTGACACCGTGAGGTAGGGCTGTATGCCCATTGGTCCTGGCGTGAGCCAATGGGCGTGCAACCGTACTGCCATACTACATTTCAGATATGATCCATTCACATATCTGGAATGTGTAGTGCAATGCCGAGTGTACCGCCCATTGGCTGCACTGTGGACAATAGGCGTGGCTACCTCGTTGTCGATCGGCGAGAAGCGTCAGCGGCAGGTGGGTGAGAATGCTGCCATGACGGGAAGCGGGTGGTGGGGCTGTGAGCGGATGGGGAGGGCCACCACTGGACCACCAGGAGATAGATTTCAGTGCTTAATACAAATGCCTGCAATTGGGCTGCGAGCGGTCCAATGGACCACCAGGGATATGGGACATTAGTTATTATTACAAATGCCCATGATCAGGCTGACAGAGGTCCACTGGACCACCAGGTATGTAGGACGCGATTTGTTTTTACTTAAGCCCGCGATCGGGCTGTAGGGCACATTGCCACACTGTGCAGGGGGCGTTGGTCCCCAACAGCTGCTGCCTGGCAGGGTGCCAAGTTCAAGTCGCTGGGGATCAGCACACCTGCTTGCAAATGGGGCCATAATGACATGCAAATGGCCTCATTTGCACCTTGCATACATTATGGCCCCATTTGCATGTGCACTTTTGAATATCGCGGTTGTTGCGTATAGCGCAACGGAACTTGCGCTAGTGCATCCCCCTGCTCCACTCTGGCCACTTGAGCTGGTGCAGTACCACTGCGCCATGCACACTGCGGGTGGCCAGGGTGCGATATTCAATGAGGCTGTGCCATGGCGCAGCTCCGTTGAATATCGCCCCATCAACTCCCCTGCGCAGCCAAGTTGCACTGTGCCCAGGCTTGCGCCACAGCCTGGCACAGTCTGAATATCTGGGCCCTTGTTTTTAAGTATTCTTCAAACAGTAGCCTTAAGGAGAAGGTTAAGGACTCGGACATAATCTGCAGCATGTGTGAAAACCTTATCTGGTCCAAGAGAAGAATAGATTTTCAGTTTACTTACTTTCACATTGATTTTGTCTGTTGTTATTTTTATCGTGTCCCTGTTATTTATTTCTAGTTTATCAATCAGTTGGTGTTTTGGTGCATAGACTCCACAAAAATAGTTATTAAAGATGTCTGCCATTTTTGAGTTTTCTTTCAGCACCTCTTCGTTATGTGTTAATGATTCAACGGTACTGTTAGATTTCTGTAATGAATTTATATATGCATAAAAGGCTTTATAATTTTCCTTTTTTGCATTATATGCAAGATTGTGCTCAGCTTCTCCTTTTGCCTTTCTGATCTCTTTTTTTACACTTTTTCTGAAATGTTTGAAGTGTATCTACTCCCATATTGCCTTGTTATTGGTCAGCAGGTAGTGCCCGCATAGTCTATTCTTCTTAAATAAAAGTTTTTTACTGCTTTTGTTAAGTCATTTGGGTCTTTTTTTGGCAAATTTACTTTTTCTAATTTTGGGTATGAATTCGATTTGCCCTCACAGCTCCCTTGATGCATTGCATAAACTGTTTCAGATTGCTTATAATTGTAATCTCCAGATCGTTCCTCTACTTGGGCACCATGACAGTCTCTCACACTTGTCTGTACTCAACCCAAGGGTTCTCATTCCGTATGTGCATGACCTTGCACTTTTTTGCATTGAACCATAGTTGCTAAATTCTGGATGATCTTTCTAGGTTTGCTAGGTCCTCCCTCATATCCCTGATGCCTTTCTCCATGAAAGTCGGATAGCAGAGTGTGAGACCTGAGGGGCTCCGAAAATAAAACACACACACTGACTCTCAAAAGTAAACATCTACACAATGATAGAGTCGAACAGCATGGTGGTTTATTGATCATTAAACCCCATACATCTAGAAATTCATTGCAAAAGGTACAGCTCCACCATAGATTACAGTGGAATTAAATTCAATTGCATTCACCTTTATCCATCATCACCGGCTACTATGAGGGGGAAGCTCCAGTCCAGAATCCAAATTGAGGCTGCACCTGGGGAGATCAATGAAATTGCCACAGCAACTGCAGCTGGGCAGTTTAAGCACTAAGTCACTGTAACACATATGGACTCTCAGTCCTGAGCACTACATCTGCACTGAGCATAGGTTATGTCAATCTGGAAACTTAGCAGGGAGGAAGACAAACTGTCTAGTGTACATTTAAATAATATTACAAATCACTAACAGGATTTCAGCCAATCAGTGTGCAGAGCCACTATACATCTTACCCTGTGTATGGTGTGCTGTCATGCACATGCGTTAGGGGAGAGCACTTCACTTCAGTACCAGGGAGCAGGACAACATAAGTAAATGAAAAAAAATGCTCTAAACCTATTATAAATCACTCGAGTTGAACCTGAGTGATTTATAAGTTAATAGGCCTCCAAGTGGGGACACCCCTTCAAGGCATGATTAACTTATAGCTAGGCATGCAACCTCACTGGGTCACTCAGGCCAGATACCCTTGTAACAGCAGTTTAAGTTCACAAAGTCCATTGGGTTTCTCACAGACCACTGGGATTCTTCTTTTGCCGGTTACCCTCGACAAGGGGGTCACTCTGCTGCTTCACTTCAGGTTAATCATCATACACCTAAGGAGCAAATGGTGCCTCACAGGATAGACAGATGTGCAAGCAGTGTACCCTCACTGGTGTTCTCCTCAGAATAGCCTTTTAGAAGGCTGCTTAAGCAGCTGCAGCCAACACCTCTGACCTGGCACCAATGCTCTTGTTGCACACAAGAGAAACAGGGGAAAACCCAGTTGCAATTGTTTGCAATGTTCCTATTGTTAGAAATGACATTCATACCCACCAAATGGTCCATGTATAACTGTACCTGGAGAAAAGCTGAGGTGAAAACCTGTTTTGTATTTATTTTGTTTTATGGACAATATTCTGTACCGTTCTCTTCATGGAACCAGGAATGTCTACTGCATGGATTCAGAACTCTGAGCACTGCTCTGATAGGTGAACACTTCATGCTCATAGATCTGAATCCGTGAAATGACTGGGAGAAATTCGAAAAATCTGTTTCGCACACGTTTCGTGAAATTGTGCCAATTTCATGTGACTTTATGCAATTTCATGAATTAGAACTGTATTTAAAATGGGCACTTTTGATTGAAATTCTGCTTTTTATAAGAATCACACATTTTAAAAATGTACTGCTTGAAACAAATGGCACTATTTCCTGAAACTGACCACTTTTATGAACTCTCATTTTTAAAAAATGTACAGTTGGGGTAAAATTAGTGCTAGATGAATAAAAAAAAGCACTGTCAAAATTACACCAGATTTTGACAAAATTTTGCAAGTGTAATACAAATTTCTCCCAGCACTAGTCAAAACCTCCAAATTCCTGGTTCCATGAAGATAAGTATAGAATGCTGTCTATAAAAATAAAACAACAGACAACACAGTTTTTACTTTAACTTTTATTCGGTACAATTAGATGTGTTTCATTTCATGGTTATGATGATATTTTCTGAAATGGTAACATTACATACAGTTGTAAATTTATAGAAATTACTTGTCCCCTTTAAAAGGAATGTAATTTGCATTGCACACTTGAATGTACTGTATGGAGAGACAGTGTGGTTTAAAGGCTAGAGTACAGGTTTGGGAAATGTGAAATGGGGTACCCTGGTTCAATTCCCACCACAGCAGTATGCTTACTTTTTTCTTTATTGATAATTCTTGAAGAGGGCCTATGGTTAAAATGTCAATTCTTATTTAATTTTCTGTTTCAGTATGCATTTAATCTAACATTTTGGCTTTACTCAGTTATAAGATATGATAATATTAAGATTACCCTTTGGAATGTGAAATGAGAGATACAAAAAAATCTATTTCTTTTTTTTTTCTTATTGGCTGCTTTCCTCTAGTGTAGTTGAGAATAGAAACATAGAAACATAGAATTTTATGGCAGATAAGGACTGCTTGGGCCACCCAGTCTGCCCATTTCCCTACCTAATGGATAAGCTGCAGATCCTAGTTAACCAGCAGCCTACTTCTTTCTACCCCCACCCCCTAGAATTGCCTTATGACTGTCCCATGCATGCTTGAATTCAACCACTGTTTTTGACTCCACAACCTCCTCTGGAAGGCCGTTCCATGCATCCACAACCTCTCTGTGAAAAATACTTCCTTACATTACCTCTGGGCCTCCCCCTCTATCTTCAAATTGTGCCCCTTGTTCTTGCACCTCTTTTTTTGAAAGATGCTACCCTCTTGGACTTTGTTGATTCCCTTGAGGTACTTGAAAGTTTCTATCATGTCCCCCCTCTCCCTCCTTTCCTCGAGGCTATACATATTAAGCTCCTTTAGTCTCTCTTCATATGTCTTCTGGTGCAGACCCTGCACCATTTTAGTTGCCCTCCTCTGGACAGCTTCCATCTTGTCTATGTCCTTGCGGAGATTGGGTCTCCAGAACTGCACAGTACTCAGATGGGGTCTCACCAGCTGTCTGTAAAGAGGATAACAACTTCCTGTTTTCTACTGGTGATGCCTCTCCTATGCATCCCAGTATCTCCCCAACCCTCCTTACTGCCCTCTCACATTGCTTGCACACTTTAGGTCATCTGATATGACTACTCCCAGGTCCCTTTCCATTTTTGTTGTTGTTAGTATCTCACCCCCCATTGTGTACTCTTCCCCTGGGTTTTTGTTTCCCAGGTGCATTGCCTTGCACTTCTTAGCATTGAATCTAAGCTGCCATACATTTGACCATTCCTCTAACCTTGCCAAGTCCCTTCTCATCCTTTCCACCCCACCTTGTGCATCAACTCTGCTGCAGATCTTTGTGTCATCTGCAAGAGACATACTTTTCCTTCCAGTCCCTCTGCAATGTCGCTATAAAGACATTGAAGAGAACCGTCCTAATACTGAACCCTGGCAATTCTTACTAGTAACCCCTTTCTTCAGAGTGGTCTCCATTTACTATCCCTCTGTGTCCTAGTCTCCAGTCATCTTTACCAGGCTATCATCTTGGGACACACTTCCAGGCTGGCTAACTTGTATATTAATCATTTGTGTGGGACTGAGTCAAATGCCTTGCTAAGTCTAGGTAGGCCATGTCCACAGCCCCTCCCTAATCTACTACTTTGGTCACCCAGTCAAAGAAATCTATTAGATTCTTGTGGCATGACCTTCCCGCTGTGAATCCATGCTGCCTTGGGTCCTGTGCCCCTCTGACCTCTAGGTACTAGACAACTCTTTCCTTCAGAAGTGATTCCATCATTTTCCCTATCACTGAGGTTAAACTTACAGGTCTGTAGTTTCCAGCTTCTGACCTGCTCCCACTTTTTGTGAAGGGGAATCACATCTGTCCTCCTCCAGTCCTCCGGTACCACCCCATCCTCCCATGATTTGTTAAAGAGTGTAGTCAGTGGTGTCGCTAGTTCTACCCTTAGTTCTTTTAGAATTCTGGGATGAATCCCATCAGGCCCCATTGCTTTGTCCACCTTCAGTTTTAAGAGTTCTTTCAGAACCCTTTCTTCTGTAAATGGGCTGGTATCAACTTCTGTATCCAGAGTGTTTCTACTGTTTGTTTTAGGTACCTCTCTCTCTCTTCATTTGTAAATACTGAGCAAAAATATTTGTTTAGTATCTCTGCCTTTTCACCGTCACCCTCTGCCCACCCCCCTTCCCTTTATTAAGCCTCACTATCCCTCCCTTAGTCTTCCTTCGCTCCTTGATGTACCTAAAAAAGGTTTTATCCCCCTTCTTAACTGAGTTGGCTATCTTTTGCTCGGTTCGGGCCTTTGCTGTTCTGACTGCCTTCCCAGCTTCCTTTTGCTTTACCTGATACAATTCTCTGTCCTCCACCAGCTGAAGTCTGTTGTAATAGGCTTCATACATCTACAAACCAGGGTGCACTCCATGTCCACACTTCTGGCCTGTACCCATCCCCTGACTGGCTGCTCAGGTGCATGGGATCTGGTCCAGTAGATGACAATTCAACTTGCATAGCCATGGACACGTGCTTTGTGAATCTGCGGGTGTCTATAGGGCATGCAGGATTTACATAGCTGGCACTATACCCCACAATATATATTCCTTAAATGCACAGGGTCAATGTATCAGAATGTTACATCTTGTGTAGATCTTTTTTAGAAATAGTACAGACAAATGGCACGGTTGGTTAATATACACACTAGTTATAAGGAAAAGCAAAGGCTACATAAAGACTAAGAGTCATATAAGCTTATATAGGTCTAACCTTTTGTTTTCCTGCATAGGTATTTATCCTCTTACATCTGGGGGGGGGGTGGGGGCGGCTGCATCTGCCTGGTCCATGGCCTCTCCAGGTCAGCTGTCTGCATCACCTGATAGGTGCCTTGTTGTGAGTCACACCATGAGTTCCCCTCTCATGGCAGAGCTGAGGAGAGACAGGTGTCCTCTCCCCTCCAGCACATGAAGTCCAAGATGGACCAGGTCACTCACTGATTGGTGGTACAGGAATAGAGATGGCTGGGCCAGGCTTTATAAAGCCCCTTGATGTCCATTTTCCACTTTTCTGTCCCACTCCTCCTTTGGAGCGTAGGACTCATGTGGAGGTGCACCTGTCCTACATATCACTGCACTTCCATCCAATACTTTGCCTCCCTGGCCTGCTGTACCCACAGGCCACCTGGGGGCAGCCAAGACCAGGACAAAAAGCCACCCCTGCCCCACAAGAGGAGAGCAGTCCCTCAGATGCTCAATCCTCTCCCTCCTCAGCTGACCCCTGATGACCTGAGTCAGTTCTCAAACCCGGCTCACTGGTGTGGCAGGAGATAATGTGTTTTGCATCACCTCAGCCCTCCATGCAACTGGGCTGGGTCTAAACTTTTTTTAAGTTTCCCCAGTGATTCAAGGGCTTTTTAAGGAACTATAGTAACTTGATAATAGTTGGTGCCTACTTAGAATGGAAAATTGGAAACAGAGGAACTGGTTCTGGATTTGTTCCTCAAGAGCTATGCAAATGTTATTGCTTTTGTCATTATTGGAAAGGTGTGCATTTTGAAATTCGTCTCGATTTTACTTAGCATTCTTGTTTAGTTGATAAAATACTGAAGGAAAGCATAATGACATTTATAACTTTGACTTTTGCTTTCTAGATTTCTGTCCTCCTTTTCCTATCTCTCACATCCCAGTTAACCATTATGCCCCACAGGACATAGTGGTTACAGACACAGTAGAATTAGAATAATAAAGATATCTAAGGAGTTTTAGAGCCACTTTCTCCAGTTTTCAGATTAAATACTGAACAGCTGCAAACTGTTTTCCCAGAGGAGTTTATAACATTACTGATCTGTAAATTGTTTATATACTGTAAACCAATAACTAAGAGACACAGGGCTAGTAATTGCAGCATATTTGTATACATAGTTTCAATTCTGCAAAGTACTTTCTTTGTGTCAATTGGCAAGCACTGCCCTACTTTCTCTTCCTGACCAATTCCTCTGAAGTCTGCAAGCTGCTATTCAATTTTTAATTTTTTATTTTTTGTTTCAGGTCACTTGATCTTGATAAACTGGAGATGTTTAACCAATCAGATGCTACATTACACTTAAGCAGTTCTTGCTCAAAGCACCACACAACGAAATTCAGAATCAGTCACTTGTACAGAGACTCCTCTCTCTGTCTTTCCAAGACAAGTTTAAAATATACTATAGGTTGTTTTTTTTTTCAGCATCTCTCTACTTTAGAAGACAAAAGGGATCAATTCTAAGATGTGGTTAAGTTATTTTTTGTTGTAGAAAAGTTGAAACAGTGCCATTTATGCTTTTAAAGCCGAGAAACAAATTCACAACTCTCACGTTTGTACTTTTGTTTTCAGCAAGCTGGGAAAACAATAACATACATGGTCTCTGCTGTTTCCAGGAAGTCTGAAGATGATGCTATGTGAAATTCCAGTCAGGAGATATTGTGAAATTTGTATTGGTTACTGAGATCTGTGGGTTTCTGGCTGGGTGGCACAGCGAAATATCAAAAGGAACATTCCTGTGGAACAAATCACACTGTAATACGTGCACATGTACCACCATTTATCTTCCTCTCTGGGGGCAGTTTTAAGGTCATATTCTCATACGTTTACCATAATAAATTTAGAAGAGATTTTTTACTGACTAAACTGACCTTTTTTTTTTTACCGTCATTAAACTTAGATGTCAGTACAAATGCTTTTAAAGGTGCTGATTGGCAAGGGAGTACTCTGGCATACTGGTGCCCTGGGGTAGCACCACAGGCTCTGGGCATCAGGGGTAAAGGCCAGCAGGGAGGTCCCTCCTTGTAGGGGATGGGAAGGAAGATGATGCAGTACTCTTATAATGGTCGCTGCTGGAAATACAGTGCTAGTGCATTTGATGGCATGGGTGACCGTACACTGCAAGTCCTTTGCCAGGGTCATCACTGAATGTACACACATGGAAAGCCGGACAGAGAAAACCATGAAATAGGCTGGTTTGGGCTCTCTGAGTGACACCAGCCATATCACAAGACCCTCCAAAGGTGTCATGCTCCCCCCCCCAGCCCCATCTGTTATATCTCACATACTGATCTCCCTCTGGGAGTTGGATGGTATGGGGAGCAGCAGATAAAGCTACGGTAGGAAATAGAACAATTATAGTATCAGGACCCCCACACGCGCTAAATGGTGCTCAAAACAGCTAGCAAGTAATTTTAAGTCATTCAGTTTTTACTCACTTTCTGTCTTCATTCCTTCATTTTAAAAGGGGCTTCTTGGTCTTATCATTCCGCAGAATCATGACTAGCCTGACCACCAGAGGCAAGGTGACTCCAGACTCCCTCATAGGTCAGCTACCATACACTTTTAGTTTTAACATGCCAATGTGAGCTGAGGTCCTACTGCTTTCTCAATCTGTCTTGTGGGAACTACTCATTTGCTACATTTTTTATACTGTGTGCTGGCCCATAAGAAGCTGACAGTATCAGAGGTGCAGTGGCTCTACTGATTGCCTGAAGTAAGGACAATAAGCAATTTGTATTGCTTGTTATGATGGTATGTTACTTTCATGTGGGTAGGAGGGATCCATTTTTTCCATTATATGTTCCAATACCAAGTAATAAACATATAGCATGTTGCTGGGGTATGTGCATGTATACTACACATAAACACCCTTTACAGGCAGCATCCTACCTAGCCCCACTCTTATAGTAGTTAATGAAAATCAGATATAGTTATGATCTCATCTAATTATAAATATTTAGCATCATTCTGCTCCTTTTTCTGTTATTTCCATAGAAACTACAAAGCAATCCAGATTAAAATTGCCAAATTAAGGGAAATCATAATGGAACGGAAGGTGGGGAGGGTGGAAGAGCTGTAGACCAAGTACAGTCTGAATTAATAATGTAGGTAGGAAAAATAGGAAGACTGGGTGGGCAAGTGCTCCTTATCAGCTGTCAAATTCTATGCTTCTATGTTTCTAAAAGTATACTAACACCCTCCTATCAGTAGGGGAGGAGGTTGTTCACCAGTAGTATCCAGCTCAGAGCTGTCGGTCTGGTGTTAACTCATAGGGGATAGCACATTGAGGAGGTCCCAGAGGTATACTCAGAAGAGATATGCCATCTAAAGTCAGAAGATTATCCACTTAGCATGGTGTATAATGCTTCTGTCCAAGGAATCAGACAGCTACAAAGACACCAAGACCCAAGGGTCAGGCAAACTCCATGTGGCCTGGGGAGATTTTCACAGCCCACCATGCAGAATGACTGACAGCACAGTCAGACATATATGCGATGACCTCAGTGGGTTAAGACAGAGGCTGCACACTTTCCTCACCAACTTCTACACCAACCATGGAAACTTCACCTCAATGTAAAGAGGACATGAAGTGCCAGGTAGTTCCAGGGCAAGAACACAGCTCCTTGGTAAAGTTGTCCCAGCTGAACTGAAACACTGCAAGTGAAGTCTGGGACAGAATCAGATGGAGGTCAACTTACTGTACATGCCACAATGGCTCTGACACACAGTGGAGCTGTGACAAGATGCATGACTCTCTAAAGAGGCAGAGGAATAGTTCTGCTACTGTCTGGTAGACTCCTGTCAAGCACATGAGCAGCACATCAAATTCATCTGGTGCAAATGGAGCAAACTGAATAGAGCATTATGATGTATCACATACCTGTCAGTGAAATAAGCCAGAAGCAAACTGAATAATGGGAAAATGGTAAGTTAATCTTAAAGCCATATTCTGAGCACTACTAGCTGTAGGAAAACTGATGGGCATAAAATGGACTAGGCACTTTGCCTGCAAAGCCCCATCATCTGGCTTTTTTTGATTGATGCCCATTGGCACTTTGTTGTGTTTCCAATAAATAAAATATGACTTTATTGAACATTTCAGGACAGTATTGTCAGGAAAACATGTCATGGTGTGATTTGAAAAACAAAAGTGTGATTTTAAATGTGCATGCTAAAATAGGTTGTGTTGTCTCCCAAGGTAAGCAGAGGTTGAACCAAGACAATCAGTGCAGGCATCCCTAGAGTAGCAGAAGAAGTTCTGCTAGGCAGAATTAAGGGAAAGTCCTCTCCTGGATGCACTGGACATGGGACAAATGGCCACCAGTACATTTTAATTCTCAAGACAATTGTTTTAATTTTTGCACAAAGATATTATAATAAGCATATATACATGTTTTTTAAATCAAAAGCGAACAATGTGTAAAGTGACAGCAACATCCAATGAACAGTTAAGTGAAAAAATATTTTTTAGTTGATGTATCCTTGACCCTCTCTATTCTTTCAAGAGTAAGGGTTACCCCTTTGTGTTAGTTTAGGCTATAAGGGCCTGATTGTGCTTCACAGAAGGGGCAGACTGGGTTGGTGAAACCGGGATAGGCCCACATAAGACAGTGACTTGTGGGGGGACTCCTGGAGGATCAGCAGAGGGCATAAAACTCTCTGGCTGGATGCACCTATTCAGTGGATCAGCATTGAGGCATATGATGGCTGTGTACTCGGGAGAACTAGGACATTTCACCAAGGTTCCCAAGGGTGTGGGTACCTCTAGCTACCTGGCAGGTAGGGATTTGGTCAAAAGAGAGGTGATGCAGACCACTCTGGGGTTCAGTGACTCTGGATGCCCCCACAGATGGGGTGGGGGCAGGTCACTGGTGAGAGATGGAATCCTGCAGTGACAGAGTAGTTGGATTACTTTCCATTATGGTTTACTTTGGGTGGATTTTATCCCTGGAGGTTCTGTTGGTGTGTAGCGTGATTGTATCAGCCCTGCTATTTCTGCCATAAATTATTTTTCAGGGGGAGGAGGTTATTCCCCTAAGTGCCTAGCTCAGAGGTAGTGGTCTGGTGTTAGCCATGAGGGGATTGCTTAGCGGGAAGGAAGGAAGGTCCCTCATTGCACCATGTGGGACTCTCATGTGAACCACAAGGGAAAGGCATTTGGGACACTTGGGCAGACAGGCAGCCACAGAGCGAGGAAGTTTCCTTTGTCTTGAAGCTCCACTGGTTGCCTTCAGCAGGAAGAGATAGCATTAGTACCCAAAGCCTTGAACACTTCCTGGGGAATGTGGATATGGGGAACATTATAGTAAATTCCCAGTAAATTGGAAGAATGTAGTGGGACCACTGGGGGGTAAGGGGTGATAGACCTCAAGGAGGGTTTCCCCTCCAGAGAAACAATCCAATGGTCAGCTGTTCTGTGGTGGATTCCCTGCAAGACATTGAGGAAGACCATGGTGGGGACCAAACCTGGGAAAGTGTCTTTGTAGAAATTCAAAACCTGAAGATGGTAGGCAAGACTCAGGCAGGAAGAAAATCTGCAAGACAAGGTAGGGGACTCATCGCCAGCAAGGATGAAGTGATCCTAGGGAGTCGACTCCTCAGCTTGGCCTCTTCTGTTAAGCTCAGTGGCTGAGATGACCCTCAAGGACATAGCAGTCAGTGTAGTCAGGTACCGCACACAGCTACTGTATATGTGATTGTTAGCCAAGTGGCATGAAGCTCACGTTAGGGTAGGGGAGTATTTGTGGGTGGCCACAGTGGCAAGAACAAGGCCCTGATCACTTTGCATGGTTCTCTGAAGTGGAAAAATTAGAACTGTGCATCATGCACTCATGACAAGGTTGCAGTGACAGAACAAGGGAAAATTTTAATGAAAGTACTCAGCATATAACTGTTTGCTATTGCAAAACCCCATTAGGAAGTCAGAAGGTACAAGCTAAGAAAAATGTTAAATACAGCCTGGTAAACTGGAGGAGACAGATTATCAGTTTATTTCTGACATCTGTGTAACAAAGGAATGCAAGTGTGAAGGTATAATCATACAAGCAAGTGCTGTAGCTGAATTGCACTTATTCAGTGAGAATAGTTGAGATGAAGCAGGTTTACCATGCATCTCAGAAAAAGGCTGGATGGAATCAGGAGTGGATTGCTGGCACCTGCAAACAGTGACAATGTTGAAATACCATCATATACTGTTTCAAACTCAGAGACATGAAAGAAAAAAGCATACCTTGGTTTGATCCAGCTTTACTTTATTTTGTGCTTGAGGTGCTGTTTTTAACAAAAGACGCTCTCAGTAAAAACAGACTGTATGCCATACATAAAACACAAGGAGCTCCTTCCACGAGATGTTTCTCCTCTTCTCACTCAATCCAAATTATGTCATCTAACATGTTTCATGATCTCTGTGCTTTTTCGAAGGCTGATGTGATTGTCATAGCACTGCCCATTTATACAAAACTTAAATGAAAGACACAGCCCCACATATAAACATACATTTTATAAAAGTCGCACCTACAAACACTTCACTTACCGTGTTCATAAGGTGGGTCCCAAAAAAGCTATATTAAAAATCTGTGCAAAAATGTAAAAAAAAATTACAAAATTATGAGTAAAAGTTCAAGACAGTTTGGAAAGCCATTAACAGAGCATACCTTTGTTTACAGTCAGTTCGTGGGCAGCATTGCATCAGCAGCATGTTTGCGGCTGGAGAAATGAGGACCAGGTAGGTAAGTGAGTGGTGCTGAGAGTTGGGTTGGAGTTGGTGGGCTACAGGGTCAGGGGGACCACAACTCATCAAGTGACCATTTTCCTTTTTACAGACTTAAAAAAAAGACAAGGGATCTTTTTTTTTTGTTCCTAAAAATTGTCATGTATCACCAAAATATCCTGCGTCCAACAGGTTTCTATGTAAGTAATTCTACATTGCCCCTGAAAAAGAGACCATTTGGACCCAGTGGGCCAACCTGGTTAACAAAATGAAATAAATAAACAAATAAATAAAAAGGTACCAGGTTTGTTGCTTGGCGGCAGCAGAAGCTGGAACCTCAGTGTCCCATCCTGTTTGGAGGGGGTTAGCTGGCACTGGGGGCTGTTGCGTGTGGGGCATTAAAAGCTGGGTCCAACAGGAGAAGGAATACCTGGAACAGGCTCGGGCACCTGCCTCACGTTCATGTTAAAGAATGGGTCAGGTGGGAGGAGGGATACAGGTGGTGGGGTCGAGGACCCACTGTCAGTCATGTTTTAAAAACTGGGTGGATGGAAGTTGGGAGGGGGACACTGCTGTCCTGGATGTGGCCATATGCCACTATACAGTCTCACAGTGATTGATCAACACTATGATCAATATTAGGATTTTAGGGACAGTTAAAGACAATATGCCTGTGTAGACTGCCCCCCATTTCTCAGTGGCTGTATCCATTTATGTTGTTATCCGTTGGGTAGTTATCCAATGTATTCTTGAATATCTGTTCATTCCTGGACAAGACAATTTCTTCTGGTAGTAAATTCAATATTCTCACAACCCTGCATCTGAAAAGATTTCTCCCCAAATGTTTGTAAGCATCTCAATGTTCTAATTGACGTTTATGTCTTTTCAAGTGGTTCCACCCATTCAGGGCGCCGGCGACAGTGCACCCGGTCATTAGGGTGCCACGCTTCCATGTTGCCATTCCCTCTTTTTACAGGGTGCTGCACCCCCCATGCCCCCCTATGCGGGGGCTGCACCTTCACCCCCCTTTCTAAATATTCTAACTCCGGGGGAGCGGATCTCAGGGAAGGGGCAGCAAATTCCATTATTTGGCACCCTAATGACGGGCGCACTGCTGCTGGCACCCTGATGGCTGGAAGAGTTCTCAAATTATGGCTAAATGATTTATATTTGAATCCAAGTTTTTTGCTTAATTCATCACCCAAAAGTATCTAGTAGAGACATAGTAAACCACCGCTAAACCGTCTTCTTTTTTTTGGGGTGTGTAAACCAAGGTGATTCAATCTTTCTACACTGGGTTTATTTTGAAGGTGTTATATCATTTTAGTGGCTCTACTCTGGACTCCTTTTGTTAGAGCAATGTCCTTTTTTCAGTGAGGGTTCCACACCTAAGAACGATAATACACTTGGGGTCTCATGTGTGTTCTATACAGTGGGATTATCACGTTTTTGGTTTTACATGTGGAAGCCTTTCAGAAACACCCCAGTATTCTATTAGCCTTACTAGTAATCTTTTACACAGATCTTCACTTTTACTATAAGTTGGTTATTGATTGTTACTCCCAAGTCCCTTTCATTGTTGACCTTTTTTTAACTTTTTGCTGTTTGGATAGTACACTTCTTCAGTTTTTGTTTTTCCCAAAATGCATCCCTACACACTTTGATAGATTAAATTCATGGTACTGCCGCTCTAATAATCCTGGATCCTTGGTAAGTTTGTCTTTATTCATATCATTATCCACCAGACCTCCTAGTTTGATGTCATCCACAGTGGTAACTGCATTCTTTCATATGCGAGATGTTTCTACCCATCAGCCAATAGAGCAGTCAGCATCAGCCTTTTCAGGAATAGGTGTGCACACACTCAGCTACATTGGCTGCTTACAGCACACACCTCCCTAGCTCCTACTCTGTCCTAGCAGTCCCAGTACGTTTGTATTGCTTTGCAAGCAAGCAAGCATAAAAGGGGGAGGGGGGGGGGGCAAGGGATTGCAACAATAGCTAAAATATCACTCCCTGATCAAGACCTGTGAGATTTTCTCTAAGTACTACATTACATAGTTACATAGTAGTTGTCAGCAGAACAGGACCTCCTGGTCCATCTAGTCTGCTTTGTTACATTTAGCTCCTACTTCCTTAGTATAGGTCCTATTAGACCCATGTCCATACTTCCCAGCTGTCCTAGTCTCACTAAACCTCTGTGGCAATCCCATGCATGTTTGAATGTGTTCACAGTATCTGCACCTACTACCTCATCTGGTAGCCTGTTTCATGGTTCAACTACTCTTTTTGTGAAGAAGTACTTCCTCACATTGTCCCTAAGCCTCCTCCCTTCCAGCCTCATTGAATGGCCCCTTGTCCTAGTGCTCTTTCTTTTCTGCAGAAAGGTGCCCTTCCCTCCATTATTAATCCCACTGACATACTTAAATGCCTCTATCATGTCCCCTCTCTCCCTTCTTACCTCCAGTAAGTACATACTTAGCTCTCTGAGCCTTTCCTCATAGGTTTTCTGATACATTCCCTGGACCATTTTGGTAGCCCTTCTCTGCACCGTCTCCACTTGGTCTATGTCCTTTCTGAGATATGGCCTCCAGAACGGGACACAGTACTCAAGGTGGGGATTCACCAGTGATCTATAGAGGGGTAAGATAACCTCCCTCTTCCTACTTGTTATTCCTCTCCCAATGCAGCCCAGCATCCTGCTTGCCTTACCCACTGCCTTCCCACTTTGAGGTCCTCCATTGTGATGACACCTAGGCCCTTTCCCTGCCGAGTTGTTGCCATTTCCTCACCTCTTATTTGGTAGGTTACCCTTGAGTTCTTCCACCCCATATGCATGACTTTATACTTTTTGACATTAAATACCAGCTGCCAGGCCTTTGACCATTCCTCCAATTTTTTTTTTTAAGTCTCCCCTCTTTTCTGACCTCCTGGTGTCAGCTAATGCAGCACTGCACTGCAGGGAGGTTGATATTACAAGGGTACGTGCAGGTTGGCACTGGTAAAGTGCAGTGGGCGCAGCGGAGGTGAGTGGTATTGGGGTGGTTGAGTGCAGCAGATGCCCTGGGATTAGGCAGAGCCTAGAGAGAGGCCAGATGTGTTTGGTCTCCATCTCCAGTGTTGCCAACAGACCGAGTGGGCAGGTAGCCGGAGGGGGCAGCAGCGCCTAACAATCCCCTTCAGGCCATGTTATGCAATGCAAGGATGAGTTTAAACCAGTAGTGGTGGCTGAGGTCACTGAGGTGATCTCGTAGCTGAAGAACACTTATTGTGAACTGGACTCAGCCCGACTCGTTTCTTGATGAGATGTGTCGGGATCATCAGCCTGGTGTTCACTGGGATTGTCTGGTGTTCGATGTCAGAGGGAATCTTTTTGGATGATTGAAAAAGGATCTGGTGAGACCCTTCCTGAAAAAAAAACATCTCTCGACCCTGATGTCCTGGCAAATTACTGTCCAATCTCCAACATGCAATTTTTGGGCAAGGTTGTTGAGAAATTAGTGGTGAAACAGCTCAAAGACCACCTCATGTCCTTTGACATCTATGAGCCATTCCAGTTGGGTTTCAGGGCTAGGCATAGCATCAAAATGGCATTAGTTAGGGTGCATAATGACCTCCTCAGGATTAGAGATGGAGGACACAGGTCAGTTCTTGTCCTCCTCAACCTCTCATCAGCTTTTGATACTGTGACTCACACTGTGCTTCTTAATCATCTTCAAGAGTATTGTGGACTCGCCGGTACTGTCATCAACTGGTTTGAGTCCTATCTCTCTGGCAGGGAGCAGCAGGTGATGATGGGAAATTTCTCCTCCTCCCCAAGGCCCCTGTCATGTGTAGCACCTCAGGGTTCGATCTTGTCGCTGATGTTATTCACAGTATACGTGCTGCCCTGAGAGAGCTCATTAAACAGTACAGTTTGGAGTTTCACTACTATGCAGATGATGCCCAGTTGTATTTGTCTTTTGCCCTGGGAATACATGATGCCATGGAAGTGCTTAACAACTGCTTGGCCAAGATCAAGAACTGGATGTCCTCCAGCTGGTTGCGACTGAACCTGGACAAGATGGAGGTACTGTGATTGCGCCAGGTCGCGGGCGTGATGGGAGTGCCTCTGGAGTGGGTACAAGATTGTTTCTGGGATTCACACCATTGATGGCCTCCCCTAGGGTGTGGGATCTTGGCATTGTTCTGGACAGCAGATTGACTCTTGAAGCTCAGGTGTTTTCTGTGGTCAAAAATGTTTTTTATCACTTGAGGAATATCACCAGGATTAAGCCCCTAGTTCCGCCGGAAGACCTGCTGTCACTGGTGCATGCCTTTATGACCTCGAGGCTTGATTACTGCAATGCTCTATACTTCAGGGTCACTGGAGGGATGTTCTGCCAACTGCAGCTGGTGAAGAACTCAGTGGCTCAGTTGTTAACAGGCCTGGCAAGGTCTAGTCATGTGACCCTAGTCCTGCAGGTTTTCACTGACTGCCTGTCAGGTGGAGAATCCTCTTCAAGGTGGGCTTGCTCACCTATAAGGCTCTATATTGGCTGGGCTCAGGTTTTCTGGCTGACCTTCTACCACCTGCTTTCTCGGTCCATTCCCTCCACTCCTTGACTCAGGGCCTCCTTTATGTTCCCAGGGTCAAGCTAAAAACATCTGGTGACCATGCCTTTAGTGTCGCTGGGCCAACCCTGTGTAACACTTTGCCAGCTGCTAACATGGAGGCCCCAACAGTCGAGTTGTTTAAAACCGGGCTAAAGGCTCACCTTTTCTGTTTAGCCTTCCCCGACAAAGATGACTGGCATCTACTAATTTTAAGAAGTTATTTATTCATGCTGAGATTTATTTATTTATTTATTTACAGTAGTTGTTGTTTTATATCTTTAATCATGTGTTGTGTTTGCATTGACCCTACCTTTTGATGTAAGGTACCCAGAGCCTCAAGGATTGGGTGCTGGATAAATAAAATTGGCCTTGCCTTGCCTCTCATTTTGTCCACTCCCTCCTGGGTGTCGACCCTGTTGCAGATCTTTGTGTCATCTGCAAAAAGTCATACTTTTATCTTCTAGTCCATCTGCAGTGTCTCTAATGAAGACATTGAACAACAATGGCCCCAGAACTTACCATTGTAGTACCCCACTTTTCACCTCCTCCTCCTCCTCTGATCTCATCCCATTTATGACTAACTGCTGGCTCCTGTTACTGAGCCGGTTCTGCACCCATTTTACCACTTTTGTCCCATCGCTAGACTTGCAAACTTTATGTGTCGAACCTGTAAATTTTTACCAAATTGTATCTGGTTCTACTGGTTCAATCCACTGACACAACACATTAAATTTTAAACTGCAAATAAACGCCCTACCTCCTTCCTTTTTAATCCTCAGTCTCTACCACAAAACGTATGCCTTCTCATGCATCTTAACTTGAAAATGAATAGCCTTCAAGGGCACAGCAGCAGCATGTGCCCCATCCTCTACCAATCCCCTTCCTCTTTGCATCCTTGAGTGGAAGGGCATTTGGCTAGTATGAGGTCCTCCCATGCCCCTACCTGATGGTTTTCATTATGGCTGGAGTTTAAAAAAAAAAATCATTTGACCCAATGCCTAGGAACATAGCTAGGTGCACCACCTCCCATCCTTTACTATCGATTAACATTTCATAGCTAGTCCCTCATCGCTGCTACCCATTACATGGGGTGAGTAGTGCAGTATGCAGCATGTGACTGGAGTTTTTATATGCTAAGCATGCTGTTATTGTGAGTGACAGTGCAGTCTGGGTGGGACTTGCATCAGTGCAGCCTAAACAGTCATGTTCCCTGATGCAAGTCCCACCAGAAACTGCAGTGCCACTCACAGCAGCAGCACAGCACATGGAAACACTAGTTGTGCACATGCCATGTCTGCAGTGTTGGAATTACAAGGGGGCTTGCCAGAGCTCACCCCAGTAGCTCTGAAGTGAGCCCAGGTAGCTCACACATTACTGCCATTGACATAATGGGAAGGGGACCTCAATTTAAAGATAGGACCCTAATGAGCTCCCCTTAGTTCCCAAAGCTCATAAAGTGTAATTCTAACATTGCATGACTGGCTGCCATGCTGCTTCTTCCACGTATTGGTGAATTGGGGAGCAGCTGTAACCAGTCAGACGATTACAAAGGATAGGGATAC